>JAAWXA010000049.1:1702899-1728467 GCA_038090715.1 Florisuga fusca
CCGCCCCTTTCTAACACACACACACACACACACACGCAGTTGACTAAATACAATTTTCTGACATCCTTTCATCTGGAGAGGAGTTTCTTCCCTTTCCAGCCTGCAGCTCGCGTCCCCGGTGAGTTATTTGAGCTGAGCCAACACACGAGAACAAAAAGTCTTCTCTTTGCTTTATGCTCAAGGGTCCCTCTCTGCTACCCACGTTCTGCCGGCAGCGGGGAGCAAGCATCCCGGGATGTCCCCCACAGGGACCAATGTGGTCCCCAGGACACTGCCCACAAGGGACAGGCAACCCCTGGGGCTTTGCTCATGGCTGGCCAGGAGCTGCTGATGGAGCTGGGAGAGGGGCTGGGATGTGGTTGGGGCTGAGCTGCCCATCAGGACATGCAGACTGATGGGGAGGGCAGGGACGTGCAGAAAAAAATGAGCTACTGATCCCAAGAGGAACCATGGGATGGCTTCCAAGTCGGCCTTGCCATGCTTTGGCCAAAGCTTTTGCCTGCGTTTGTTTTTTTCCCTCTGAAGTCCTGGCTGTGGCTGAGATGTTAGGGTGTTGTTCAGTCGTTTGGCAGGAAGGATATCCCAGAAAATAGATGGAGAGGGCAAATCCAGGCTTTTCTAGACACAGCTCAGGAAAGGCCACTGACCGTCTTGCCATTATAGAGGTCATAAAATCCCATATTTTATAGGTTGGAAGAGACCTTTAAGATCTCCTAGTTTTAGTTCCCTGCCAGGTTGCTCCAGGCCCCATCCAACCTGGGGCCTTCAGCACTGTCACAGCTCCTCGGGGCAACCTGGGCCAGGGGCTCAGCACCCTCACAGCTTGCATTTCTTCACACAGTGCCCAGAAACACCCCAAAAACCCCAAGCAGTCTGGTTTGGCTGGGACAAGCAGAAAGCAGAGCAGGACTGGCCCAGGAGCCCAGTGGCACCAAGGCAACCTCCATGCACCCTGCTGGGTGAACCCACTGGGGTGGGTGCACACCCCATCCTCTTGCAGGACCAACACAGGAGTGAGAGTTTTCAGAGGAAACCTTTTTTAATAACACATTTCTTCCCTCCAAGCCACCAGAAACACCAGCACAACCCAGGCAGCAGCATCTTGCCTGGTTCCCACTTCCATCCTTCCCTGTGTCCAGCTCTGCTCTGCTGGGCAGGATCCATCTGCACCCCGTGCCCAAGCAGTAAAATGGTGTTAAAAGAAGGAAGAAGTTTCCATTTGAAGGGAGGTGGTTGTCACCAGGCTGGGGGACCCCACTGTCACCTGGCCCCTGGCTGAGTTCTGCTCTCAGACCCACGCTGACTGCACAAAAGCTGCTCCATGTTACGGCCACCAGTTTTCCAAAGGGGCTACTGGTTTGTGGGCTGGGCACAGGCAGAGTTTGGAGTAGAGATCCTGAACACCTCAGGCTCTTAAGTTCCCATGAAAAGACCTCATTAAAGCAAATGCAGCACCTTAAGGGTGTGAAAACCCCAGGGGTAACACTCTGAGGTTTCCCCAAGCACAGGAAAGGTCAGGACTGGGCAGGCCTCTGCTTTTTTCTCTACACCTAAAGCTCATCCTGCCCCTCACCCCAGCATCAGACCACCTTGCTTGGCCTTTGCTCAGCCCAGCTTAACCAGGAAACAAGACTGGGAGGATCCCAGGGGTTGGGGTGAGTCCTTGCACCCCTCTGGGTGGCTGCTCCTCCAGCTGCCCTCCTGTCTGCCCTGCCCCTTGTCCCTCCTGCTGCCCCAGTGCCAGAGCAGGAGAGCTGCTACCAAACTGGTTTAGCAGCTCTGTAGGGTGAGTTCTGTTGTTTCGAAAGGTTCCCAAATAGATGTTGTTCCCAAAGCTCTCCTGTATAAATAAATACCAGCATTTCTCTCCTGACCTTTGCTCTTTTGCCGGGTTTCTCCTAAATGCAGAGCACACAAAACCTCCTTTTTACCCCCATCCCCCCAAGAGGAACATCTTCATGGTTCTGTGTGGTGCAGAGAGACATCTGCATCATCTTCTTCATCTTCCTCCCTTCTGGCAGCCTCAGTCCCTGGACTCATGGGAGACCCAGAAGCATCTGAGCTTCCCCTGCCTTGAGCTGAGGGCTGGGAGAAGGGATGGAAAAGCATCAATGCCAGCACTCACAAAGCCCATGTGAGGCTCCAGCTTATTCCAAAAGAGGCTGAACACCACCACACTGTACTGGCTGCCCCTTATAAATCTGGGGGGTGGGGGGTTTCTTTATTTGCTTTCTGTTTTCCATGCCTGCCTGGGTAGTGAGGTGGTATCTCCAAGTGTGGCTGGGTGACCAGAGCTTTTTGCAATTTTTATCAGGAGTCTTGTGTTTACTCTGAAACCTGTTGTGTGCCTTTTGCTCAGCTTGCTAAAACACTGAGAAGATCCAGAAAGTTAGAGAGCCATAAAGGAGAAAAAAAAAAAATACCTTCACATAGCAAGAAAAGAAAAGAAACCTTTAGGAGCCTAAACCTGGTTGGTTTAGGTTTCAGAGGTTGCTGATTTGGGGCTGGGCAAAAGCAGCTTGTCCCCTGCAGGCAAGACCCCAAGGATGTTGGGTGACAGAGCATGGCCCATGCTGGCTCCAGGCTCTCACCCACCCTGAGGTTGTTCTTGCTGTGCTTGCTATCGATGGCTCCCTGATGGATGGCTGGGTAAACTCACCTTGTTTACCAATGTGGGTGTCATCCTGACACCAAACAGGTCTCTACCTGAGTGTGTCATAAGGCAGGGAAGATGGTAAATAAGAAAAGACACGGAATGCTGCAAAGGCCAAGGCAGCTGGAAGCAAGGGAACAGATTTCCTCCTCTTCAGGGCACGTTGCAGCAGAAGCAAATCGAAGGCTCGGTCATCTCCTTGGAAAACATTGGAAAAACAATGTAAACTGCTTGGGAAGAAAAAAAAAGAAAGAAAAAAAAAAAAAAGAGAGAGAGAAAGAATCTGTTTATTGCAGTGCTGTGGGTGCCAGGCAAAGCCACAGCTTTGGTGACATTAGCTTGGGTTTCAGCAGAAAGCCCAGCAAAGCCTGTGGAAAAAGCCTTGCTGAAGCTTCTAGGGTGGATGTACACAGCAGCCCTGCTGGACAAACCCTCCCAGCTTCTGTGAGGAGCTTGGGATTTGGTTAAAACCTGGAGCAGTCACTGCAAAGTCATGGGTGAGATGGAAAAAGCCCCAATTAAAGTCAAGGCCTGATTTCTAAGCACTGTGGGCAAGAGCCCTCCCCAGTAACTGGCTCAGCTCCTCCAAAAGCCCTCTCAGTCTGTCTTCTCTCATTTCCTCTTCTGTTGGAACCCAAAGTAGCAGATCAGCCTTAGTTGAAGCAGGACCATCTAGTATTTAAACTCAGGTCCAGTTCCTCCCATTTACTTCCCAAGTGTCCTTGAGCACATCATTTCCCTCTGCCTCAGGTTCCCCACCTGTGAAATGGGGCTGAAAATTCAGCAATATAAAGAGCCTCAGGCTGTCCAGACATCCTCATTGCTCTGGCAGAAACTCAAATGTCTCCCAGTTTTTTTCCTGGTGGTTTGATGAAACTGCTCTGCAAACCCATGGCTGTGACAGCCTCCTGCCCCATGGAGGTGTTGAGCTGTCTGTCACAGCTTCTCCTGAGCCCTGCCAGAAAAATCTCATCTCAGGGAGCTTCACACTGGGCTGAAAAAAAGTTTCCATGGGAATAATGCCTGCAACGGGATAGCAGCTTGGGATGCAGGAGCCACAGACAGGAGATGCTGAACAAGGACAAAACTTTTCATTCACTCCTCCCTGCCTGGTCCCCTTCACCCACGACACGCACACACGTGTTCACATCCAGGGTTTCTGGGTTTATTTTATATTTTTCCTCGTAAAGATTTGTGTCCGTGCTGCTCTCATATCAAAGCCAGCAGTGGCCCCTAGGATAAACATGCGGTCAGAAGACAGAAAACTCCAGGCTAAAACACTATTCGTTTCACCCATAGCAGCATAAACTGAGAGGCTTTTAAGAAGGGCGAATGGTTTTCAGTAAATCTCTCATATCAGCAGAAACCTTTGAAAGAGTTTGTTTAAAGGCTGTGGAGATAAACAGCCCGGCCAAGTGTTTGTTTAAGATGTATGTACTCTGTGTCGACTGGTAGGCTGGTATTTATATCACTGGGGGGGNCTGGGGGGGGGGAAAGGAGGGTGAGGATCTTTTTGACCCTTTGCTAGCTCTGCCTGCAGGAACTGGGGTGCTTGGAGAGCTGGGGGGGGGCTGGGGTGGGTGGCACATAGGACCTGGGGCTGCGGTTGGGGACAAAGCCAGGAGGGTGTACCAGGAGGGTGCGGGGGGGTTTGGGGTTGAGCATCAGGATTTCCCCTCTGCTCAGAGGTGTGTGGAGGTCCTGGCTGAGATCCCCGTGCCAGGCACTGAGTAGATAAATGTCTGCTGAGGGATTGTCCATCTTGGAAGCTTAAATAAGCCCCACACAAAGGGAAGGGGAGGAAGGAAGGATGCTCAGCCCCGGGAAGCAGAGGGACAAAGAGAAACTTTATCCTTGGCTGTGGGGCTGATGTGGGAGCTCAGAGCCATTGGCCTTCAGCTGCAGCTGGAAATTGCCCTTCAGCAGCTGAGCAGGAGGCAGGTTGAGTCAAAGTGTGCTGGATTGAAGGGACATTGGCTGTAGGAGGTCAGCAGGCATGTCCCCAGCACAGTGATCCCAAAGGTCACCACCTCCCCTGCATCCCTGCGAGGGAGAATTTTTTTTGGGGGGTGGTTTGGTCTTCCTTCACCTTCCCAGCCAGGACACCACTCCAGAGGGGAGAAGAGGCTTTCCTGGCAACAAGCTGGTTCTGTCACCTTCCCTTTCAGACCTGCCCCTGTAAATCATCTGGCTGGGTTTTTCCCCTCCTAAGCTAAACAAAATGTGGATGCTTGGCAGGCTGTCTCTGGGAAGGAGGTGCAGTCAGAAGGGACTTGCTCTAGATTTCCCCTTGTGTAACAAGAAGCAGAATTTGGCCTGTTTCCTGGCCTGGGAGGGTATGCAAGATCCATCAGCTGAGCTGGGCACGTGAATAACACTTATAGCATCTTCCCTTCTCCTGAGGGAGCCCAACAGCACATACAAATCTTCCAGGTGTACTCAGTGCTCCTCCCGCCACTTCAAGGACAGATCCAGGGGTCAGGATCAGAGTGTCCTACACATCTGCTGGACATGGGAAGTAAAGGGAAAATTCTGCCAACAGCTGACACTGTCAGGTGGGAATTAAAGGCTGAGAGCTCAGAGTTCACCTGGTTTAAATCAGCATCTAAACACTGATGCTCTCACACCTATTTACCACTCTCCTTTGGCCCAGAGCGTTTGGAAATGCCCCAAGGGGATAAAAGGGGCTGAGGGATGAGGTTGTTTTTGACCAGGAAGATGGAGTTCCCTTCCCTGCAGGGGTACTTACACCCTCTGGGGCAGTATGTTGGTCTTGTGCTTCATAACTCCTTGTCTGATAGATGAGGTTCATGTGTGTATCACAGAAATGTTCCATCCAGAAGGTGAGTCTTGACTCAGGTAACAAGTCCAGTTGTATCTGCTGTTTTATAGCTGGAAAAGTACACAGACTGCACTCCTAACTTGCTGTGCTCAGAGTTTTCAAACTGTTGGGGCCCCCTCCTCTTGTAGGCATCATATAGATTCATATTCATTGCAAATCCCACAATTTAAAAAGAAAAAAATCTATTTACAAATAGAGTAGGAATTTTTTTTTTAATTGGCATGAACTGGAGCTTTGAAGGAGAAAATAAAACCTCTTTAGCTAACTGAGGGTTTTGTTTGCAGAAAATCAGATGATCCTCTTTTGAGCTTTTAAAACTGTTGTTGTGTTTTTAAGTGTTAGAGGCATTAAATGTTCTCCAAACAAATCTGTTCACAACTGAATTGCACAAATGAGATGCTCTCAGCCTGCTCCTCTTCCCTTCTTTCTACTTTGAAAAGATTGCTCAAGCTGACCTCCTTTTGAAATGTTTCTGATTTGGCAGAAACCAGCAATTTTTGTTGTATTCACCCTTGTTACTTCCCGAGCTGCCTGTTCGGGTCACCTGACTATTGAAGCACCTGGAAGTTGGTTGTGGAAATCCTCACTTCAGTCCTACCACAAAAACCAACTCCAAGTCTGGGCTGAGCACCCAGTGCTGGAGCCTGCAGCCTCTTCTTCCCCATCCCCTCATGGAATCCCAGACTGTTTTGGATTAAAAGGATCCTAGAACATCCTCTGGTTCCCATCCCCTGCAGGGACAGGGATACTTCCCACTAAACTGGGTTGCCCAAAGCCAGGGCAGGGCTGCTTGGGAGAGGATGCTCAGAGGGTCAGATCCCTCTCAGAGGTGACATCAACACCTCCCTCTTATCTCAATGTTGCTATGAAAAAGCTGGTGACCTCCCTCCATCCCAGAATCTCTGTACAAGTTTTCCCTGTCTCAGCACTCACCAAACCCCTTCCTGCTCCTCTCTGCTGGGAATTTGGAGAGCTGTTGTTCCCTGTCCCCGTTGCAACCTTTCCTGCTCCAGGGCTGTTATCATCTGCCCTCCTTTGCCTTCTGTGGGCCAGACTAAACAGGCACAGCTCCTCCAGCCTCTCCTCATGGATCATGTTTTCCAAACCTCTTATCATTGCTTCTCTGCTTGTCTTTGAACTCCCTCCAGGTTGCTGAGCTCCCTCCTGACTGGTGGCAGGGCTGGGTACCCAGCTGAGCCCCCCCAGAATCCTTCCCCTCTGTCTGTGTGGGAGAATTTACTGGTTCATACCAAGCTTGCAATCAAATGTCAGTTTTGCTCTTTGTTGGACCACTGCATTACCAGCCTTTTGCCAAAAAAATTAAAAATATTAAAAAAAAAAATCTAAATCTAATTCTTTAGGTCATTCACTCCTTTATCCAGATTATTTTGGATGATTTTGAACACCAGGCCTGTCCCCCCAAAAGGCAGCACATCTCCAGAGTGCTCTTGCAGGCACTGCCCATGGATTTTCTGCTTGCAGCCTAACTTCCCACCTGCAATATTAACCAGGCTCAGGTTGGGGACAGTCCCCTCCTGCCTCAGCTCTGAAAAAAAGTCCTTCCAGTTTGATAGCAAGCTGCTGATAACTCCTCATGTAGTTCCCCACCTGGCTGTGCTTCTGCAGGATGGTGATTTCTTCTAGAGCCCACGTTACCTTTATTTGCTTAGGAGAAGATCAGGAAGGCTGCACCAAAGCCTTCCTGCAGCAGCCTGTGCCATGTCTGCCACTTTCCCTGTGTCAGCTCTACCAGCTGCCAAAAAAACAAAAATAAAAATTCCCTTGATGCAGTGTTCTAGACAACCCCATCTCCTCACTCTTGTCTTTTAGCTCCTTACAAAGTGATTGCTTAATAATCTATTTGTGTATTTTTCTGAGTATCAATTTATTCTAACACCACCACCCCATGTTGTGATTGTATTTTCCAGTCCCCTGGGAAATCCAGTCTGAGTTTCTGTAGATGCAAACCAATGGATCTGAGAGGCCTTTAGTCCCTCCTTACCTACAAGAGGGGGAACCACAGGGGTTTCTCCAAGTTGTCCACACTTGGCCTTGCCCCACTTGGAGTGGTGACAGCATCTGAGGGGGACTTTGTGACCACCCCAGCCTTGGGGCTCTGACAGCTCAAACCCTGGGACAGTGACAATTGAGGGTGGGGATCAGCCAGCCCCACAGCAGACCTCTTTGCCAGGCCCACCACCTTGCTACATATCACAAAAGCAAATTCTAAGAAACCCCTTTCCTCACTCAGTGGGAACTGGGAGCTCCTCAGTTTGTTTTGGGTTTTTTTGGTTTTTTTTTCAGCCCTTGGCTTGGGTCTCCTCCACCCCTCTCTCACTTCTGTGCAAAGGGAAGCCCTTGGGTGAGGTACTGGTTTAAAGCCCAGAAACCAATCCTTTTCTCTTCAAACCTCAGCATTTCATCCTTCCTCTAGGAAGGAAGGAAGCCCCTTTTGTTGAGTACACAGCCTGTAATTTCCCTGTCAGATCCTAGCAGCAGGTCAGTGTTGTGACTGACTGAGTGAGGATCGTTCCCTTAAGGGTAATTACACTAAATTCCCTTTTGAAGGACAGCTTTCCCTGGATATGATACAGGGAACCTGCTTCTTTCCATTCACTTAAATTCATGAATTCAGCTGCTGTCACCAAGTGTGCAGCAGTTGGAGACTTACACCCCTTCCAGCTCCAAGGCAGAGCCTGAGGAGGTGACCGTGGGGACGCGTGGCAGAGCCCCCACCACATCCCAGTGGAGGAGTTGAGCTGGGATGGGAGCTCATCACGGATGAGGAAGATGGAAGAGGGCTGCAAACAGCTCTGGGATTTCTCTGCCCACCTCCAATCATCATCTTGCTGCTCTTCCCTTCCTTCCTTCCTTCCTTCCTTCCACCTGGGTGGCATCAGGAGGCTTCATCCATTACTTCCTGGCATCTCGATTGCTCCTGTGGGCTCACCCACCATGTGTCCAGGAGTCACTCATCAACAACAAACAGTTAAAAGGAAGAAAATAGGCTGGAAATATCAATGCACTTTGGTAACAATAAACCCTGCTTTTAATTTATGCTAATATGTAGGGTTGTGGTGACAGTAAGAACAAAATTACAGAGTGGCTTTCTAGCTGGTAATTATCCCTCCATTTTCGTTGCTCGGGAAGATGGACACACAATTATGCTCTCTTGCTGTATATTAATACGGATTCTTGACATCTTCAGCAGACCTGGAGCTGTCATCGGGCTTTTTGTCTACTTTAATTGAAAATTAATGGTTACTGTGTTACCACGGAAACCGTGGCAATGGACGCCAATAGCGCTCACATATCAAACAGGCACTGGTGGCATTGTCTGTCCGTGTTGACCTTGAAAGTTAAAAGAAAAACTTAAATTAAAAAAAAAAAAAAAAAGAGGGGTAGGAAAGAAGGGAATAAAAAAAAAAAACCAACCCAAGAACCAACAAAACCCTTGAAAACAGAGGGTTGGACACTGAGAATGAAGGGGATGGAAGAAGAGGAAGGAGGGATGTGAAGGAAGAACTTGGTGCCTTTTGTGTCTTGAGGGGTTTAAAAGGGGTGGGAGCTTCAAAATTGGAGAGAGTGATAAAGCAGAGAAGGATTTTTGAGTCTCTAAAGCATCCAGGTGTCTTGTGAGCAGCTCGGGGGCTGCGTGGGGCTCAAGTCATCACTGTGCTAGGGGTGCACTTGGGGCTGTTGGTGGAAACCAGGAAAAAAAAACACGTGAAGGAGCCCTGAGGAAGGGAGGGAGAAGAGTGGAGAGCACTGGGGACAAAGTTAATGGCTTCTGTGGAGATAAGAGAGAAAAGGGAAAAAAAAAGAGAAGGGGGGAGGAGGGGGACAAGAAAGAGGGAAAGAAGGGAAAGGAGTCCTGAGTTGGTTTGCTGGAGCCTGGGTGGCTGCAGAGTCCGTGGATTACAGCAGCTCCCCCAGAGCTCTGGGGAGTGTTTGGGGCCCATCACCTCCCCTGGCTGTGGGGCACAGGGGGACCCTGCGGCCCCTTCCCTCCCCCAGAGATAAGAGCAGGAGGAGAGGGTGGGGGGGCAGAGGAGGGGGGACCCCACTCCAGTGTCTGGGATTGCTCAGCCCCCGGGAGGGCTGGGGGAGCTGGAGGTAGGGACCCTCAGTCTCCTGGCTCTGCCTGGGAAGAGGGTGGGACTTTTTGCCCTTGGAAATGCAATTTTAGGTCGGTTTTGCTTTCCCTAGTATCAAACTTTGACTCTCTCCTCTCTTCCCCGGGGGGAAATGAGCTGCTGTCCTCTGGGGGATGCACCATACCCTCAGGCAGAGCTGGGAGTGGGGCAGGGAGGACCCCAGAGCAGCCTTTGGCAAGGGGAACCTTTGCTTCCCAGGGTACCCATGCATGGCAGCCCCTTTCTGGGGAGATGGCAGGAGAAGCAGAGCAGAGTTGTGACACTGCTGACAAGTGGCTGGGTCTTTTTTTTGGTGACATGTTGGAAGATGAGCACGGGACAGGCAGCAGCCATAGGATGCTCCCTGCCTGGATGTGGTCCCACCCTCCTGAACCTCAATGAGCTGCACAATTGGCCTGGAAAAAGAATTTCCTCTTCTTTTCTTGCTCTCCTGGAGGTTCCCATGCCCTGTGGTTCTGCTTCGAGCATGGGGAGAAGCAGCCACTCTGCTTTGCCATGTTCAATAAAATGTCACCTTAGAGCAAGGGGATTTGCAGGTCCTAAGAAAGTTGTCACCAGGTAGAGATTCCCAGCCTGGGAAACACTGAGGAGAATGGGAGTGGGAGCAGTTTGCTCAGGAAATAAACCAGTGATGTTTCCAAAACCACTGGTGAAAAAGTGGATATTCCTGCTCAGTGCATCCTCCCATGGGACAGTGCTGGGGCTGCCCAGCCTCTCCCTGCAGGGACAGCAGGAGGTGCCTGCAGCACCCTCACTCCTCTCTCAAATACCTCCAGATGCAGCACTGAGGGGACCCCCAGCCTCCCCAGGAAGCCCGTCCTCCTCCTGAGCAAACAAGAAGACAAACACAGCAGAGGAGTGCCTAAACCAGACTTTTTATTTATTTTTTTCCTTCCCGTTTCCCTTGCATCCCTGATCCCAACCTTAATCCCCGCTCTGAATCCTGTCAGCCCGGCTGTTCTAGCACTGACATTGCTGCAGGCATCTTCTCCGCTGCCTTCCCTCAGATCTGCCTCCTCCTGGGACCTCTAAAGAGGACTCGGAGATTTCTCTGTTAGTGGCTGATTCACTCCGTGCCCTCCAGCAAAGCGCCGGAGCTCCCCGGGGATGGGCGCAGGCGGAGAGGGGGACAGGGAATTGCCACACCGTGCTGGTGGATGCTGGTCCAGAGCCACGAGCAGGGCTTGGGATTGGTGTGCTGTGCCTGAAGGCTCTGGGCATCTCGTGGGGGTCAACACAAACCAGGAGGGAAAAAAAAAAAAAAAATATATATATATATATATAAAAATAAATAAAAAGAAAAAAGACAAAAAAGAAAAGAAGAGAAAGAAAGAAAAAATAAAAAGAAAAAAGAGAAAAAAAATAAAAAAGAGAAAAGAAGAGAAAAAAGAAGAGAAAAGAAGAAAAAAGGAAAAAAAGAATAAAAGAAGAGAGAAAAAATAAGGAAAAAAAAAGAAGAGAAAAAAATTAAAAAAGAAAAAGAAAAAAGAGAAGATAAGAGAAAAAATAACAAACAAAAAAACAAAAAAAAAAAGAAAAAAGAAGAGAAAAAAAGAAAAAAGAAAAATAAAAAAGGAGAGGAAAAAAAGAAAAAGAAAAAAATAAAAACAAAACAAAAAAGGGGGATTGGGGGGGCAGGGAACAGGGTGCTGCTGGCTCTTGCTACTGCTGGCACTGATGCCCGGTGGTGGAGATGAAGCCATCACCCCAGGACAGCAGATACCAATTTTGCTGTCAGGTTGTTACAATAATGATGTGCTGGAGTATTTTGCCCAACCCACCATCGATCAGAGGCTGGAAATGCTCAGTGATAAACACATCACCGGGCCAGGGGAGCAGCTCTGGAGCAGCCTGCCTGCCTCTCCCCCACACACAGAGCCCATCTTTGGGCTGGGATAAGGTGCAGGAGAGCAAAAGGGTCTCTCTGGAGTGGGGGTCCCAGCCCTGTGATCAGAGGGACAGATGCCCCCAGCCCTCAGCCCTGTTTGTGTGATGGGAACATCTGCTCCCAGTGCTGCTGCAGAGAGCTGGGCTGAGCCCATCTTGCTTTAACCTGGGGAAGGGGACGTTAAAAAAAGTCTTTAGGCTGAAATCTTACTCACCCTCAGACATTGGAGGTCACCAGGAGCCCCCAAACACAAACCCCTTGTGCCTGGCAGCAAGGAAAAGAGCCTCTCAGGGACCTTCAAGCTGGAAAAAAAGGCAGAGCTCAGTTTTTGAGTCGTGGATAGGGGCTGCCCTGCTGCTATCTGAGGGACCCCACTGGGGGAGGGGGTTTTCCCCCTGCTAAACCCACCCAGGAGACCCCAGGCACTGCCACCCTCTCTCTGGACTTTTATCACCATTGCTGCATGGATCTGAGCAGGTGGCAGTGCAGTGGGATAAAGCTCTTACTGTATTTTATTGGGGCACTTGGAATACAGGCCACAGGTGTGGTTTGGTTGTTGGTTTTTTTTTATTATTATTTATTCTGTATGTAGGGATTTTAATAGTACATATTTGGATTTTATTAGCCTGCCTTCCATGGGGTTTATGATAGGAAAGATGGGCATCCTAATGAACTGCTCAGGACACAGGAACAAGAATGGAAAGACATTTTCAATAGCCCTTTAACAAATAACAAAAGAAAAAAAACATCCTTTAAATGTTGTGAGCAATCATACAAAAATGTATTTATTGTTGGACATACATAGTACCTGTGAAATTATTTCCATTATTAACCTAAAAGCTAACTTTGACTGCTACCCAGACAAGAACATTATTGCTTTCAGGGCTGCTGGTGCAGGAGGCTCTGAGATCTTCTGCACACCTAGGGTAGGATGGACCAGTGCCCAGCTTGGACCCTCCCAGCTGAATGGTGGCACTGGAGGGGTCATCTTCCCCCCTAAATCCCCCCCAAAATGTTCCTTGGGGCAGCCCAGCATCGTGGTGGGGCTGGAGAGGTTCATCTCAGAGCACCCACCAGCAAGTCCCAGGATGTGAAGAGGAAAAAACTCTTTACCCAGAGCACAGAAAGGTATTTTTTCTCCTGGGAAATTCCCCTCCCTGCCCTCGGCTCTTCCCCCCTCCCTGCAGGCAGAGCTGGGTGAGGGCTGAGCATCTCGGGGGATGCTCCTGGGGGTGCCCACCTGGTGCCAAGGCTGTTGCATCTCCCAGCAAGCCCCGTGCCAAATTCCAGTGCTGTCTCTTGGCTTAAGTTCTCCTGGGTTGGTTTTTTTCCTTTTTTTTTTTTTTTTAAATTTATTTTGTGTCTTTTTTTTTTCCCTTGAGCACCAGCAGATGAACATAAAGGGGGCTGCAAACCCGGCCGAATCCTGCAGTAACCCGACTCGGGGCAGGGGGGAGGGCTGGATTCCTGCAAGAGCCTGAAAATATCTTTCTTTTTTGAAATGTTTGTATAGCATGACTTGGCCGATTTACCTCATAATATCTCACGTTGGCCTAAAGCCGAGGGCATTAGTGAAACTGTGAGCCAGATAAATGATTCTAGTGCTTTTTCTTCACCGTATCTGCTGCTACGATATAAAAAAAAAAAAAAAACAACAACCAAAAAAAAAAAAGGCCTTTTCCATCCAACTGCCTCCCATTAACCCAGACAGTGCCGGGCTGGGCAGCAGGAGCCTGGCAGTGGGGAAGCAGAGGGGGGATGAGGAGGTGAACACAGCCAGGAGCAGAAAAAACCATGGAGAGCCTTGATGTGTTGTGACTGTGGAGGTGGGGTACCTGGAAGCCCAGAAAGATGAGATCTGTGGGTAGGAATGTTACCCAGAAGGAGCTGGTTTGGTATTCCCATGTAGTGGAGTTGATGGAGTTCCCAGCTGATGGACAACTCCTCCAGAACCTGCAGAATCCCTCCAGCTCCCATCCAGGTGGTCTCCAGGATGGCATCTGGGAGTCAACAAGGGGCAAGAGGATTTGGGGTTTGTAACCTCCTGGTTTCTGGGAGTAAAGAGGTGACATGTCCCACGTCTGCCAGGAGAGGCACCTGGGGCCACAGGAGATCCACATCTCTCTCTGCACTGAGCCAGGTGTAAGAAGAGACCTTGAAACCACCGATGCTGTGCAGCAAAGGTTCAGCTGGAAGAGGCAAAGGGGCTTTAATATGGAATAACCCCAATTAACCTGCAACAAATTCCCAGCCTTTATTTTTTCGTGCTTGCAGGGAGAGGAGCAGGACCTGGAGGGCTGAGGAGTAGGTTTGGGCTCTTTGTGGAAGGCTGTGAAAACTGCTGGGGCAGGAGGTGGGGCAGGGGAACCAACAAGGTCCATTTTCCCCCAGTCTCCAGCTCCAGCCCTGCAGTGAGAGCTCCCTGTGAGCTGAAGCAGGAAAACAATGATTTTACTCAGTTAAATCGCTTTAAAAAGGACAATTCCATCGACACTAAAAGTGTTCACACCCTCAGTGTATGGTTTAGAGTTGGATCTGGGGTGGCTTTGCAGGGCTGTGATGGCTCCAGCCTGTGGATCAAGCTGACTTTTCAGCTTTTGGGTGATTTTCAGCACATTTTTGCTAACGGTCTTGTTGGTGGGACCTCACCTCTGAGACATGAAGGATGCTGGTGCAGCAGGTTAAACGGAGGGCTCACCCCAAACCAGTTGCTGCTGGTTATCACTGGAGATGTTGGAACCAGCCAAGCAAAGTGCTGTGCAAATGTCTGTGTAACGTGTGTGTAACACGTGTGCAAGGCTGGAGGAGCAGATGATGCTCTGCTCCCTGCCAGGCACGCTGGGATCATTACACCCAAAACCTCCAGAGAAATGGTTTCCACACAATTTCGGAAGTGCTCAGCCAGATGAGGAGGTGTGTTTGCTAAATTCAATTGAGACAATTCCAAGAGGGCTTTGGGATTCTGGTCGCAGAGGTTGGGTGTCACTGACACTGTGTGTGTCACACGTGGTTACACAGAGTGTGGGGACCCAGTCCCCTCAAAGGCAGGTGGAGTTTTGGCTCAGTTGGGTCTGGTTTCAGGAGGTCTGTGTGAGTGAGATGGGATCCTCAGAGCAATTTCAGGACCAAGGGGCACATTCAGCCCTGGCACAGCTCTTCCAAAGCCCACAAGAGTGCCTTGGATGGGGACATCGGTGCCCGGTGTCACTGGGACTCTTGTGCCCATCCAACCACTGCTGTGTCTCCACTTGGGTACCTGGTTTGGCCTTTGGGAATAATGTCACAATTAATTTCCACTTTCCTCAGGGATGGGTTTGGGCTCTGGAAGTGAGCCCAAACTGCTGGATCAGGATGAGCCCCCTCCCCAGCACACCCGGTTTGGACCGGGCTAGGTGTGCACCTCCCCGAACGTTGGTGACCTCATGCTGCAGACATGGATGAGGTCACTGGGATAATTGCTCTCCCCAAATGATGTATCTTGCGGGAAGAGGATGTTATGAAGCCGGGAGAACTTGCTAGGGCAAAAAACTACATTGCACACACCCCTGGCTGAGAGCGTTCGGAGGGGAAACTCAACAGCAGAGAGTGCCAAGACCTGGGAACAATGGAGTGCAGCTCCGGGGGAATGGCAGGAGAAGAGACAACGGCAGCACTGGGGGAAGCCAGGGGGATAATTGCAGGAGGAAGATGCAGGAGGTACCTGGCAGGAAGGGAGAGGGGCTGTGCAGGGACCTGCCCTCCCCAGGGTGGGCAGAGTGGGGTATGCTCCCCGAGCCCCCCCGACACCCATCTGGGCTGTGCAAGGAGCTCCAAGTGCTTTTCCTCAGGGAAGGAGCCTGCTCTCCTCTGAGATCCTCTCTGAGATCTCCATTGCCTGTCGAGCTGCCCCTTCCCTCCCATCTCCTTCTCCTTCTTCTGATGCTGCAGGACAGATCAGTGCTGATGCCTGGGGGTGCACGGGGTGCTCAGCTCTGTCACCAGAGGTTCCCTGCCTGGATGAAACCTCTGCAGCACACCGTGCCTCAGTTTCCCTCCTGCAAAACTATGGAAGTGATGCTCTACTACCCATTCAACACTTGGAGAGCCTTGCTGCAAAAAAAATATCCCTGTTATCCCTCATCTAACCCTCCCTTCCCTCGCCAGGGAAAACTCAAAAATGTTTTATCCTCTGGTATAAAGTCAACACGGGCTCAGCTCTTCTCGCAACCCTCGCTCAGGGTGGTTTTCCTTCTCCTCATTTTTCAGCTGTTTCTTCTCCTCACAGCCCCATGACAGGTATTTGAAAATCTGAGAACAGTCCTATCAAACCTGCACAGTTATTGGGACAAGCCCGACTTTAAGGAGACTGAATATGAGGGAGTGTCACAGGGAAACAAACAGAAATACTTTTGTCACCGCACCAGAAAAGAAAAAGGAAAGTTAGGGGCAAAAAAAATAGCCAATCTATGGGGGGAAAAAAAAAAAAAAAATCAACTCTTTCCGTATTGAGCTGTGACATATGGTTACACAAATAGAAACCACAGAGGGGGAAATCATGTTTTCTCTTTCATTATTTATCACTCTCTAACTGTCTCCAGCTGGGTGAGTAAACAGCCTCATTGGGCTGTAATGAGAACAGCCTGCTGCCACTGTGCTCCGGGCTGCCGGAGCCCGATGGTGCGTGTGAGAGTCGCTGTGCCACACACCAGCCCTTGCCTGGCAGGGGACACCGGCCCCCGGCTTGTCCCCTGGGTCCCGGTGGCATCGCCACCAGCAGCAGGGGCTCCAGGAGGATGAGGACCCCCGCAGCATCCTCCCCTGGGTTAGCAGCGCTCAGGAGGTGCAGGCTGGAGGGGAAATGAAGCGGGTTGCTCCCGGTTATTGTTCGGGGGAATGATGTGCCCAATTTCCCCCCTGAGCCGCGTTGCAAATTGACTCCTAAGTGTCCCGTGAAATGGCTGCATAATTTGAGCGTTTGAGAAGCGGTGGTTGAGCTCCTGGTGCTTTGCTTTGCTTCCTTCTCCACCTCGCTCCCTTCCCAACCGGGTTTATTGCCGGTTCTCACCCACCCCGAGGCTCGCCCAGGGTTTAATCGCAGGATCCGTGGGCTCTGCCGTGAGCTCTCTGAACGCATCTTCCCTTTCAGCCCAGTCATTGAATCATAGAATAGAAAAATCTTGAACACCTCAAAAAAAAAAAAAAAAAAAAAAAAAAAAAAGTGAAGTTTTGAAGCTCCCAGCTCTCCAGGGACCAGACCTGAGGTCACGGTCCCATCCCACCCTGGCAGGTCCTCGGGTGCCCCAGGGAGGGAGGGACCTCGGGGATGCCTGGCCCCTGACCCCCCCATCTCCCCAGTCCTGCTCCATTTCCCCTTTTGCTTTACTGGGGAGGGGGGGATCAGACTTGAAGATTCAGATCTCTCTGATTAGGTCAGGCTTTGGATTAGGCTCTGAATTAGGTCAGAGGGTGGGAGGTTTCAGCCTCCCCCTTGCTTTCCTGTTCCCTCCTGCATCTTCCCTGGGGCAGGGTTGAGCTTCAGCTGCCCTGGCCAACAGGGACACAAGAACCCACAGTGTGGGTGCAACCACCACAGCCCAGCTTCAAGCATCCCCCCTGCAACCCCCTAACCCCCCCCTCAAAGTCCTTGCACCCAGCACCCAGCTCAGCACCCTCGGGAAGGTGCAGGCACCGATGGGCTCTGTCCCTCTGAGCCTTTCAGGGGGAGAATGGTTTTCTCTTAAGAGCCAGAAAGTCCTTGAGCATCAGCAGTGGTGATGAGTGATTTCCCATGAAGATTAACCCATTTCTCAAGTCAGGAAGAGCAGCCATCCCCTCTGCGCCAAGCGGCGGCGTGAACGGGTCTGAGTCCTTCCAACAAATGAAAAACTATTAGTAAATGGAAGCGTTTTTAATGAAAACTGACCCAATTTTTGAATGCCACTTTCCCTCCCACCTCAGGAATAGTCTGTGCCAGAGCTGGAGTGAAATTAGGTCATTGTTGAACAAAGGTCATGAAAGAACATGAAAAGCTTCTCAATGGGAAACCCCGGATTTTATGGCTTTTTTTGTGGAAATCCCCTCTCAAAGAAAGTTACAGAGTGACAAAAAAGTGCACGGAGCAAATCACCCCTGTGTTTACCCAGTTCAGCTCACCGTGAGGTTGGGGAAGAAAAAGAAAAGAACCTGGTGAGGTCTGGACTTTTTTTTTTCCTTACAAAAATCTTTGCACCCTTCAAAGCTGACCATTGCTGCCCTGCTGCAGGATGGGGATTTGGGTGCACATCCTGAGGGCTCAGGGAGGGTTTGGCTGCTCCTGTGATTCCACCCAGCCCAGAAGGACAAATTCCCAGGCCCTTGACTTAGCTCTGAAACACCAGCCTTGCTGAATCCATGTCCTCTTATGATAAATACTCATTTTTCCCAATCACCATCTGATGACCGAATCCCTGCCCGTTTCCCTGGGAGGAGGCAGCTCCATTCTGCAGAAAATGAGCACCAGGTTGGGAATCACAGAGAAACATTTCCAAATAACTAAATAAAAGTGAAAGCATGGTGTTAGGCTCACCTGGGAAGTTTTTCCTAAGTGCAAAGGATAGCCAAGGGGCTCTCCTGTGGGACTGGGTCCCCTCAATGCCCTCTCAAGCAGTGACAAGGTGAGAATCTTCTGTCTGGTTTTGGGATGAGGAAGGGAACAAGGAGGTCTGATCCCGGGACGGAGGTGACTCTGATCCGTTGCTTGACTTGAGTCTTAAAGGCACCATTAAAACAAAACACACCCATTTATACCCCACTGCAAATGCCAAACTTGGTGCTATTTTCCCCTCTTTCGTGGAAGTTTGGTCTCAGTTGGATTTGCTTCGGGTGGCAAATTTCCACCCAAAAATTGGAGGGACCTTGGAGGTCGTGGTCTTGGAGGACGAACTTCCTTCTGTCACTGTCCATCCCTCCTCCTCCAGCCATCCTGTCCCCATCCAGGGCATCTCTGCAGGGAGCCAGGAGCCAGCTCAAGGGCACAGCAAGCCCAGGCATGGGCTGCATGGGGGCTTGTGGCATGTGCCCCCCTTGTCCCCAAGCTCTCCGTGGATGGGATCCCGGGATGGGGTCAGCCCCAGGGATGCTGCAGTGTTGTTAAATAGAAGCGAGGAGGCAGTGGAGCCCTTGGTGGGGGAAGTGGCATGAGAAGCCAAACCCTGGCCCCAAACAAAGCACTTTTGTGCTCCTGCTGGAGAGGGAGTGGGAATGGCTTCCTGCTTCCCGCTTTTGGGGGCTGCTTACCTTTTCTTCCGTGTCCTGTCCTGCTGCTGGAGCATGAAGCAGGCCAGACCCTGATCTCTAGAGCCTTCCTGCAGCCCCACATTTCCATCCAAGCACTTTTCAACCTCAGCACTAGTGGCTTGGCCAGCTTTCCCCCTCCTTCCAGCCACGCCGTTAGCATCCTCCCTGTGTAAATTTTAATGAATTATCATCAGACCAAAGTAATCACCAGGCAGCAAAACTTAATTTTACAAAAAAAAAAAAAGACAAAAAAGAGGCTTTGGTCTAATTGATGGAAAATTGGTCGTTTCTTGTCAGGTTATTGTTCATTTCCCCCCAGCTAATGAATCCTCTCCTGCCAGCCATGCCGGGCCTGGCCAGCAGCACAGCTGCCCTGCAGAGCAGCCCCAGCAGCTCTGAGTGGAGCAATTACAAAACCTGCAATGAAAAGGAATACTTTCATTAATAACAAAATTTCACAAGGTGATTTGATGGAAACTTCAGAAAGGAGCAAGGAAGATGAGCCCAGGTCCTGCCTGGCAGCCCTGAGGAGCAGGAGCCATGAGAAGCACTCAGCACCAGGGCACACAAACAAGTAAACAGCATCAATAAGGGAGAGAGGAGCACATTTTGGGATGCCTTTTCCTTCAATCACCCAGGGGGAGAGCCAGGTAAATGAAGTTGGAGCCCTGGTGCAACTCCAGCAGAGCGTTGCAGAATTCCTGGACTCAGACATCAGAACTGTCCCTTTGTCATGATGTTCTTGGGATGGGGGAAAAAAAAAAAAAAAAAAAGGAAAAAAAAAAATATAAAAAAAAAACCCATTGCATCTCACAGGGACAGTTCATTAAGCAATCAACTCTTTTAATGAAATATTTCTTTGTTAAAATATTCATTGACCTGCCATGGTTTTGCATGGAGAAAGGGAAGGACCATGTCCCAGATGTTTTTCTGTTGAGTCTTCCCAAGCATGCACTCACACCAGTGGGTTGTGCCCTGGAAGTGATTCCACTTCAGCCCTTGACTGGCACCCTTCAGGGAGTCCCCCCAGGGGCTGGAACAAAGATTTTGGGCTTTCCAGATATTTCCCTCTCCCATTTATCACACTGTTATGCCTAATGATGACTGAGCTCCCACCAGGCTGGTGGAGGAGGCAATGGGGGGGGTGTTGGGGTCAGCACTGGCCCCCAGTGGGTGGTTGTATGGGGACATCGTGGCCAAGACAGGAGGAAAGCTGAGCCAGGAGTGAGCAGAAAGGGGCAACTGTGGAGTAGGCAGAGCTGGCAGTGATGGGGGTCCCAAAGGGTTGTCCCAGATGGGTGCGTGGGGACTGGGACTTTTTTTTTCACTCACGGGGCAGAGCAGCAAAGAGCATTTTACATCCCACAGGGATTGGGCCAGATGCTGTGGCCCTGGTGTAAGAGCAAGGAGGGAGCTCAGAGCACCAGGATGGAGAGCACTGGCAGAAGAAGAAAGAGAGGAGGGGAAAAAAAAATAAAAAAAATAAATCAAAGGGTGAGAAATGAACAACTGCAGACAAAGCACCGAATCTGGCCTCCCCCCTCCTTTCTCAAACCTTACACCGTGAGTAATCCCCGGCGCTCGGCACCGTGACGACTCAGACAAGTAGTCACTGCGTGCAGGGAAGCATCTCCCTGAAGGAAACAATGCAGACAAACACGGTGAGTGGTGAATGCCGACGTCCTGCTCCGGATGAGTAACGTTATTGGAACAGCAGATGGATTTTTTTTTAAAAAAAAAAAAAAAAAAAAAAAAAAAAAAAAAAAAAAAAGTGAAGAGGGAAGGAAAAAAAAAAATAAAAGGAAAAGTGAAGAGGGGAAAAAAAAAAAAAAAAAAGCCCAAATCAAAGCAGGGCAGGTGGTGGGGGGCAGAGAAGCCAGGTTCCTGTGTCTCCATGTGCTGGTGGCACCGTGTGGAGTGGCATGTGGGCTCCTGAGTAAGGTGACCTGTGGGTCCCTCCCCTCCTGTGCTGAGGCTTTGTAGACACAGAGGAAAATTGCTGATCGTCTGCAGACCCCCTGCACCACATCCTTTCCTCACCCAAGTGCCGGGGGCTTCACCTCCTCCCTGTCCCTCCTTTAACCAGCTGAGCCCCTTCTCTACCCGTGCAGGTTGGGGAAACTGAGGCAGGGGACAGCCACAAGCCAGAGGGACTGCAGAGCCCCTACCAGAGCCCTGGAGCTGAGCTCGGGATGCAACATCTTCCTCGTATTCTCTATTTTGTGGAGGTCCAAAGAAAAGCCCCAGACAGATCCCCCCTCCTTGGGGTTGGGGGGGAAGGGGAACGACTGCTCAGCGGGGAAACCCCGAGGGGCTTTTTGGGGTGACACGGGCCAGGGCAGGGGGAACGATGCCGGACGCCGGGCAGCTCCTGTCGCTTTAAAAAGGGAGCCAGGAGCCTCTCATCACTTACAGGAACTCCGTGCATCATTTCTTCGCCTTACGCAAGAGCCGAGCGGGGTCCAAAAGCTCCGCGGCGGTCACGGCCCCGCCAGCACGTCCGGGCAAAGCTGGATTCCTCTGGGTCTGGGCTGAACGGGGCCACACCAGCATCACACACACACCCCCCGACCTCCCCGGAGGTTCTGGGGGTCTCCTTGGGACCCCCCAGCTCTCCCGGATCTATGGATGCAGCACCCAGAGCTGGGGGTTTATCCTGGGAGGACTGATCTGGCACCTTTCTCCAAGGGTGGATGCATCCTGTGAGGATGCTCAGGGGGCAGCTGGGTGCCCCCCCCCTCCCCGGGGGCTCTGGGGGTCTCCTTGGGACCCCCCAGCTCTCCCAGATCTACGGATGCAGCACCCAGAGCTGGGGGTTTATCCTGGGAGGACTGATCCTGCAGGGATGCTCAGGGGGCAGCTGGGTGCAGGTGCTGTAGAGAGGGACCCCAGGGTGAAGGGCTGGGCTCTGGGGGGTGTCAGGCACCCCCAGTTTCAGAGGGTGCTGCAAGAAGTGAGTGAAAATGGTTGGTATGGTTTTTGGGTGGAAAAAGAGCTTTTCTGCTCCTCTGTTGAAATTTAGAACCTTGGAATTTGGGGGCTTAGCTGTGTCAGCCATCAATTCCCTCCTCAAAACACTGCTCTGGAAAGAAAAAAGTAACTTTCTTGCTTTGATCTCCCTGTTTTCCCATTCCCCATTTTCTCTTTCTCTTCTTTCCATACGTTTTTATCTTTATTTTGCCTTGAAAGAAGGGGGAACAGAATCCAAGGAAGGATCCTTCACAGGAAGCAAAGGAGTTCAGGGACCTTGTTCACATCAGCAAATACACCTTTATGGATGATCATGAGCATCTTTAGAGAAGTCAGGTTTTCTCTTGAAATTAGTTTTCCCATAGAAGAAAAACCAGAAAACAAACAAGACCATTTGCCTTAAATGGCCAATCCATGGCCAAAAACCAATCCATGGCCAAAACCTGTGGCAAAGGGGCTATGGATCTGGGTTGGAGAGGACTTTCCTGGAAGGATGAGGATGCTGCCTGGTTTGAAGCTGCTTTGCCTTGAGTGGGATTTAAGGCAAATCCAAACTGACCTTTTCCACAGAAGATTTCAGCTTGCTGTCAAGCTTACATTAACCTGAGAATGTTTCCAATCCAGGCAAGCACAGGATTGAAAACCTTTGGTTGAAAACGTTCACTTTTAAAAGATTTCCAATAGCCTGGTTAGAAGAGCAGGCACATTCCAGAGGAGAAAAAAAAAAAATCCACCAACTTTGCCAGGAAAAACAATTTCCCACAAATTGGAGTCTGGGTATTGATTGTAAAAGTGAAAGAGTGAGGATGAGCCTGGAAGAGCTGGAGGTGATACGTGCCCAAAGCTTTGCCCATTCCAGAGGAAAAGGTTAGGAAAAAGGAGGAAAAAAGTTCTTCCCTTTCCTCCTCTTCTCTCTCTGTTGAGCACTGTAGCACGATCACCCTTGGGCTCTCTTGCTGTCACATTCCTGGGAATCTCCTTGCAGCATCCCTGATGTCCCCATGGCCATCGTGGCCATGCCAGGAGCCAGGTGGTCCCTTGGAGACCAAAACCCCCTGAGCAGGGTACAAAACCCTGACCAAAGTCCAGGCAAGCTGTGTCTCCTCACCCAGATTCCTGCTCATTCCTCATTTTTTTTGGTTGGGTTTTGGTTTTTTTTTTTTCACAGATGAACAAAAAGGGATCTTTGGGCCACGCTCAATTCACAAACTCCCCTTGGTGAAAAGCTGCCCGTGTCTTTTTGTGCAAATCCTTCTTGCTCAGCTGCTATTTGATGTCTTCAAAGGGGCTATTCTTATGTTGAGAAGAGAGGGCAAGCACAGGTTTGACGAGGCTTGTCACTCAAAGCCATTTTTTCTTCAGAAAAGTGCCAGTTTGGGATTAAAAAAAAACAAAACAAAACAAAACAAAACCCAACCAAAATATTCTGTTTTTCATAGGCTGGTATTTGGCTCATAAAGTCAGAACACCAGGCCTGTATTAGACTACAAAACTGGGGAGGTGAGTGGGAAAACAGCTTTTATATATCTGGGAGGGAAATAAAAACTCCTTAAACCCCCCAAAATGCCCGAAGAGAATCATCTTGGCTGAGCCAGGGGCAGGGGCAGGGACTTGCAGTGCCTGTGCTTGGCTGTGGTGGGTCAAAGCTTCCTCCAGGAATGATGATGGGACACAGGAGAGCAGCAGGTCTTGGCAGAGGGAAAAAACTGGTGGCACTGGGCTCAGAGCTCCCGATGCTCCCTGGGGTTTGCAATGTGCTGGGAGGGATCTGGGCTGGGGGGAATGGAAACTGCTTCACTTCCCATGTGGTCCCTGGCCCTGAAAGGGGTTGGGGTGGCCCATACTGCAGAATTCCGAGCTCAGGAAGGGCTCTCGGTGTTTTCAGCCTTTCTAATGTCTTCTTGAATATTTCCTTCTGAGCAAATCATAGAATCATCAAATCCCAGACTGGTTTGGGTTGGAAGAGACCTTTAAGATCATCCAGTTCCAACCCCCTGCCATGGGCAGGGACACCTGCCACCAGCCCAGGGTGCTCCAAGCCCCATCCAACCTTCAGCACTGCCAGGGATGGGGCAGCCACAGCTTCTGGGGGCAACCTGGGCGAAGAATTTCTTCCTGATGTCCAAGCTAAATCTCCTCTCTTCCAGTTTAAAGCCTTTCCACTCCTGCTATAGCTACATGCCCTTGTAAAAAAACCCTCCCCAGCTTTCCTGTAGCCCCTTCAGGTACTGGAAGGCCACTAGAATAGGTGAATAAGAGGAAAAATGCTTTCTCAATGGTGGCTGCAGGGCCCCAGGAGGTGTCAGGCCTCCCAGCTTGGCTGATCCCCATGGGAGTTTCATGGATGCTGCTTCGCCACCCCAGTTGTGGATCTCGGGGGTCACCTTCCCACAGCAGAAACTGGAAGACATTTGGGATGGGACAGAAGGTTTGTGTCACCCTGGTGTCTGCTGCCCACCACGGGGAGCTGAGCCTTGCAGGAAATCCCCTGCCTTTGATGGAGCAAACACCACCAAAGCCTGGGAGCATGGAGAGGGATGGCTAGAGGTTTCTTTACGTCTGTTCTTTCATGACAAGGAAGAAGGGAAAGCTGCCCCTCCAGGAAAGAAAGTGTGCTGGCAGGAAGCAGAACCCTCCCCTGCCTGCAGCATGGGAGCTGCTGCACTGAGCTCCTGAGAAAAAGGGTCCTGGGGAGCCTCTTCCAAGCAAGTCAGGCTCTGTCACCAGGACCTGATTCTGCAGGTGTGGGTCTGCAGCAAACACTCATCAGATGGGTGCCCCAGAGCTGTCTGAAAACAAACTGAGCCCTCCAGTAAATCCCAGGCCTCCAAAAGCCTTATGTTAGGATCTGGGTTTAAGGCTAAGCAGAGCCTGGGAAGCAAACCAGCCAACCCTGCCCTCACCCCTGTGCTGTTTGTCACCTTAAGGGAAGACTTTTTGGGGGGACAAAATTGATGGGTTTGCTGGGATCTTTGCTAGAGACACCAGGAGTGATGAGGGACAAGTGTTCCCATCCCACAGGAACTCTTCAGAGGCAAACTCTTCATTCAAGAAAAGATTATTATTATTTTTTAAATATCTTTCCCACAAAAAATGAAACCAGAGGGGAAAAAAAATCCAGGTGGCTTGAAATACTTTCTATTCCACTTTCACTTTTTAAAGCTATTTTATCTGTCCATAAAATGGAAACTTCAGGAAAGCTACTTTTGAAGTGAAGACAAAAAAAAAAAAAAAGGAGAACGCAGAGTGGTGGCACTTTGGTGCTATTGAAACCTACTGGCTGTGGCATGCAGCAAAAAACTTTATTTCACTCCTTCCACGTGAGATTTAGACCATCCATCCCCAACCCTTACAGGTCCCTGTGGCAGGTGGGAATGTCACCTCCCAGAGTGCAAGGCTGAGCCCTCCTCTGCAGCCACTGACACCTCCCCGACTTGCTCCCAAGTGACCCCAGCACCTGGGTGGTACTTTGGGGTCCTGCACCCCAGTCCAGCAGCCACAGGGAGGTTTGGGCCCTCCATCCCAATGTTTGGATCCTGCACTCGAGTACTGGTTTGGGTCCAGAATCTGGTAGTTTGGACTCACTGTCCAGAAGCTGTTTGGGTGCAGCACCCCGAGGTGGGTTCTGCTCACCCAGGGGTTCTGGGGACCCCCTCCCTGCCCATGGGGTAACAGGGCTGGGGGCCACCAGCTCAGGGCCCTGCTGCTCCCACCAGCAAACTGGTACCAGTGACCCTCCCAGTTCTGCCTCCTACGCATCGTGGGTGGAGATGTGTGCGTGTCCCCGACCACCCCTTCCCCCGT
>JAAWXA010000049.1:1748539-1759872 GCA_038090715.1 Florisuga fusca
GGAGGGGGAGGCGGCGGCGGGCGCGAAGGAAGCGCCAGTGGGGAGACCAACGGCGAGATGAGCCCCGTGGAGCTCCTGCACTTCCAGCAGCAGCAGGTAGGAGGGATGTCCCCTTTCCTTCTCTTACCCAAAGGCAACCTGGGAACCCCTGAGGATGTGGGGTGGAAGGGGGGAACCCCCAGTTTTATGCTCTGCTCAACCCCGGGGTTGCACCGGTCTTGGTTGTCTCTGTTGAAGCTGGGATGTGGGTGCTGCCCCCAAAAAGGAGGTGCTGTCCTTAGGGATGCACACACCCCTGGGTGATGGAGCCATGGCTACAAGAAAGCTGGGGCAGGCTTGTTAAATGGGTGTGTAGTGAGAGGACAAGGAGAAATGGTCTAAAACTTGAAGAGGGGAGATTTCGGGTGGATATTAGGAAGGAATTCTTTCATTTGAGGGTGGGGAGACACTGAGACAGGTTGCCCAAGGAAGCTGTGACTGCCCCATCCCTGGAAGTGTTGGAGATCAGGTTGGATGGGGCCTTGACTAACCTGGTCTAGTGGGATGTGTCCCTGCCCATGCAGGGGGGTTGGAACTGGATGAGCTTTAAGGTGTCTTCCCACCCAAACCATTTTATGATTCTGTGATCCATCCATGCAGCTGGTAGGCTGGTGCCCCAGGGATGGCTGCATTTTAGGGGAGATCCTGCCTGTGCTGGTGGGATCTGCCTGCTGTGTCCTCCATCAGTGTGGGACAGCAGTGCAGGAAGAGGAGCAGGGCTGGGAGAGCAGAGTAAAAACCCAATTGATTGTAAAATAAGGAGCAGCTTTTCCCTGAGTCTGTATTTAGTGACCCAGTTGGGCGACTGGAGGTGGGTCTCCCATTGTCCAGGGCTTCCTGGTGCTTTGAACTGCAGAATGAAACCTCACACGGGTGGCTGAAAACACGTGTGACTGTGCCATGTGGCTGCAACAGTTGTGTCCTTGAGCACACACGCGTGTGCACCGCGGGGAGCAGCTCCCCTGGCACCCTGCACCCCTGGGCAGCTGTGGGGTGGGATGGGGGACGGGGAGGGGATGGTTNCCTGGAGCCACCGGTGTGTCACCCCACACACGGGTTCGGGAGTGCCAGGACGGCAGGAGGGAGCCAGCAGCTCCACATGGGAATTAATGTCAGTCATATACCCTGCGGAAATGACTTTTGAAATGCATATAATCTCAAACATGCAAATGAGAAGCTTGCTTCACCCTGTTTAATATGAATGATCAGCTTCTGAATAGCTATTATTACACGCCACATTTCAGCAATTATGTTGTTCGCGGTTTGTCTTTCTGTCTTTTGGGGCGGGGAGGGGATGGTTAGGGTGGGACGTGTGTGCGCCTGCCTGCGGGTTACCTTTCAAAACAAACTTGGGAGAAAACATAAATTTTTCCTCCTCGGCTACTAAATAAGGCAATGATCCCTGCCTGGGATGGAGATCGCCTCCCCGAGCCATAAATTCCAGCGTGAAAGCTGTAAAAAATTGCTGTGTCTGATACTTTAGTAGTGAGTGCTGTAAATCCATTACCTGAATAACAGCCGTTTCGCACGCAGTTAAGCCCCTGTTCCCCTGATCTGAAGGGTAATCATGCGTGTAATGCTGCTCCAAGTCACCCCCCTGCCCCAGGAACTGCTGCTCCCTCCCTTCCCCGCACCGGGAACGGCTCCGAATTTCCCCAGCGTAGAGGCAGGAGTGAAGAGGAGGTGCTTGTTCTCACAGATTGGAAGGTGGGCAGAATGGTTGTAAAAAGGGGGTTAAATCCTCTGGAAAATCAAGGGGGAGAAGGGAAAAAATAAATTGAAAAAAACCTTTTTTTTTAATTTTTTTTTTTTTTTTTTTTTAAATGTGGAGCGCTGCTGTTGGCTCATCCCTGGGGATGCTGCTCCCTGAGCTCAGCCCCGGGAATCCTGCCCTACCCATGTTTAATTTCTCCCTTTTGCATTTCTTTATTTTGGATTCTCAGTGTAATTACCCTGGGAAACTCGCCGGCACATGGAATTACTAAAGGCAGAGGGTTTGGTAAACTTCCAAAAACAAATGACATCTGCAGTGACAGCACCTTGGGGGGAAGGAAAAAGAAGGAGAAAAAAAAAAAAACAAAACAAAACAACCCATCCCGAGGACTATCAATCTTCATGCTTCAGGGAACAGGCTGAACACCAGCTGGGGTCAGGAATAAATGTCCCCATATAGAGAGTTTTGCACAATTAGGTGCTTTATGATGGTTTTACACCATCTTTGGGAGCATCCAGCATTCGCCTCTTGTCACAGGAAGGCTTCCTGGACCACCAGGCTGTTCCCCTCTGACAGCTCCTCTCTCCTGGCTCTGCTGAACTCTCAGCACTCAGCCCTTGTTCTTATTTAACTTTATGAAGACCCCAAAGAGCATTAGGAAACCTGAAGGGGTGGGCACTCACCACTCAACCACTCCACAAAGCTCCATGTCCACAGGGGTTTGGGTGATGCAGCTCCCTTGGGGGCACATGTTCTGCCCTCAGTTTTAGCTGATTTTTCATCTTTTGGCCAAACGAGCTGCTTTTGACTTTCTTTGGGGCCCACAGTCTTTGGTTTCACCCTTCTGAAAAGGGAGAACCCCAACAGCCCTGGGGCTTCTTTGGGTTGCTGAAACTTCTCAGGTTAAAGCTGCTCTCTGAGGATGCTGCCCACAGGGGAGTGCCCCAGGTGGGTGCTTGAGGGGAGGTGGGTGTACCATAGGGTGCTCAGGGACCCCCTGAGGTGGGGATTTGGCCTCTGAGGAGTCCCCAGAGCAAGGTGTCACATGTCACCAACCTGGCTTTGCCAGGACAGGGGCTGCCAGCCATGGCACCAGCTCTGTTTCACCACAGAACCTGGTTTTCTGTCACCATCCTTGGGTGTGTCTGCCCTGATCTGTGTAACTGTGGAGCATCCCATGGGCTGGAGAGCCTGGAGGGAGAGCAGGACCCCAGGGGGATGGGGTGGGGAAAGAGCATCCCTCTCCCTGCCAGGGCTGGAGCATCCTCCACCCCTTCATCCTTCCACTCCTCCATCCTTCNCTTAGGGTGGCTTTTAACTCACTGGAGGTTAATACCCCGTGCAAAGCTTTGATCCCAGCCAGGTGGAAAATCCCTGGGCTTTTTTTGGGCAGTGGTTCCCATCGTGGGCTGGGCAGTCCCTCTCCCCCCTGTTTTTTGGCTGCAGCACACAGAGTGTCAGGGCACCACTGAGCATAATTAAACAGTACAACCTCATAAACTGAAATACCTGGTAGAATAAAGTAATATAAAAATACCCTGGGCAGGATTTTCCATTGCACTGTTTGATTTTTGGGAAGGCTGTTGTGCTTTTAGAAAGACTCTTGCTTGTCTCCATCCCCACCAAATTATTTTTTTTTTTTAACCTCTTTCCACCCAATTTTACCAGGCAGTGAGATCCCTCAGAGGAGCTTACCTGGGGCAGGATTTTTGGAGGAAAAAAGCAGCCAGGTATGGGTGAGGAATTAATGTAGGGGCTGCAGTCTGGGTCACCCACCCTACCTGGGGTAGGAGCCACCTTCTCCCCAGCTTCTCCATCCCTGGGGGAAAAAGGGAAGTTTGTAGGATTTGCTGTGGGGATGGCAGCCAAAATGCAGCCCTCCTGCTGTGCTGGGACATCTCCATCATTTACAGAGGTCCCACCAGCCTGAGCCTGAGTCTTTTGGGGAAGAATTAATGATTATCTCTTGATACACTGGGTGCAAGCTGGGACACAGGCTGCTTCCCTGCTGGTTTGGGCAGATGCTTTTGCCTGAAGTCAGGGTGAGGATCCAGCCTTGATTTATCCAGCACTCAGGAGGAATTTGGTGTCTCTGGGCAGAGGTGAGCATCCCTGTGGGCTGGAGGACCCCAAAGTAATTAAACAGTCAAAATCCCACCAGGTTAAAAGCTTTCCTACCCCAGGCATGGCTCTAGTGGGGCAGGGGGCTTTGGGTGTTGCTCTGAACTGCTGGTCCACTGTGTCCCCACGTAGCCTGGGGTGGTTTGGGGACACCCCCAGCAAAGTCCAGGTCACCATCCTCTTCCTCAGCCCCTGAACGTGTGGCTGCTGCTCTTGGGGAGGGGAAGCCAAACCGAGTCAGTTCTTGACATAAGCATCTGAGACATATTGCAAACATTTTTATGGGATAATTTGCTGATCAAAGGGAGCCATCCAGGAGCATGATGAATTTGACACAACCCATTCGTTCCTAATTACAAATAACACTCTGATGACTCTTGAATAACAGCAGGATACAATTCTTTTTTTTTTTTTTTTAAATCATTTTTTTAAATCTTTTTTTTTTTCTCAGCAGTGCCAGGAGGTGAAAACCCATCCACTCCTACACAGGAGACTTTATTCTTTCTTTATTTTTCTCAGCCCTAAGGAGAGGTTGTGGCTGACATCCCCCTTGCTTAGCCCCTAGGGAAAGGTCCCCCCAGTCCCTGGGTGGTTCTCCTGCTCTCTGGGGTGACATGCACATGGTGCTGGGCTCTGCATCCCCAGATTTCAGTTCTTGGGGCTCCACCTGACTTCTGCAGTCGTGCAACAGGTTTGCAGAGCCTGGGTGCTGCAAGCTGGAGCATCCTTCATGTGCCAGCTGAGCTGTACTTGGGGTTTGAGTGGAAATCACTTTGCAACTATTTCAGGGAGCAACATCACATCATCTAGGGCAGAATTTCTCAAAGATGTTTGAAATTGTATTTGAAGATCCAAAGAAACCAGGAGNAAAAAAAAAAAATTCGTGGGTTTTTTTTTCTTTTTTTTTTACATTTTTCATCCCTTCCCAACTTCTTTCTACCCTCCAAAAGGAACAAAGTGTAAAAGGAAGATACAGGCTCTCTTTATAGATCCCCTTCCTTCCAAGTTTGTTGGTTTAATATCATTCTTAGGGTGGCTTTTAACTCACTGGAGGTTAATACCCCGTGCAAAGCTTTGATCCCAGCCAGGTGGAAAATCCCTGGGCTTTTTTTGGGCAGTGGTTCCCATCGTGGGCTGGGCAGTCCCTCTCCCCCCTGTTTTTTGGCTGCAGCACACAGAGTGTCAGGGCACCACTGAGCATAATTAAACAGTACAACCTCATAAACTGAAATACCTGGTAGAATAAAGTAATATAAAAATACCCTGGGCAGGATTTTCCATTGCACTGTTTGATTTTTGGGAAGGCTGTTGTGCTTTTAGAAAGACTCTTGCTTGTCTCCATCCCCACCAAATTATTTTTTTTTTTTAACCTCTTTCCACCCAATTTTACCAGGCAGTGAGATCCCTCAGAGGAGCTTACCTGGGGCAGGATTTTTGGAGGAAAAAAGCAGCCAGGTATGGGTGAGGAATTAATGTAGGGGCTGCAGTCTGGGTCACCCACCCTACCTGGGGTAGGAGCCACCTTCTCCCCAGCTTCTCCATCCCTGGGGGAAAAAGGGAAGTTTGTAGGATTTGCTGTGGGGATGGCAGCCAAAATGCAGCCCTCCTGCTGTGCTGGGACATCTCCATCATTTACAGAGGTCCCACCAGCCTGAGCCTGAGTCTTTTGGGGAAGAATTAATGATTATCTCTTGATACACTGGGTGCAAGCTGGGACACAGGCTGCTTCCCTGCTGGTTTGGGCAGATGCTTTTGCCTGAAGTCAGGGTGAGGATCCAGCCTTGATTTATCCAGCACTCAGGAGGAATTTGGTGTCTCTGGGCAGAGGTGAGCATCCCTGTGGGCTGGAGGACCCCAAAGTAATTAAACAGTCAAAATCCCACCAGGTTAAAAGCTTTCCTACCCCAGGCATGGCTCTAGTGGGGCAGGGGGCTTTGGGTGTTGCTCTGAACTGCTGGTCCACTGTGTCCCCACGTAGCCTGGGGTGGTTTGGGGACACCCCCAGCAAAGTCCAGGTCACCATCCTCTTCCTCAGCCCCTGAACGTGTGGCTGCTGCTCTTGGGGAGGGGAAGCCAAACCGAGTCAGTTCTTGACATAAGCATCTGAGACATATTGCAAACATTTTTATGGGATAATTTGCTGATCAAAGGGAGCCATCCAGGAGCATGATGAATTTGACACAACCCATTCGTTCCTAATTACGAATAACACTCTGATGACTCTTGAATAACAGCAGGATACAATTCTTTTTTTTTTTTTTTTAAATCATTTTTTTAAATCTTTTTTTTTTTCTCAGCAGTGCCAGGAGGTGAAAACCCATCCACTCCTACACAGGAGACTTTATTCTTTCTTTATTTTTCTCAGCCCTAAGGAGAGGTTGTGGCTGACATCCCCCTTGCTTAGCCCCTAGGGAAAGGTCCCCCCAGTCCCTGGGTGGTTCTCCTGCTCTCTGGGGTGACATGCACATGGTGCTGGGCTCTGCATCCCCAGATTTCAGTTCTTGGGGCTCCACCTGACTTCTGCAGTCGTGCAACAGGTTTGCAGAGCCTGGGTGCTGCAAGCTGGAGCATCCTTCATGTGCCAGCTGAGCTGTACTTGGGGTTTGAGTGGAAATCACTGCTGGGTGGGGGGGAGGACGGGGGCAGCTCCAGGGGACTGCTGGGGAGGCCCCTGTGTGCAATTGTAAGGCCATGTCATTTTTTTTTTTTTTTTCCCCTGTAAATCTTGTAATTTCGTGCTTCAGAGCACAACAAAGTGAGAGAGCCAGCGGGGAGTGAATGAAATTCCCCCCTGAGAGGCGACGCGGGGCGGGCGGGCGGCGCTGGGGCTGAGCTGGCCGGGTGCTGGGGACTTGGTGGCACCCTCCAGCCAACCAGAATTTGGATTTAGAAAGAGAGGTTCTGAGAGAAAGCCTTCACAACACGTTACTTGAGTGCTGGCATCACGTCTCTTCTGGTTTTCCCCACCTTGGTGTGTTTTCCCTCCCTGCTGCGCTGGTTTTTTGTCGGGGCTGAGACCTCCCTCAGGTGGGTCTCCTCGGGGAGATGGGCCTTGCAAACACAAGGTGAAATTTCCTGTGGTGGGGATACCAAATCCATGCAAACTTCTGTCAGGTGGTCACCTGGAGAGCCAGGTCAGGCTCAGGCAACTGGTGGTCCAGCACCCATCCTCAGGTGGGTGCCTTGGACCTGTGGGCTTTGCTGCAGGCGGGTGCTGAGCAGCTGCTGTTTGTCTTCCCCCACCCTTGGCTTTTAACTGGAATTACTGTTTTCATTTGGAAAAGTAATTAAAATATCAGACCTTCGAGCTGTCATAACTGTCACAAGGTTTTTGTGTTCACATTACCCGTGCACATCTTTTCCTGTTAATCACAGGGAAATAAACACACCCGCAGAGGAGCGTGGTGTCAGCTCTGGGACTCAGACCCTGGGTGCAGACCATCCGTGGTTCCCAGCACATCCCTGCCTTCATCCTCAAGGATTTTATTTTTAAATCATTTGGATAAAGTGAGTTTGCAAGTTAGTGGTCATGCAGTTTTTGGAAGAAGAGGTGACAGGCATGGGGCAGCTCTGGGGGTGTCCGCACTGGGCGCCCCGAGCTCCTTTGGCTCCTGGGTGCATCCCAGGTGATGTGTTCCAGGAGCATGATGTCAGGATCCTCTCTGCTTTTGAATCTCCTGGATTTTGCTTTTCTCAAGGCTCTTTGGTTCACACATGTGGTGACAAACACAGGGCAGAGGGTGCCAGTGCTGTGCCTGGGGCACAGCTTTTGGTTTTGGATCCCTTGCTGGGAAATGGTAATGGGTTTTTTTTTAGGAAAACAAGGAAGGCTGCGTCTGCTAAACCCTCAGCTCACAGCCTGCAGGCTCAGCTACAATTTTAAAATTACCTCTCATTTTCCAAGTGCACTTCTAATGCGTGTCCATGTGCAAGGAGGGGGTGGGATGGATTTACCCCCAAAAGATGTGGCAGAGCTCGGACGTCTCTGCTTCAGACCTGTCATGGACATTTTCCTGAGCAGCCCCTGCAGAGGGGAGCATGAAATGGGACTTTTTGATGAAAATGTGAGTAATAAGTCTTCACAGGTCCTCCACTGAGCAGCTGTTTAAGGGTGCTGTGGGTGCTCCTTGCTTCACAGAGGTTCAGTAAACAGTGAGTGGACTGGAGCGGTGCCTGAGGGTGCATTCACACTGGTGGGTGATGCTGCTCCGGTGTGGAAGTGGATTTGGCCAGGAGGGCTGGAGAAGGCAGGAGGGGGCCTGGGGGCTTTCTTCTTTATAGCTGGAAATGTGGAGCATTAACAAGTGGCCCTTTCTTGGCCACCTCTTGGAAGGCAGGGCAGTGATTTACTGCCGGGGCGATGACAGCCGAGGGAACCCAGCACCACCAGTGCCTAATGCAAACCTGTCCCACAGCAGGGTTACAATGGTTTGGTTGTTCAGAAACACACCCAGAAAAAAAAAATAAAAACAAGAAATAATAATAAAAAAAATTAAATAAATAAAAAGGAAAATTATCTTAAAAGCCAAACTAAGGAGCATCCGAGGAAGCGGGGCTGGGAGCAGCAGCAGGGTGCTGCAGGCTTGGTTTTGTTAGGGTTTTATTTCCCTCCCCTGGCTCTTGGCTGCTGAATGAAGCTCCTTTTCTTGGAATGCACACACACACTGGTGCTGAGCTGGTGACCCGCAGTCTCCTCTTCTCCTCCCTGTCTTTTTGCAGGATTTTGCTTCATTTCGCTTCCTGCAGCTGCTGGAGCTGCTGTGCACGGCTCTCCCGGGGCTGCTTCTGCCTCCGTGGGTTTCCACAAGTGGTTTTTATCAAGTTATCTTGGTTTCTCCCTCTTTTGCATTATGTGCAGCTTCTCAGCAGGACACCCACGAGCAAGTGAAGGAAACCCAGAGCTCATGTTAGGCAAACACACATCAAAATAAACAGGTTTCATCTTGGTATGAGTTGTCCTGCATCACCCGAAGCTCTGTGTGGATGTATTTGTGGATTATTAATTCAGGGTGTCATCCTGCACTTGGCCTGGCCCAAACCTGGGCAGTGACTGTGACTTTTCAGTGCTCCAGCATAACAGTCACATGCAAAATTAAACCTACAAAATTAAATTTAGCTTTTAGACAAAAGAGATGTCAGCTGCAGCAGGAACGGAGCGGTGGCTCCGTGCAGGGGTGGGATAAATCAGGCAGGATCCAGGCCTTTGGCTGGGTGCTGAGTGTGCCTGGCTGAGGGATGCTGGGGCTGATGCTTGAGGCTGATGCTGAAGGATGCTTGGGAAGCTGGGGCTGATGCTTGGGAAGCTGGGGATGACCCACGTGAAACCTGCCAGAGACACAAAGATGCTGGACCTGGTAACTTGCTGAAGATGAGGTGGTGGTTTGGGGTTTTTTGGAAGAGGATAGGTTTCTTCCCTGTTCCCCGTGGAAGTAGGGAGAGTGGTGGTCTGTTAGGGGATGTACTGGTCATACTGGTGCAGCAGGAGGGAGTGCTGGGGAGCGCTGGCCTCCCTGGTGTATCCCTCACACCCCAGGAAGCAAAACCCATGGAGGAGCAGCCCAGCCAGCCCCACATCCAGGAGCTGGAGGAGGAAGAGGAGGGGGCTGCCTTCCTCCTGCCCACCCCACTGTGTCTCTCTTTGCAGGCTCTCCAGGTGGCTCGCCAGTTCCTGCTGCAGCAAGCCACGGGGCTCAGCTCCCCCAGCAGCAATGAGGGCAAGCAGCCAGCCGTGCAGGTGAGCCCCCAGGATGTGTGTCTGTGTCCGTCCCCCCCCATCACCCCCTTTTTTCAGGGAGGGTTTTGGCTGTAACCTGATGCTGTGGCAGAGTGGGTGTGCAGGAAGGTGTCACCTCCAGCTTCAGGATGGGATAAAGCACACCAGGAGCTCACCAAGAGTTAAATCCCCTGTAATCTTCCAGAAGTTTCTTGGAATTTTTTTTTTATTTTTTTTTTCAGGGTGGGGGTTGTGGTCCCTGTTGTGTGCTGATGTGGTGGGAAAAGGTGATGGGGTGGGAAGGGATGGCTCCAGGTGGGGTAAAGGACCAAGGAGAAAAGTTCACCATGGGCCTCCATACCTTGGGCCAGGATTTTGGATAAAGAGGTGCAGAGTTTCCCAGAGTCAGAGCACACCAGGATTGATGAGGGGTGCTCAGAGGGTGTCATGGGGCTGGGTAAGGGACAGTCTCTTGGGGCTGGAGCCAGGGACAGGTCAGAGGCTCATCTAGGGTGGGGTTTTGTGGCACTGGCAGGAAAACAGGGCTTTGGGTGGCCACAGCACCCGTGGGTGGCATCCTTCTCCCATAGAGGAGGGGGAACCTTCCCTTTGCTGCCCTCCTCTGCCCCAGGAAAGGGGCAGAAAAATGGGGAAAAAAAGGATGTGAAGCCAGAGAGAGGGAGAAGGCAGAAAGAAGCAAAGCCCAAGCGATGGGAAGTGACAATTTAAATAGCTGTGTGGAGGGGCTCTCCCTTCAGGCTAATTAAATTTATTGGAGAACAGCAGGTTACCTTATTAGAGCCACGTGGGTTTAATTAACAAAGGACAGTAATTAGCACAAGCACTCTCAGAGCTGGAGGTCCTGCCTGTGCCAGGCTGTACCGGGGCTGGGATGGGCAATCACTGATTCCTCTCCACGTGCCCAGGGCACAACCAAACCTCAGCAAGAGCCATCCCAGTGCTCCCAGTACCGGGCTGGGTTGGGGTTTGGAGGAGCCTGGAGCCCCTCAACTGTCCCACCAGGTTGGGAAGCAACAGCCAGGTCTGAGACCAGAGGAATTAGTCAGGGCTTTTGCTGCACAAACAGGCAGCTTTTTCCAGTGGTGCTCGCAGGAAGGAAATGCAGTCACTGCATGGAAAATGTCTGCGAAGGACAAAGGCAGCGGAGGGTGAAGTCAGATTCCGGTAACCGGCGCCTCTCTCCCCTCCCTGGGTGGGTTGTCCCTCCCTGCACTTCTTTTCTCCCCCTGCCTGCACTTTCATCCCTCTTTGCCTGCACTTTCATCCCTCTTTGCCTGCACTTTTTTCCCCCTTGCCCATCTTTTGCTGCTTCCCCTGGCTGAGCTCCAGAGCTCTTTGCTTCCTCCATGTCGCTCCCCTCCATGCCTGGCTGTCCCTGCACTTCTTTTCTCCCCTTGCCTACACTTTCATCCCTCTTTGCCTGCACTTTTTTCCCCCTTGCCCATCCTTTGCTGCTTCCCCTGGCTGAGCTCCAGAGCTTTTTGCTTCCTCCATGTCCCATTTCCCAACCTCCCCCCCCACCCTTTCTCCGTCGCTTTCTCCCATCTCCCCTCCCTGCCCATCTGGCCGGCGGCTTTGCCGGAGTCAACTGGCTCTGCTTTCCTCTCCCCTCCTCCCCTTTTTTGTGTTGCAAAAAGGACTCGTGAAAGTTGTAGACGTGAGTCAGAAATAGCTCATAACTCAGCAGCCACCAACCGGCCTCTTCCTCCCCCCCCCCCCCCCCCC
>JAAWXA010000049.1:1759878-1781718 GCA_038090715.1 Florisuga fusca
TCTTCCCCCCCCTGTTCTCCCCAACCCCGCCAAGCAGCTGGAGTGGGATCTGACCGAGGGGAGATAGAGGATTAAGCAGACTCCTTTGAAAGGAAGTTTATCTAAGGCAGAGCAGTGTGGATGAGACTCACCAGGACGGCTGGAGGAGGAGGAGGAGGAAGGCTGGGTCCCAGCAGAGTGGATGGAGTGGGGGGGGGGCAGAGCTGAACCGGAGGGGTTCAGAGTGATGCTTGAGTCCCTGGGGGTGCCAGCCCTGGCTTTTCCCCATCACTTGGGTGTTTTGGGGAGAACTTCTTTCAGTGCTCACCTTTTGGCTCACCACAAAAAGGGAGCAGGGGGGGGTCCCAGGGCCAGCAGTGGGGGCAGGAGACCCCCAAAAAACACAAACAGAGGGGTGCTGCACGTTCCCTGTATGTGCCAACACCAGGCTCGTGCCTTTGTGGCCAGCAGCTCTCTGTCACCTTGTGGGTGTGGAGGGGACATTTATGGGGCACCAAGCCAGTGGGAATATTAATGACAGCTGCTGACAGCGTGCTCTTAAAAACAAACAAGGTGCTGCTGGGCTCCATGGGGATCTTTAGAGGGGTTTTTTTTGGGAATAAGAACCCTCTCGGCCCCCCAGGTGCCTGGAGGTGTGGGTGCAGATCCCATTACAGCTGCATCTGAAAAAAGGCCAAAAACCCCCCACTCTGAGGTGGTTTTTTCAAGGGTTTCATTACTTGGAAACTATTCGAAACTTGGTGGGTGCCGACCAAGTGTTGCACTCGAGGATTTTGGCTGCAGTGGGATCCCCCAGGGATGAGGAGATGCTGCTGGTGTCCAATAAAACCCGTGGCATGAGGGGCTGGAGCATCTTTGGAAGAGCAGGTGGCAGTCTGTGCCTGATATTCTTGGTGCTGGGCAACATCTGGCGTGAAGGCGCCAGTGAATCCCTGGGTGCCATCCCTGGGGTCCCATCCCCAGCTCAGCCCTTGGAAGTGGTGGTGTCCCAGCCTCTGGAGCAACTTGCTGAGGTTAAAAAAAAAAAACAACAAACAACTCTGAAAGGGGAGAGGGGCCGAAGGGCGCTGAGGGAAGGGGAGAGGAGTTTGGAGCAAACTGCGGGAAATTGCTTTTCTTTTGTCTGCTGTGGCGGGGAGGGCAGCGGAGCAGAAAAGTGTATTTTGTTGATTTGAAACTTGAGTGAAATGGGTAATGAAGACAGATCAATACCAGCCCTTCTGTGTTCCCTCTCTAAGAAAAAAAAAAAAAAAAAAAAATATCCAGCAGCCCGTCCGTCTCGGCTCGCCCAGAGCTTGATTTTTCCATTTGAACTGAGCAGCACTGCCATCCATCCCCCATCCAACCCTTCCTCCTGGTGCCCTCACTGTTGCTGCCACCCCACTCTGCCATCCCTGTGGCAGCAACGATGGGTTGGACCCACGGGGGAGCAAAGGGGGCACTGGGATCCCTGCAGGGTTCACCCTGTGGCCCTGGAGGGGATGTGGTCCCCCTGGGGTGATGCTGGAGGGCAGCTCTCGTGCAGTCTGGGTTTGGTTTCTTCTCTGACCCTGGGCAGATTTTGGTTCCTTGTCTCTATCCTGTCCCTGCAGAGCATGGTGGGTGCAAAGGGGGGGTAGAGCAGGGTTTGGGTGGCCCTGTGCCACCCATCAGGGTGTAAAACCCTGTCTAGGGTTATGCTGGTGTGAGAAGCAGCACTGCCAGGTCTTGGGTGTTTGAAGCTCTTGCAGATGCTCTAAGCCAGCTGAATCCTGGAGCTCACCTGGGGATGCTTGGGGGTAGGAAGGGATGTGTGGATGTGCCTCAGAGTGAAAGGTTTGCTTTTCCTCCGGCTGCAGCAGCAAGAAGTGGGTGCTCAGGGAGGGATTTGCTCTTCCCCTGCCCCTAAAAAGAAGCAGACCTGAAGCTGCTCTTGGGGATGATTACTTCCCTCCCATTCCCTGCTCCTGGCCTCCCACTCCAACCTCTTTAGTTTGTTTCTGTTGGTTTTGGAAATGGGAAGGGTGTTAAAAAAAAAAAAAAAAAAAAGAAAAACAGCACAAGCACGTTTGCTGTTGCTTCTAATTGGGAGTTAAAAACTGAGATTAGATCAGAAACAAGGATGTGCAGCACTTTGGGTTCTGCTGGAAGCCTTGAACACCCTGGAAAGCTGCACCCACCACCAGGTTTGTTCATCCTGCTGGCCCTGGAGCCTCCCCAAGATTCAGGGAGGACGAGGTCTGGGCTGTGCCTGGCGTGAGACCTTGGAATTGTGGTTTTCCGTGTGGACCTGGAGCTGCTCCTTCCCGTAGCAGTGGTGGCCTCTTGCCCCCAGCTCTCTGGGGACACAGCAGCCTCCCAGAATGGGTGACAGGCTGGCCCAGAGGTGACAGTCAGTGCAGGGATGCTTTGAGGCTGAGCAAACCACAGGCTTGAGGCTGATGGGGAACGTCCCAGTTCCTGCACTGTGGCAAGGGGGGGGATGTGGGGGGGTGTCACGAGGGTGGCCATCCCTCTGATGGCATCTCCAAGGTGCTGGGAGCCAAGACAGGTCATCAGGCCGTGGCTTTCCTCATGGCTGTGATTCACAATCCGCTTCCCGTAAGGAAAAAAAAAAAAAAAAAGAAAAAAAATCAAATAGAAAAACCCAAGAAAGATTGAAATAAGAGCAGCATTCCCCATCCCACTGCATTACACCCGGCCAAATCCTGGTGCTCTCAGCCAGCTTTGGCAGAGTTGCTCCCTGCTTACGCTCAGCTCTGAGTTTCCCCTCTAACACCCGTCTGGTTTTTTCCCCCCCCCTGCTCTGCCTGATGATCCCCATCCTCTTGGCAGGGAGGGAGGACAACCGGGACCGCCTGGAAAATCCCTTCCCCCCTGCCCCCCCCTCCTCTCCTGAGCCCTCTGGCTGGCCAGAGCCGCAGTGCCGGGGTGATTTTTCTGGGAGGGAGGCAGCTGGAGCTGTTAGTAAGCAGTTTTGTGGCGTGGCAGCCGGCCAAGGCGTGAGTCAAACCCTTCCCAAGTCGGTGTCTGGCAGATGCCAACTGGTGACGTGCTGGCCAGGGACTGGGAGTTGCTCTGGGGACAGGAGCTGAGTCCCCAGGGATGCCCTGGGATGGCCTGTGGTGCCCCTCCATGCTCCTCTGGAGCTCAGGGAGGGATTTTGCTGCTGGTGGGTAGGTGGATGGATGGATGGAGAGGTGGATGGATGGCACAGCCATGTGCCCCTCATGCCCCTCCATGCTTCTCTGGAGCTCAGGGATGGATTTTACTGCTGGTGGGTGGATGGATGGATGGATGGATGGAGAGGTGGGCACAGCCAGCCCTTCATGTCCCTCTATGCTTCTTTGGAGCTCAGGGATGGATTTTGCTGCTGGTAGGTGGATGGATAGATAGATGGATGGATGGAGGGAGGGGTGGGCACAGCTAACCCCTCATGCCCCTCCATGCTGCTCTGCTGAGTGCCCTTTGGCTCTCTCTTGTGGTATTGATCCAGATCTGAGCATTTTCGCACAAAGCCTCCTGTTATCCAGGGATGCCAGGCTGCTGGCCTTGTCCCCTGCCATGGGGAAGCTCACACAGTGGCTGTCACCAAGTGCTGGGGCTGCAGGTGAAGGGGCTGCACCACACTCCTCAGTGTCCCGGGGGGCTGCACTGTGCTGTCCCCCTCCCCAGTAGCACATCAGCTGCTGATGGGTGCCCCCATGGGGCTCTCAGCCCAACTGGGGGTGGACATTTCCATCCCCATCTCATTTTGCAGGGGCAGCAGCTGTCACTGTCCCCAACAGATGCATCTGGGGTTGTCACCAGAGCTGTTTGCTGCCCCACACCAGGGTCGAGCTGGCTGCCAGCAGCTCCGCAGCTCCCGGCACACGTGGTGAGCGGCTGCAACGGGAGCAAAACTTGCTGTATATGGGAATTTCCTGCCCTCCATGGATAGCTTAGCCAGGGGGGAGATGTTTCCCACACTTTGGAGAAATTCTTAGGGTGGTTTTTAGCATCCACCGAGGTGGATGAAGCCTGGACAAACCCCCCAGCACCAGTTTGCCGCATTCACACCTCACCCTCTGACGAAGCTGCCGCCGTTTCCCCCATGTGTTGCTCTTGTATGTGAACGAGGGAAGGGGGGGAATAAAAAAAAATAAGAAGGAAAAAGAAAAAAAAAAAAGCCATTTAATGCAGACAAAGGTTGTATGAAAATATAATTCTGCTTTTGTTAGCAGCCATCAAACTCTAAAAAGCGTCGCTTTTGTTTTCTTGTAACGTTGTGAAAACCTCGTGTCGGATCGAGCGCTGGGGCCCTCTCGACTAATCGCCTCTCCTTTGTGTTTTTAGATTATAGGGGCAATTAGTGTTGTCAAAACCTCTGGCAATTCTCTTTGCTCTTGACAGGGTGTCAGTCCGTCGGGCGAGAAATGGAAGGTGTTATAACTCTCCGGTAATTAGGATGCCTCCGATTTGAAAATGCCAGCAAACGTGTACCGGGGGCCACGGCGGTGGTGGGGGCGGGGAGCCCGCCCGGATTGGGTTTGAGAAGGAAGGGGGGGTGGAATGTGGATGAGCAATTAATTAGGGGCTCTCATTCCGAGCACGTTGCCAGCTGATGAATTGGCAAAGGGAAATTAGCAGGACGCTGGGTTCCCAGCGCCCACCCCGCTGCCTTCTCCTCTCTCCATCCTCCCTTCCAAGCCCAGATGTTCAGCAAGGGCTTTGCACAGCTGGCTGCCAGCACCTGAGCACCCAAACACCAGCTCTGCCCCGCTGTTTTGAGGGTGCTCAGGGCTCTCTGGCAAGCACCAGAGGCCTCGCAGGGCTGGCAGCTCTTTGCTGGGGATGCTTCTGCATCCTCCTGACCTCTCCACCGGCCGGTGATCCCCAGCAGAAGCTCTTGGGTGTGAACAGGCAGCAATTAATCAATAACTCTGACACGAAGGCAGCCAGGGAGGAGAAGGGGGGGGGAATCACTGGCGACAAATGAAACTCAGCCTGCTTGCAACACCTCCCTCCAGCAAAATGCCTGAGTAAACAGATAAGCTTTTGCAATCTCCCTTTGAAGGTCAGTGTGCTCCAGCCCGGCTGCCCGCATGGGTGGGAGGGACTGCACGGGGTCCCTCCTGGCTCCCCACCCTCCTCTGTGTCCCATGGGGTGTCCCCAGGGTGGGCAGCAGGTCCCCACTGGGGAGGTTGGACATCTCTTAAGGGTCCTGGGCAGGAGGGGCTGGCAAATACCAAGTGTCACCAAACCAGGACACCAGGTTCTTAGGGCTCCCGGGTGCTGTGGAGCTGGTTGCTTTGTTTCTCTGTTCCTTGGTCTCTGGGGTCCTGAGAGTTGAGGGGATGAGATGTCTGCTTTGGATTAAAACTGGGGCTGTGGCTTGCACTGGGGAGTCGGGTGTGGGCTCTTCTGTGTCCCATGTGCCTGAGGAGTTACCTCCTCTTGAGGTCCCCTGGAAGAGCCCGAGGCCACCAGATTGTGCGGGAGGCTCCTGGTGGCTCACCAATTCTCCTGCTCCCAACCAGCAGTGCTCATCTGCTTTCCTAGGATAAAGGAGCATCCGGGAAGGGTTGTTCAGCACAACCCTAACCCTGGCCACAGCCTTGGGAAGGGCTTTTGGGCTGGTGGGGTCAGCAGAGGGCTGGGAGGAGGCAGCTCTTGAAGGCTGTGGTTGGGAAGGCAGTGTTGCTCCACCTGGACAGGACTGGCAGGGCTGGGATCCATCACTGACACCTTCTCCAGCACTTTGACGTGGGAGTGTGGACCCATGGTATGACAACCAAAGGGCTGGCAGGTTTTCTTAGCCCTCCCTCCACTTGGCATGGTAATTAGGTGAGTTACTGGTGTCAACTGGAGGTAAAGCTTTGATGTGTCTATGGAAACCTGGTAACCTCTTCCTCCGTGCTCTGCTTTGCAAAGTTATTTGGATGATTGGTATCTTCCCCACTTCCCTTGGTGTTTTCCCTCCTTCCCTGAATCCTCTGGGACCCCGAGGGAAGGAGTGGTGCCCTGCACCTTTCCCGTGCTTGCAGGAGAGGAGGGAACTGTGGTTTGGACCTGGCTGCCCGTGGCTGCTCCTCTCCCCCAGCTAATGGTGTTTAAAGACAACCCAGGGAGCTAAAAGCATCCTGCCCTCAGGGTGAAGGAGCTGGTGGTTTGGAAGCTTTGCCCCAGTGCCAGCTGCACCATGGGGCACCTCTCTGCCATCCCGATGTCCCCAGTGGTGGCCTCAGCACGCCAGGATAGGCCAGTGGGCAAGAGCTTCACCCAAAGGTGACCCAGGGATGAGGGGCGTGGAGGATGCCCCAGGAGATTCTGGGGGTGGGAATCCTGTTGGCATTTGGGGAGAGTTTTCCAGGCTTGGAATTGGGAGTGGTGACCTGTCCTTTCTCTCTGCAGGTCCCCGTGTCTGTGGCCATGATGTCCCCACAGATGATCACACCACAGCAGATGCAGCAGATCCTTTCACCACCCCAGCTCCAGGCCCTCCTGCAGCAGCAGCAGGCAATAATGCTGCAACAGGTAATGCAGGTCCTGGCCTAAGGGATTTCTCACTGGTGTCCAGGAATGCTGGAGTTTGGTGGGGACAGGCAGATGGTTCCATTCTTCCTTCAGCTCCTGCATCCCCCCCACGTTTCCTTGGGGTTTCCCATCATGTCCAGCACCAAGGGATAAAAAGAGCAGCAGGTCTAACAGTGCTGCTGCCCTGAGACAGGGTTTCAAAGCCCCAAAAGTTCCCCCACGAGGGCTGGTTTGGGCCTCTTGGGAAGAGCTGAGGTGAGGAAGGATGCTCTTGGCCTGACAGATCCCAAATAGATCCCCCAGGACCACTGCCCTGGCTTTGGGGCAGGTGCCTGGGTCTGGCTCCAGCCTGGAGTGTGGGGGTTTGTTTCTCACGGCCCCCACTCAGCTTTTTCAGGAGCATTCTGTCAAATGTAAAATGAACAAGGGAGGGAAGAAAAAGGAGGAGAAGTAAAAAAAAAAACACAAAACCAAAAAAAAAAACCAACCCACCAAACCTCAGCTCTGAAACAAAACAGGTCTGCTTGGGTAAACACCTCCTGCCAGCGGGAGGGAGAGAAGGAGAAATCCCACAAGCATCCTCCACACCCTTCCTCCTGCCTCCAGTACCTGTTTACTCCAAACAGGCTGATAAGGATTCAAGGTTGGCCCCAGGGAAAGAACAAAGGGTAAACACTACCCTGGGTGGGTCCTTCTCCCAACCTCTTTGCAGCCGGATAAAGAAACACGTTTGACTGCAAATTAAACAACCCAGGCCGGAATAGCTCGCATTCTCCACCAGAAGAAAACCAAACATCACACCTCTCACCCCTGACCCAATGTTCCCTCAGCCTCTCTCGACCATGTTGCAGAGACCTGGCTTTGATTGGCTTTTGGGTAAACACCCAGCCTTTCCAAACCTGTTCCCCGACAGAAAAAGCCAAGTTGCTGCTGTCAGTGCTGTCAGCCCCGAGCTGATAAAGGCTTCCCGGTATCCCAAGGGGCATTCCTCAGCCTGGGATGGCTGGGAGGGGGCTGCTGGGTCTTGCTGACCTCCCTATGCCTCTGCCCCCTCCTTTGGGCAGCAAATCCATCACCAACAGTTTATTTAGGGGCTGGGGTGAGAGCTGATGTCAACACCAGCAGGTCCAGGCTCTGCCTGTTGCAAACTGGGACCCTCTGGGGTGGCTGGTTGTGGGGTCAGGGGCTTTTCTCTGTTTGAGTGGCCCAGGAAACCCCCCTGTTTCAACTGGGGGGCTGTAAAAAGGGGGTGTTCCTATGGTTTCCCGTGGTGCCCATGAAAAGGGATGCAGGTGTGAGTCCCTCAGCTCTTGCAACACTTGCCAGGGGTGTTTTGGGGTCCCACCATACCAAAAGGGGGATTCTGCACTGCTGGGGCACTGTGGTATGGGGCCAGAATGCTTGGGGGCACTTCTCTCAAGGGGCTCATACCCCTCTTGGTGTTTCATATCACACACACACCCCTCCCCATAGAACCAAACCCCCCAGTGCAGCTGCAAAACCCCCAGGATAGAAAAGAGAGAGTGGAAAAATAGAAAAAGAATTACTGGGGGTTACCACCCTCCTTCCTGGGGCTGGGCAAGGCAGAGGCTCCCTGGCCAGCTGGTGGCAGAAATTCAGGGCAACCTTTTGGCTTGAAAAAACCACCTGCAGGTTTGGCACCGGGCTGGGGGGGGGCATTTGGGAATTTTATTTGCTGTGGGAATGCAGAGAGAGCCCTTCAGAGCACCTGCCCCAGGTTTCCTCTGCAGCCGTGACCCCTTCAGTGGGTGCTGTTCCTCTTAACCTGCAGCCAGGAACCTGCCCTGGTGCTGTGGTGCCAGGAGCTGGCACGGCTGTGGCAAAGCCCAGTGCTGGCAGCAGGGCAGTGCCAGGCAGGGAGATGAGAACAGGGTGTTTCTGCTTCTAATCCGGGCTGCTTTCTCCCTCCCAGTTGCAGGAATACTACAAGAAGCAACAGGAGCAGCTTCACCTGCAGCTATTGACACAGCAGCAAGCCGGAAAGCAGCAACCCAAAGAGGTGAGCTCACCCTGATGGGTTCTGGGCCATCAGATCTGGCAGCAAATAAAAGGGGGACCAGCACCAAACAGGGTGTGAGTGAATCCCAGCACCCAGGGCAGGCGGCTGGGAGGCAGCAGGGGTGGGATTCTGCTTCTTGGGGGGGTGGCTGGTCTGGGTGCTGCTACAAGTTGTTCCTCCTCCTTATTTTTTGTCTGGCACGTGCACTGAGCTGTGTCGTTCTCAGCCCCGCGTCCTCCTCAGGACATCTGGAAGCTACAGGGTGGTGAAGTCAGTGAGGGTGGGATGGAAGCTCCAGCAGAGCCACCAAGACCTTCCCTGGCATAGGGCAGGGGCTCCCCAAATCCTCCTGGCAGTGGGGGGCAGAGGAGGCTGGGCTCAGCCCTCGCCTCGTTTGGCTGAGGCAACCCAGTCCTCTTCTGGTCGAGCTGGCACAGCAGCATCCTGGCAAGCAGACAGGAACCCAAACCAGGGCTGTTCCTGCCAGGAAAGGCTGTTCTGCAAAACCCCAGCACTCTGTGCCAGAGCAGAGGCCAGCAAAAGGGCTTTTCCCACGAGAGACATTCAGGCAGGGGGGTGCTGCCAGCCCCCTCCATGGCCAGGTCAGATCTAGTGGCCCTTTTGCTGGGGAGGCAGTTGGATGGTGGAGGAGTGTTTGTGCTGGTGTGATTGCATCAACCTTTTCTAACTCCCTTCACCAGCAGGTTTTGCTGGCCTTTCCCATAGTAACGTTGCAGCTCTAGCAGCAGTGATCAGTTTGGGGCACGTGCTGTGTTTTGGTGACGTGGAGGTCATCCCTGACTAGCAGTGAGCAGACAGCACTACTTTTTGCCTTTCATTTAGGTATTTTTCCCCCTCTCTCTTCTTAGGTGGGTGCCCGTGGTACTGCTGGGGGGGTTATTTTGTGTTGTGAATGCTGCTGTGTGTCTGGCATCACGATCAGGCAGCTTCCTTTGGGCTCCAGACACAGAGGGATGAAATCATTAAGGTTCGAAAAGACCTCTTAAAACCATCGAGTCCAACATGAAGATGTGGAGCTGAGCTGCCCAGTCCCCTGCCCCCAGCTGAGCACTGGTAGCAAGCAGGGCTGAGCATTGCCATCACCCTGAAATCCAACTCCCCTGATTGACACCAATCCTCAGGGCTTAAAAATTCACCTTTCTTGCGAGGAAGGAAACGTTTAAGCCCAGACTGCACCTTTGGGTGGCTGCAGCAGGGGCTCAATTGCAAAGTTAAGCATCAGTGCTAAGGGAACAGGGTGGCTTGAGCAGCTGGGGGTCGGGGCAGCACCCACTGGAGCTTTCAGTAGACTTTGACCCCGGGTTTTCATTGTGGGCTGTTGGTGTTTGCACAGTGTGTGCGGGGTCAGGCTTTATCGGAGCCATCTCCAGGAGCTGGAGTAGCTGCTTGTGCTCCAGGAATGGGGGAGGCATAAATCTGAGCTTCCTCAAGGACTTTCCTCTTGGCTGTGACGATGTTGTATTGCAGCAACGACCGGGGATATAATTAAGTTCTAACAAAGGGCTCGCTTAGTGGGCTCCTGGTTTAAAAAGCTCATGTTAACTTTTAATTAAATGGTACAGAGGACATGAGAAATTCATCTGCTATGAAAGTCTGAGTGGCTGCTGAGGGGAGGAAAGGGTATTAAACACTGCTGGAAGGGTGTGTGTCCAGCTCCCAGCAGCATCACCATCCCGTGGCCGGCAAAAACATCCCGGGAGTGGATGGCATAGATGTTTCCCTTCCCCAAAACCCCCCGGCTGGGCTTCTTGGGGTCTGCTTCACCCCGTGAATTTGGGCAGCTGCTGTTAATAAACCCTGGCTTGTTCCTGCTGGGAATGGCCATGCCATGGTTTCTCCCCAGTGCCTGGGGAAGAGCCGGCGTGCCGGGGATGCCGCCGCAAAGCCGCTCTTGGCCGCTGTCCGCTCCTTCACGGATCTCCGGGGCAGTCTTTAATTGCAGCCCTGCTGCAAGGGTTTGTAAACCCAGTGCCTACTGCTTTCCCTCTGCTGGATTTCCAGGATTCTCCTGGATGTAATTGTAAGTCAGAGGCTTCGTCTGCCAGCGTGGGGAAGCGGGGGGGATCAGCAGGTGGGAACGGCTTTGTGCCGGCAGCGGCAGCTCGTGGAGGAGCAGCTCAGATCTCCCCAGGAGGAGCAGCATGGCTGGAGGTTCCCCCCTCACACCCCCCCCAGCAGGCATGGGGAAGGGGAGAGCAGGAAAAGAGGGGTGGAAACGTGTGGGAAGCTCCCGGTGGCAGCGTCCTGTCCCAGAGGATGTGGGGGATGTGGGGGGAGTGGTGTGGCCGGGAGATGTGCTGCAGTGGGGAGAGTGAGGCTGATCCCTGCATCCCGACAGGATGGGGCTGAGCTGCAGCACAGCCCAACACAACTCGGAGTGTTTTCTGCCTTAGGGTGCAAGGGTGAACCCCCAGCAGCATCCTGGGGGAGCAAGGAGCTGGGATGGCTCCAGGCAGCCCCTCACCCTCATGGCAAGAGGCAGCCAAGCTGTCTGCCATCCCACTCCATCCCCAACTGCTTTGCCTCTCCAAACCCAGCTGCAAGCAAGGTCTGGGTGCAAAAACCCCAACATCCCTTGGGGACGGGGTCTCTGTGTGCCCCCAAAGCTGCTGGGGTTGGGGGGATTTCTCTTTCTCCTGAGTCTGGCAGGGGAGGGGGTGACATGGCAGAGAAAAGGAGGGTGGGGGGGGGGNTGTCAGCTTAATGAACTGCTCCTGTCAGTCCCGCGTGTCACGCCGAAACTCCTCCTGATGTGCTCATAAATCAAAGTGACAGTGGCTCTTACCCTGGTAGCTGCACCCAGTCAGCTGCGTCTAATGTACACCCAGTGCAAGCAAAGCTCCAGCCCCTGAACCCCCACCCTGGCACTGGGATGTTGGGGGTGGGTGGGGGCAAACACAGGATCCCTAACATATCCTGAGCTCCTCCGGTGGGTGCTGGGGAGGTCGGCCCTGGGAAGGCATCAGCAAAGCTTCACCAGGCTGGGGTTTGCCAAGGGGAGAGGAGCCAAGCGTGGGGTGGTGGCTGGGAAGGGAGGTTTTTGGTAAAATGGGTTGAAATTCGGGCTCTTGCCACCCTGCCTTCCTCAGGGCAAGCTCTTGAGTCGGATCCTCCAGGCTCGTGGGTGCTGATGGGTGGCTCTGCCTGTGGGTGCACCTCTTCACCCCTTGCACTCGGTGGTTTTGAGTCTCTGCAGCTTGTTGGCTCTGCAGCGTGGTGGGTGCTCTCTAGGGACTGGTAAATCTGCATCCCCGGGGAGAATTTGGTCCTTGTTTTGGCTTAACCCAGACATTTGTACATCTGCCGGGCACCAGGACTCGTATTCCTGGACCTGGTCCCTGTGATCATGGTCTGGTGAAGCTGGAAGGATGAAAATATGGATTTGACTCAGGTGCAGGTTCAACCTGGACAGCAGCATCCCTGCCAGAACCTGGGGCAGGGGGACCAGGGGGACAAGGGGGAGAGGATGGAGGGGGGGGTTCAGCTCCACTGATCCAGTCACAGCTCCGGTGAGGCCGGGTCGGGAGATCCCAGCAGGGCTGTGAGGCACAGGCTTTGTGCCCTGGGGATCCTCATGACTTCATCCGTTCCCAATTTCCTCCTGCTCCACAGCCTGGAAGTGCCATGAATGAGGCTGTGTTAGCACTGAGCCTGGGCTTGCCCCGGGGGCCTCCGGGGAGGGCGGTGGCAGAAGTGGGAAAAGGAGGAGAAGCCCAGCCCTTCCCGTCCCATCCCATCCCAGCTGCTGTTTCTAACCAAGCCAAGGACATGTGTGTGTCCATCCCAAGGGACAGGGACACCATGAGGGACATTGCTGCCCCTGTTCAGGTCCTTGGGCTCCCAGACTTTTTGCCTCTGTGGCCCTACAGTCCATGGGCTCTTCTGGTCCCGTGGTTTGGAGCCCTCCTGGCTCAGCACCTTGCTGGGTGAGTGCAGGGATTTCTGAGCAGAAAAAGCTTTGGTTTGTGCCTTCATCTTCAAGCATCACAACTGCAGGTCTGAGGCAAAGCCAGGGAAGATCCAAACTTGACTCTGGGGGCAATAATCCTGCTCATTGCTCTGAGATATCAGGTGTAAACTCCCTGTGCCCTAGACAGGACTCAGCCATGCAGACCATAGGGGCTTTGGAGGGCAGTGCCTGGAGCCCCTCCTCATCCTCACCCCTCTGTGAGGGGCCCATCTGTGTCCTGCAGGGCCCAGGGTGCTGCTTTGGGTGCAGCAGCATGAGCTGGTCTCCAGACTAAGCCGTGAACTGGGTTTTCCATGGAGAGTCTGTCTGCTGTTCCCTCTAGAGGTGCAGCCTTGGGGGATCATCAAGAAAAAGGTGCCAGGTCCCTGGGATCCCTGGTGTGCCAGGAGCCTGAATCCCCACGATGCTCAGACTCAGCCAGATGATTTATTAAAAAAAAAAAAAGTAGAAAAGGCCATTTCTTGTTGCAAAGCTCTTGAGCTCATCAGTGAGCACATGGGAATGCAAATACTTCTTTTTGGGGTGAAGCAAAGGGGCTGTCAAGTTCCCCTACTCACGAGTGCAGTAAGATCAGCACCTTTGCTGATGGATTTTTTTTTCCAAGGCAGGGGCTTGCTCTGCCAAGGGGGGACCCCAGCATTTTTCTTGCTGGGAATAAAGGAGCTGCTGCTTGGGGAGGGGTTGGGGGCACCACCACCCGCTCCTTCTGCTGCCAGCCCGGCTCCTCACAACCTGCAAACAACGTCTGTGCAAACAGAGGGGTTCAAGGGGTTACAGAGATGCCTGCCCTGCTAATGAGGCCGGGGCAGGCCCGGGGCAGCTCCCTTCTCCTGGCCGGCTCGGATTAGCAGCTGCCTGTCCCCATCCCTAATTGAATTCTCTCCCCTTCAGTTAATTCTCATGGATTTCTTGGTGCCTCCCCAGGGACCCATCCTGCCTAACTAGTTTAGGGCTGGCTGTGCCGGTCAGAGCGTGGCTGGTTCCTGGGGCTGGGTGGGAGAATCATTTACCTGGGGGATGCTCCTGGCTGGGGTGGGGGCACTGGTGTGGGTGGCCTGGGGCCAGGAGCACTGGGCACCCACTCCCCTGCAGATGGTTGTTTTCTTCTCCCGTTAAGAAAGGGTTTGCAATGGTTACTTTTTGTAAACAGGGGCAGTTTCCCAGCTTAAGATGAGGTTGTTGTGAAGCTGGGCAGTCTCAGGATGCCTTTGGGTGCTGGGAGCCCCCAGCTCAGCTTTGCGGATTCGCCTGCCTGGCAGGCAGAGCTGGGTCTCTGCTTTCAGCAAGCCCCAGACTGGCTCTACCCACTCCCTCTCTTTTCAGTGCTTTATTTTTCCCTTCCCCTTTCCTTTTCTTCCCCTCCTATTCCCGTAGATCAAAGCCTCGGACCGGTGGAGCAGCCGGGCAGTAGCCCAGAGGCAAACAGGGCTGTGGTACCACCAGCAGCATCCCTGCCTGCCAGGCTTCTGCTGGGAGGCTGGAAATAACCTGCTTTGATTTTTATTTTTTTTTTTATTATTTATTTTCTTTTCTTCTTTTTTTTTTTTTTTTTTTTTTTTTTCCTCCCTTTTGTCTCCCGGCAGCCGTTAGGGAACAAGCAGCTGGCCTTCCAGCAGCAGCTCCTGCAGATGCAGCAGCTCCAGCAGCAGCACCTGTTAAACCTGCAGCGCCAGGGGCTGGTGAGCCTCCCCCCAGGGCAGGGCACTGTACCCCTGCAGACCCTGCCCCAAGGTAAGGACCCTGCCCTGGGGGTGCTGGGTGTATTTGAGGGGTCCCCCAGGGCTGTAGTTTCTCCCTCTCTGGGTGATGGATGGAGGGCTGGGGAGGGAGGGTTCTGCCTACCCTATAAACGAGTCCTCTTGCTGTTGGCTGCCATCCCCTCCCTGCCCTACCCGTGGTCACCACAGCCCTGCCCGTGGTCACCACGGTCCTGCACAGCCCAGCTGGGTGAGGTCCCTGGGATGGGCATGTCCTGACCATCCTCCTGCACGCACAGCCTGGTCCCTTGTGCTGCTGTAAGGTGTCGAGCAAAATGCCACCTGTCCTGATGTGCTGTGCTGCTCCACCAGCTCGGATGGGTGATGAATGCATCCCATCCTGGTGGCTGCATCCTCCCCTGTGGATGCATCCTCTCCCCCAGCTGCATCCCCATCCCTTGGTTGCATCCCCATCCCTTGGTTGCATCCCCGTCCCACGATCCCATCCTCTCTGGTGGTTGCATCTCCACCCTGTGGCTGCATCCCCATCCCATGGTTGCATCCCATCCCTGCTGAGCCCAGCAAGTCCCCCCTCTGCAAGCCCCTTCACCACCTGCTTTGCAGCATGAACTGGCTCAACCCCTCCCCCTTCCTGAGCTGCCAGCATGCTGGGACCTCTCCCAGCCCCTTCTCAACCTCTCCATGCAGCTGAACCTGGTCTCCAGTGCCACCCTCTCCAAGAGCACTTCCGACACGTTCCCTGATGGTTTACCTCATCCCCCCACCTCTGCCACGGCGCCCATCACCCCCCTGAGGCAGGGCCCCTCTGTCATCAGCTCTTCCACTTTACACAACGTGGGGCCCATCCGCAGGAGAAACTCGGAGAAGTTCTGCACCCCAATATCTTCAGGTGAGCTCCCGGATGGGGCTTCAGCACCTGCCACTGCACAGTGCCCGATTCCCCCAAGTGGGTCCCTTCACCCCACCCCTCTTGGGGTTTTTTTTTTGTCCCCTCTCCAGAACTTGCACAGAATCATGAGTTTTACAAAAACGCCGACGTGCGGCCGCCCTTCACGTACGCCTCGCTCATCCGGCAGGTGAGTGGCTCCCTGCAGCTCAGGGATCAGCTCTGCACCCCAAAACCTGCCCGTGGGAAAAGCTGCTCTAGTCCTAGGGGAGCCCCTTTGCCTGCTTGAACCCCCCCCCAGTTGCTGTCCCTGCTGTCTTTGTGTCAAACCCCAGCGAGGTGTGGCGAGTGATGCTCTTGTCCCCTCTCTGGTTTCCCAGGCCATCCTGGAGACCCCTGACAGGCAGCTAACGTTGAATGAGATCTATAACTGGTTCACACGGATGTTTGCCTACTTCAGGAGGAACACGGCCACCTGGAAGGTGAGAACAGCCCCGCTCAGCACCCCGGGACTCACCCCATCCCACCCCATCCCACCTGAGGCTCACCCCGTCCCACGGGGTCTGCTGCAGGAGATGCTCCAGCTTATACAGGCACCTGTGGTAAAGGACCAGTTGGTGGCACGGCTCAGAGATGATGTAGGAAGTGATTTTGGGGAAAAATCCCACATTTTTCCCTTCCAAAATGCAGCCCTGGTCTCTGGGCACATGCTGCCCATGCAGTAGGCTGCAGCAAAGGGCTGTGCTGTAGAAATCTCTCAGAGCTGGGGCTGGAGCAGAGCTGGGAGGAAGGCAGAGAAAAGAGTGAGACACTCGAGATAGCAAATGGGGTTAATGAGAACCTGGGGGCAGATGAGCCAGACTGTGGGGCCTGGAGGTGTGGGATGGAGAGCACTCCATCTCGGGGGTCAGGAGACCACTCTGAGACCCTGAGTGGGTGCCTGTGCCCCTCAGCTCCCCACCACATCCCCCAGATCCTGGGGGAAAGTTTCTGGCTCTGGCCCTGGGCTGGTGCACACGAATTTGGGGGCTGTGCCTTGGGGCATCACCTGGGTGCTGGGGCTGCTCCTGCCTTGGATAAATCACCAAACCTGAGAGAAGCAAGAAAAACTATCTCCAAGGAGAGGTGAGGCTGGGAGAAGGAGCAGTTATTGGCCTGGCTGGAAAGGAATTATTTATTGGTTTTTGTTGCATGTATTTAGTAAGAGTCAGTGTCATCCCGATGGGGGTAACAAACAGCAAAGTGGCCGAAGGAGACTGAAAAATAAATCAGCAGAAGCAAAGTGCAAGCAAGTCGGAGCATTTTGAAAGGCTTGAGGGAGGAATTGGTTATTTTGGAGCCCCCGTGTGTTCCTGCTGCAGATCTGAGCTGCCCGCAGCGGGTTTTGCCTCTCGGCAGCAAACTTTGGGTGAATAACCGGGAGTTTTGGGCTCCTGAGTGTCCCCTGGCTTTGGCAGGGGCCATCCTGAGCATCCCCAGGGTGCTGAGCAGGAGGATTGGTGTTGGGAAAGGAGCAAGACAGGAGGTGTCAGGGTTTCCTGAGCCAGTTTTGGTGCTGGCCATGGCCCTGCCACAGTCTGGAGTCCCCCTCACGGTACGCGGGCGGCACTGCAGGCGGCGGGAGCAGCGCTGGGATCGGGATGTGGGAAGCAGGGATGGGCACCACTGCCCCAGCCAGGACCATGGGGACACCCCCCATGGGTGTTGGGGAGATGGTGGGAAGTGATGGGGAGCACTGGGGCAGAGGGGCCGGGGCAGGCAGCACTGCCCCAAGGATGGTGTCTCGCGTGGGGCAGAGCAGGAACCATCTGGGGCAGCTCTTTACCCACTCTGTGCCTCAGTTTCCCCCTCTGTGGACTGATGGTGAAACTGCTTTTTTCCTTTCCTAGGTGAAAGGAGCAAATATTTTGTTTTTTTTTTTCTTTGTGACTCCCCCACACCCTGTGTTACCCAAGGGCAGAGCTGATGTCTCAGAGGGGCATCCCCCAGCCCTTCTGCTTCCCTTTTTTCCGGCCTTTTTTTTTTTTTTTTTTTCCATGCTCTACCATCCAAAAAAGGGTGGCAGGGGATTAAAAACAGCCAAGGGGAGGATGGCTCCCTTCACAACTTTCAGTGGCCAAGGCCAGGGGGATAGGCAGGAAAAAATAATGTATTTCCTCTCTTTGGAAAATCACATTTTCTGATGCAGCTTCTCCCTCATCTCCTGTTGTAGCTTCCCCTGGCATGCTGGGGCCATGGTGGGTGCCCTGTCTCTGCCATTCTGTGGGGGTCCATGGGGAGACCCCCAGCAGGTGAAGCAGGGCTGGGGGTGTAAAGCAAACACCATTAGAGAAGGCAAAGATGAGAAGCAAACAGAGCAGCCAAGTCTGGCACTGAACAAATACTGGGTCGAAATACAAGAAACCTGCATTAGGGTGAGGTGGGGGGACACCCCCCTGGCACTGGGTGAGAGGATTCCTTTGTTTTGGGCTGTGGGTCTTGCTTGGCACCTCCTCAGTGTCCCAGCCCCAGCACCCTGTTTGTCACCCACCACCAGGAATAGGGCATCCCAAGCTCTGGTGATGCTGAATCACCTCCTCCCGGTGCCAGGATTTATTTTATCTCCTCTTTTCCCTTTGGGAACACATACCCACCAGTGTCTGGAAGTGGGAGGGGTGTCACCGGGTTTTGGGGGGTAGGGTGAGGATGGGGAGAGGGGACATAGTGGCTGCATCTCCACGTGCAGGAAAGGTTTCGGCTCTGCCACGCTTCTCGCCTTTAATCAGAGCTTTGTTTGGATGAGGAGTCCCCTGCACACACAGGAAGGAGGAAGGGGAGTGTGGGGCAGGATCCGGCCCCTACCAGGGGAGGAAGTCCTGTGTTTGCTGGCCAGGGGACAGGAGTTCAAGGGCAGCAGCAGACCCAGCCCCAGACAGACCTCAAACCCCCCAGATGCAGGCAGGGAGATGGTGTAAGGACAGAGCCAGGGTCAGGGGCTCATCCTGCTCCATGACTGGCCTGGGAGCACAGCAGTGTCTGGCATCCCCCTTGGATTTCCAGCACCCCAGGATGTCTGTGTGGTGTTGGGGACCTTCCTTTCTGGGTCCTGCAACAGCCCTGGGTGCTAAGGACAAGGGACACCTCAGCCCCCAGGGCAGGGCATGTCCCAGCTGGAGCGGATCCCTTTGGGAATTGGGTCAGCTGCTGAGCTGGTGTTCCTGGTGTGACCTGAGGGAGCCCAGATCTTCCCCCAGAATCACATCAGACAGCACCCACTGTGCCCAGACCTCCAGAGTTTACTCTTTAGGCTGTTTCTGCCAAACAGCAAGAGGAACCTGAGCTCCTGTCCCTGCTGCTGCCCACGGTGTGTCCCACCTCTCACCGGGGCCATCACAGCAGCAGTGGGGACAATGGCACAGGTGGGGGACACTGGGGTGGCCAGAGAATGGATGGAGGGAGGGATGGATGGAGGGATGGATGGATGGATGGATGTAGGGATGGATGGATGGAGGAACAGAGGGAGGGATGGATGAGGAGGGAAGGAGCCCAGCTTTGTTTGCTTTTATCCTTAAATTAAAAAGCAAAAGGGGGGAGAGTGAGGTGTGATGAGTTTCTGGGAACTCTGCCACTTTACAGCACAGGGGGGGCTCAGTCCTTGTGTCTCCTTTTCCCTTGTTGTGCTGGCCAGCTCCTTTGTTTATACAGCCCCCGTTCGACCTTTTAAATTGCTGTTAATGTTTTAGCGTAACGAATTAGTCTCTCATCACGAATCAGGACTCGAAATAAAAAAAAATATATATATAAAAAAAAAAACCCTCCGAGGCCAACTTCCTGAAATTGGGGTCATTCTCATTTGCAAGGCAGAGAATCTGAGAACCTTAATGCAAGGAAATTTATTCAAAGGCAGAGCCCCAGCGTGATTAGGCCCTTTGTAATTATAGCTCGGAGAGATTCCACTCCAGCCTCCTGCCTCCCTCATGGATTAGCAAGTGAGTCGGAAAAATACACAGGATTTAATTAGAGGCAAATTAAAATTGGTAATGAAATAGGGGCAGTAGCAAATGGCAGGGAGTTGGAAGGGGAAAAGGGAGCTGGTATCTCTCGGGGCTGCGCTGTCTGCCTACGTGTGTGTCTCTTTATTTTACATTTAGAAATGTAAAGATGGTCGATGTAAAGAAGAAAGGGAGGGAAAAGACCAAAAAGAGGGAGGGTAGGGGAAAGAAAAAGAAAGGAAAAGATTAGCTGGCTTTGCTGAGCGTCTCCAAGTGAGCTGCAGCAGAGATGGTGGCTCTGCTCCTGGGTCCTTGCTGGGGTGGCTTGTCCCTTGTCCCATGCTGTCCCCATCTCCCTCGGTGTTCGGCCAAGGGCCACAAAATGGGGTCGTGTCCCACGTGTGGCTCAGCTCCTAAAGCTTCCCTGTGCTGATGGAGTCAGTGTTTGCAGCATCCCTGGGTGGCTTCGGGGTGACAGCGTTTGGCTGTCAACAAGCCAAGGGGAGCTGGGACAGCCCAGAGCCGTGGGGACCTGCAGGGACCGGGTGAGGAGGAGAGGATGGGGAAGAAGAGGAGGGGTCTGGGGGGTGGGTGAGGGCTGTGCCACTGAGTTCCCCTGCCCTCTCTGCCTGCAGAATGCCGTCCGCCACAACCTGAGCCTGCACAAGTGCTTCGTGCGTGTGGAGAACGTCAAAGGAGCCGTCTGGACCGTCGACGAGCATGAGTACCAAAAGAGAAGGCCACCAAAGATGACAGGGTGGGTCCTTGGCTCCCGTGGGATGCAGCTCTGCCCCCTCCCCAGAATCCCCATCCTCAGGCTGGGAAAGTTCAGCCACGGCTCATTCTGCTTTCTCTCTCTTTTTTCTGCAGGAGTCCAACTTTAGTCAAAAACATGATTTCGGGGCTCGGTTATGGAGCACTTAATGCAAGTTACCAGGTAAGGACCTGGCAGGGATAGAATGGTTTAGGAAGTATAGAATGGTTTGGGTTGGAAGGGGCCTTCAAGATATCTAGTTCCAACCCTCCTGCATGAGCAGGGACACCTCCCACCAGCCCAGGTTGCTCAAAGCCCCATCCAACCTCACCTTGAACACTGCCAGGGATGGGGCATCCACAGCTTGTGGGGGCACTGACCCATCCCCACTCCCCAGTCCTGTTTCCTGTCTTGGCCTCTCGTGTCTTGAGCTGCTGCCTCTGCTTTCTGCTGCAGGCTGCGTTGGCAGAGAGCAGCTTCCCACTGCTGAACAGCCCCACCATGATCAACACCAGCTCGGCCAGTGGCATGCTGCACGTGGGCCACGACGACGTGAGCAGCACCGTGGAGCAGGTCAACAGCAACGGCAGCAACAGCCCCCGCCTGTCCCCGCAGCAGTACAGGTCAGCCTGGCCAGGGGCTCTGGGGGGACAAGGGATGGTGCTGGTGGGTGTTACTGGGCTGCTGGAGGGGCTGGAGCTAAGGGATGGTGGCACGTGGGGAGCTGCTCGTCTCCTCCTGTGGTTGCTGTTGACCTGCTCCACGGTGCTGCTCACGTCGTCGTGGCCCACGTGCAGCATGCCACTGGCCGAGCTNCACTTGGTCTCCAGCCGGGAGGGTGGGAAGGGTTTGCCCCTCGGTGGGGAGGAGGAAGGGGTCCTTAGGACAAGTGTGATGGCTCCCACCTCCCCAAGGTGACCTTCGGCTTTAACCCCCTTTTTTTAAAGGCACTTCCACAAAGCAAAAGGGTTTTTCCTTGGGGCAACAACCCCCTTGCTGACGGCGCATCCCACACGCTCCCCACTGCCCCGCGCCGCCTCCCCGGTGACTGACCCGTCCTGGCTGCAGGGTTCATCCTGCTGTACAAGAAGCAAAAATCCCAAGAGCTGGACATTTTTTTTTTTTTCCTCCTTTGGTTAGTGACTGGTGAACGAGGATGGTAGGTTGTTCCTGTCCGAAATGGTCTCTTTTTTTCCTTCTTTTGGGCACGGGGAAGGCACCTCCCTCCCCTCTTCCCCTGCTCTGCTGCCCGGCGCTGCTTGAGCCTCTGCCAGCGACCATCCCAGGGAGGGAAGGTGATGGCAGGAACCTGCCGTGGTCTCTCCGTCCCCCAGTGGGTTTTGCACTAGGAGGGACCATGGACCCCACCCCCACGCTGCCTCCACCCGTCTTTGGGGGAAGAAACAGCAGAAACAGGCGAGTCCTCTGCCGTGGCCTGGATGTTGGGCACGCGTCGTCTCACAGCTGGGGAAAGGACAAGGACCAGCACATCAATGGGACTGCATCCCCTTTGCCTTGTCACCCCGGGTTGGCCACCTTCCCCAAGCCCCCCAGTCCCTGCTGGTGACGGGGCTGGTGGCAGCCAGCAGTGATGATGGTCCCCAGCCCCCTGCCAGCGCCAGCTCCCCACATCCTTCTCACCATCAGCTGCAGCGGGTGACACCTCTGCCCACCCCATGTGGAGATGGCTGGTGGCCTGACTTCGACTTCAGGGAAAGGCTCCAGGTCCCCTGCCTGCCTGGGTCCTCCTCCAAAGCTGGGAAGGGGTCTCTGAGGACGGGCAGTGGCACCAGGAGGCGGCAGATCCCACCCCGGTGAAAACCCCGCGGTGCTGATCCCTGCTGCCACCCCGGGCTCCTGCTTCCATCTTTTCTTCTTTGTTATCCTTTTGTGTGTGTTCAGATGGGAAGATACCAAAAGATTTTTAGATGCAGAAGGTCCGTAGTTCAGGTGAACAGATGGTGTTAATGCCAAAAAAAAAAAAAAAAAAAAAAAAAAAAAAAA
>JAAWXA010000049.1:1829041-1840766 GCA_038090715.1 Florisuga fusca
TGGAAAAAAAAAAAAAACAAAACCCAAACCAAAAACAACAGTTACCCAAACCCAGGGCAGCTCCTCTGGGAGACATCTGGGAGATGGAGAAAAAGCATCTTCAGGTGCTGAGAGCTCCATGACTCTCCCTCCTCTGGGAGAAGAAGAAAGAGCCCAGGCTGGAAGACTGCAGGATGTTGTAAATAAATATATTTTAATGATTCTTCTTCCATTCCAGTTCATTCTTTTATACATTTATTTATAAAACAGTAGTAAAATTTTTTAATCAGGGCACAGTGCATTAAAAAAAAAAAACAAACAAACAAAAAAAAAACCCCAAAAGATTAAAAAAAAATTATAATAATCCACAACTGTTTACTCACATCTTGTGCTGAGCAGCAGAAACCCTCTGCCCCCCCCCCCGCCCCCCATGGGCTGGGTACAACCCCTTCCAACCAGGATCATCCCAAACCACTGGGGATTTCCTGTGCCTGCCCCAAAACACAGCCACAGCCCCTCTGGTGTCTGCAGCCCCCCAGCTCCCCCCTCTCTATGGGTGCTCAGCACAGCACATGGGGGGAGGGGGGGAGCTGCCACCCTGCTTGGAGGGGGGTGGATTTTTCTCTTTTCAGGCACTGTTGGCAGGGCATGAAGGATGCCAAGGCTCCCCGTGAATATTTGGGGTGAAAACGAGCCTGAAGCCACCAGCACACAGCCCAGAGCCCCCCAACCCCAACCTCCCCTCCTGCAGGGGGGCAGCCAGACCCTGCCCTGACAGCCGGTGCTGCCTCCACCACCCCAATCTCCTTACCACCAACTGGACTTTAGCCACAGCCTCAGCTTCGACGATGGCTCCCGGGGCTTCCCGGATAGCCTGGAGCCCGGGCATAGCTCCTCCTTCCCATCTTTATCCAAGAAGGAGCTGGACTTGATGCTGATGCAGGACACCATGCTGCCCCTGGCCTCTGACCCCTTGTTCTCAGCCATGTCCCCAGAGGCCTCCAAGGCCAGCAGTCGGCGGAGCAGCTTCAGCATCGAGGATGCAGACATGCTGTGACCAGGAGCTGCTCCGAGGCTGGGGGTGAGGATTGGACCTTCAGGTTTGGTCAGTGAAGTTTCAGGACAAACTCTTCCTGCAGGAGGAGCTCGTTCTGCCAAGCACTTGAGTCTACGGAGGAGACCTTTTCTCTNCTTATTCCGATCATTTCAGCAGACCTAATTCCCACTAATTACACCCAGCCAGAACACATCATAAAACTCTTATCCAAGCATGTCTCCAACGTGTTCCTCCTAATGCGGTAACCAACCCCACCACACCCTCCATCCTTGGTCCAGGATGGGGTCCACCCCACAGCTCCCACACCTGGGGGGTGATGCTGAGGGGGATAACAAAGGGGTCTCCTCTCCCCAGCACCCATCCCACACACACACACTTGGGGCTCCACAACAATTTGTGGGGTATTTTCCCCTCCCCTGCCCACCCACTCCCTGCCTCCAGCCAGGCTGAGGAGGCCCAAGATGCTGCAGGTCCCTGTCACTGAGCTGTCCCCACTGGGGAACGAGCTGGTGACACTGGGAAGAGAAATCCCATGAGACAAAGGCAGAGAGTGGTGGCTTTTGGCAAGGGGGATGAACCACCTTCTGGTCCCTGGCCACAGCCTGGACCTTCATGCCCAGATGTGGGGCAGGAAATCCACTGGCAACAAGTATCCTCCCTAAAAAAAAAAAGGTAAAAACCCTTCATCCACCCACCCAAAGAGCCAGGACTTGGTGTTCTGGGCAGAGACACCTCTGCAGGGATGGCTCAATGGTGGCTGAAGGTTGCCCAGCACCACGCAGCCCTGGTCCAGAGGCCACAGAGGTTCTGGGATGGTGGGTGCTGCCAAACCCCTGGGGGTAGATCCCCCAGCAAGGTGGGGGGGACAGCCAGGAGCTGACTGAGCATCAAACCCTCCATCCCAGCTGGTTTGGAAACCTTCAACATTGCCCCAAATTTGAAGCCTCAGACCCAACTGAACCAACACCACTCATGCCCCGTGAATTAACTTGGCTCCAATTAACAGCTCTGCCCAGAGAGGCAGAGGGTGCACTGAGGAAGGAGGAACCATGAAGAACTTGGCACTGGGAAGCATCCATGAGGCTTGGAGGCCACCACTGAGGAAGATTCATGGGGAACACGGGCAAGAAGGCAGCAAGCTAGACAAAAAGCTCTTGAGCATCATCCCTCTCCTCCCAGGGTCTCGAAGGTTCAACCACCAAACCATCATCCCAGGGGAAGGAATTTGATCCAGGAGGGGTTTTTGCTGAAAGGCAAAGCAGCCAAAAAAATAAAAATAAAAATAAAAAAATCACACCTCCCCGGGCTGGGGAATTCTGCAGTCAGTCAAGGCCAACACAACAGCAAGCCAAGAAGGTCCTCTCCAACTCCTGGCAAAAAAAAAAAAAAAAAAAAAAAAAAAAAGAAAAAAAAAAGCTTGCAAAAAGACACGGTGGCACCTGGCTGAGCCTTGAGCCCCCTCATTGCATAGAGAAAAGGTCTCCTCCGTAGACTCAAGTGCTTGGCAGAACGAGCTCCTCCTGCAGGAAGAGTTTGTCCTGAAACTTCACTGACCAAACCTGAAGGTCCAATCCTCACCCCCAGCCTCGGAGCAGCTCCTGGTCACAGCATGTCTGCATCCTCGATGCTGAAGCTGCTCCGCCGACTGCTGGCCTTGGAGGCCTCTGGGGACATGGCTGAGAACAAGGGGTCAGAGGCCAGGGGCAGCATGGTGTCCTGCATCAGCATCAAGTCCAGCTCCTTCTTGGATAAAGATGGGAAGGAGGAGCTATGCCCGGGCTCCAGGCTATCCGGGAAGCCCCGGGAGCCATCGTCGAAGCTGAGGCTGTGGCTAAAGTCCAGTTGGTGGTAAGGAGATTGGGGTGGTGGAGGCAGCACCGGCTGTGATTCAGGGTCTGGGGGTGGCAGCAGTGGCTCCAGTGTCCCCTCGTCCCCGATGGCTTCTTGCTTGACCACCTGCTGAGCCAGCTCGGCCACGTTGACACCGGAGGGGGAGGAGGTGGGCAGCCCGTGGACACGTGCCTGCATCTCCAGCTCCTGCCAAGAGAGCACGGGAGCTCTTGGGTGGGGACATCGTGCACGGGGACACGGCACGGGTGGCAGAGACAGAGGGAGTGCAGAGCTCACAGGGCAGGAGCCCGTGGAGAAGAAGGATGGAAAACGGTGACCCAGGCAACGCTCACCGGCGTGACCTCAACCTCAGCTTCTGGTTTGTCTGGAGGTTTTGCTCCTGGTGGTTTGACAGCCCCAGAGAGGGAGCAGAGCCCCCATCCCAACCCCTCAGAGTGGCAGGAACGAGCTGGAGGAGAGCAGGGGGAGGGAAGAGCAGAGGGAAGCTCACCTGGATGCGGAGCAGCAGCTGTTTATTTGTCATCTCCAGACGCCTCGAGTGGTTCTCCAGGTCCCGTGACCTCTGCAAGTCCTTCTGCATCCTCTTGATGTAGTCCACAGATGCCTTGAGGATTGTCCCTTTGTTCCAGCGCACGTCTCTGCCGTGCAGGATGGAGGAAAAGATTGCTCCCTGCCAGCCAGCAACGCCTCCCCCCCTCACCCCTGCTCCTCCAAAAAAACCCCCTCTGCCCTGGGGCCGAGCAAGCCCGTGAGACCCACAGTTATCCCAGGTCCCACAAAAAAATCCCTGGATACCTACAGGTCATTGGCCTTGGGGATCAGCATCCCCAACTCTTTGATGCGGTCGTTGATGTTAAACCTTCTCCGTCGCTCAACTGCGGGGTAAGGAGAGAGGGACAGTGGTGAGGAGGTGGCAGGAGAGGCTTGATGTCCCACAGACCCCGCTGCTCATGGGGTTGGGAGCCACCATCATGGCCCAGACAGACCCTTTGGAACTGAGGGGCTCAGGATGAGAAATCTCTGGGGTCAACCTTGGTCCCCACCAAGTCTGAGCTGCCCCTGTGCAATGGAGGAGGAGAACGAGGTCTCTCCTGCACATTTTGCAGAGCAAGAAGAGGGAGCCATGGCAGGGGGCTGTGGGGTATTCCCTGAGGAATGGGGATTGGAAAGGGGAGACACCCAGCTCGGAGAGAAGATAGAAAGGGACAGGGAAGGGACTGCAGGAGTGGAAAGCACAAACTCACTCAGGTTGTGATTGTCCTTCTTCTGACGCTCCTTTGCCAGGGCTCGACTCTCAGCATCTGCAACAGAGTCCCACAGTGTCACCCAGAGGGGACAAGGCTGCATCTTGCCCCACGAGCATCCTGGGCTGGCAGCAGAGCACCCTGGGCACCCCCCCAGAGCCACCCACCCCCCACCCACAGCGACAGGGCAGCCCTGGTCAGCTTTGGGACTTGCTGTCCCCAGGGATGGGGACGTACCTGTCAGCTCTCTCTTCTGGGTGAGGTCGGCGGGGCAGGAGCTGCTGGTGACACCAACGAGGGAGGCTGTCACCTGGGGGTCCCCACTATAGACATTCATGTGACTGCTAGACATGGGCAGCTGAAAAGCAGAGGGACAGGCAGGTCAGCTCCATCCAGGGCCACCAGAGTTGGGGTTCAAACCCAGCTGCGTGGCCTCCGAGATGTGAGCACGTGGCCCAGGAAGGTGTAATTGTCCTCCCGAGCCCTCAAAACAGCTATAATCAGGGCAGCAAAGAAAACAGGACTTCAAAGGGTGCAACTGATCCCCTCCCACGGCCAGCACCTAAAATAGGGCAGATGAATCACATCCCAGGAGGACTTGGCAGGCTGGAGCCCACTGGGAGGCACAAGGTGCCAGAAGGATCTGACCCAGGAGACAGTGGTGCTCTGAGGGACCTTCTGGCTGGAAAACTGTCCCATCACCAATGTCCCCAGCACTGCAGCAGGCACTCAGTCCTTCTCCTTGTCCCTCTCCCACTTTTTCTAAGGGTTCCCAACTGCCCTTGGAGAGGAGGAGAAGCTGAAGAACTGGCTCTTGAGGTTGCACAAGGGAGATCTCCCTCCCTGCCTCCCTTCTCACAGCCCCAGGGTTGGGCTGGCACCAGGCATCACTGCAAGGATGTGACAAGAGGACGGGTCCCCTCTGTGCCACCACCATCCCTGGCAAGCACAGGGGGTGCAGGGCCCCCAGGCCACCCTTACACCCACAACCCAGGGTCTGCTCTGCTCCTAACACACATCAGAGACTCACTGTGTTGGGCATCTGGACTTCAGGGTTCATATAGCCCAAAACATCATCCAGGCGCATGATGTCATCGATGACCTCATCAAACTGAAAGGCGTAAAAAGCGGGTGTTAATTTTCCCCCTCTTTTTTCCCCCTGGCCCCTTTCTTTCCAGCAGCTTGGTGGGCACCTCCTCAACTCACCTCCCTCTCGGGGTTGGAGCCAATGTTGAGCATGGCCATGGGGCTGTTGGGTGCACTGTTCCCTGCCGAGGAGGAGACAACGTGCCCGGGCCGGACCCCAGGGGAAGCAGCCGGAGGGGGTTTGGGTGAGTGGCTGGCGGGGCTGACGTGGGCAGCAAATTTGTTCCCATAGGTTTCCGAGAGATAAGCCTGAACTTTTTTATCCCGTGACTTCTGCAGGTGGTAGGTGGTGGGGTTCTCCAGGTAGGATTGGACCTGCGAGGAGATAAAAGCCAAAGGTTGTTCAGGCTGGAGACCAGGAGGCTCCAGATCAACCTCCCAATATCTCAACACCCCCCATGGCAGGGGGGGCACTGGATGATCGCTAAAAAGGTCCCTTCCAACCCAAACCATTCCACAATCCTACGAAACCCTCAGGGAACCCCCCCAAGGTCCTTTGCCCTCCCCATGGGGGGGGCTACAAGAAAGCTGGGGGAGGGTTTTACACATGGGTGTGGAGGGAGAGGAAAAGGGACCAAAGGATCTAAACCAACAAGGTTTGCAGAGAGGGATGCAAAGGTGGGTGTTAGTCCTGGTTGTTGGGGTTTTTTGGGGTTTTTTTTTGGTAATTTAGTGGTAAAGGGTGCTTGGCAGGTTGGTGATGAGAAGAGATGGGTTTGCTCTCTGCTCTGGTGAGACCCCACTTGGAATACTGGGTCCAGTTCTGGAGTCACTGACATCAGAAGGACACAGAGGTCCTGGAAGGTGTCCAGAGCAGAACACTGAAATGCTCAGAGGGCTGAGCACCTCCCTGGGAGGACAGGATGAGGGATTGGGGTTGTTCAGCCTGGAGAAGAGGTGAGCTCAGAGCAACCTTCCAATATCTGAAGGGGCTACAAGAAAGCTGGGGGAGGGCTTGGGACATGGGGGGGTAGGGAGAGGACAAGGGAAATGGGTTAAAACTTGGGGAGGAGAGATTTGGGTTGGACATCAGGAAGAAATTCTTTGGTGTGAGGGTGCTGAGCTGTTGCCATTCACAACAAGTCTCCCTCCAACCCTGACGGAGTAGCAGTGTTAAACAGCAGCCAGGCAGGATGGCAGCAAAGTCTTGTGGGTTTTCTGTTGTTTTTTTTTTTTGTTTAAATTGGTTGGAAACAGAAGTGCTGAGGTACTAACAGGTTGACTCCTGTTCTTACCTCTGCTGTCAGAGTGGTTCCAAAGAAGGTTTAGCAGTATGGTGATAGGCACTTTATATATATAAACATATATATAAATATAAGTATAAATATAAATTATAAAAATATAAATATTAAATATAAATATAAATATAAATATAAATATAAATATAAATATAAATATAAATATAAATATAAATATATGTGTGTGTGTGTATATATATATATAAAAAATCAGCCCAGGTTGCCCCCAGAAGCTGTGGCTGCCCCATCCCTGGCAGTGCTGAAGCTTGGATGGGTCTCAGAGCCACCTGGGCTGGTGGGAGGTGTCCCTGCCCAGGTGCAGNAGGGGCAGGGTGTAACCCTCAACCCTGCTGCCCCGAAAACCTTCAGCTCCAGCACGGGGTGAACAAGGGGGGCTCTGTGTGGGGCCGGCACGCGAGCAGGGAGGCGGGGGGTGGGGGGCAAGGCCCCTGCAGGGCACAGAACAGCCCTTGTTCCCCCCGTACAAAGGGGACAGCAGCCCGGGGACGGGGTGAGGGTGCTGGGGTGAAGGGAGCTGCCCTACCCAGGCTCCCCGGGTCATGGTCATGGAGGGGTTGGATTCCCAGCTGGTGCTGGGATGGGGATGCGGGAGGTGCCGGGCGGGATGAGGGTCTGGAGCATCCACAGTGTGGGGGTTTGGAGCAAGCTGGGCTGGTGGGATGTGTCCCTGCCCATGCAGGGAAGTTGGAACTGGATGAGCTTTAAGGTTCCTTCCAACCCAAACCATTCTGTGATGCTGCATGGAGTTTGGGTCTTGATGCTCACTAAGGAGATCCAACCCAAACCGCTCCTTCCCTACGATGTGAGGGACAGGAGAGCACAGGACCCAAAGCAGATGCTGCCAGGGGAAAAGGCAGGAACAGTCCCATTTCCAACCCCAGAGTGCAACAGTGCCCCCTCCATCACCCACCCACCAAGCCACTGGGTGCCCAGGGATGGGTGCCACTGCCACCCTGCTGTGTGGGGATGGGGGGGTAATGGGTTACCTGGGTAAAGGATGGTCAGAGGGACCTCTGGGTGCCAGGGCCAGCAGGTCACAGCTCTTCAGTGCTCCTTGCCCGGGGCCAGCCCATCTCCTGTGCTGGCCCCGTGGTTCCTCATTTTCAGGACCCTGCTTTTAACCCAGGCAGGCAGGGTGCAGAGGGGGTGGCGAGGGGGGGNGTTGGGGGAGACAGCTGATGGACGGTGCCACGCGATATCCTAAGGGGAAAATTAAATCAAGCCAGCATGGACAGAAATACGATTACATGGATCAAGAGCCAGCTATTGAATGGCAAGAGGAAGGTAATTAATTAGACATGGTGGCCCCATCTGAAGGGGGATGGGAGCAGAGGAGCCTGGGACAGTTATCAATTGGAGCTTCGTTAAGACCGGGCTGAAAACGGCCCTAAGAGGAGGGCACAGGGGGATGATTGGGATGAGCAACAGCAGAGCCCTGGGAAAGGACCCAGCAACCCCACTGACAGCAGAAAAAACGAAGTTGAAGAGGGCCAAACCACAGGCAGTGCAAAGGAGGGATGGGGAAAACCCCCCAATATTAAAGGCAGGGTGAGAGGAAAAGCCTCCAAGAGCTGTGAGGAGTTGGGGTGATGCCGTGCTTTGCAAAACCTTGTGCTCAGGAAGGGCAGTATGTGGGGCCAGGAGGGTGTCATGGCACAACCACCCATGGTACGCACCCACTCACCCCCAGACCCACCACCCTGCCTGGCTGCAGGATCCCCCACCCACAGGAAACAGGTGGGGGGAGGAGAAAGCTCTGTCCTCTCCCCTGGAAATGTCCCAGGAAAGGGAGCTGCTGAGGGTGAGGATGGGGAAGGGTGTCCCCTGCCAAGGCCCACCCAGCCTGCTGTGTGGGGAGGGGGGGTAATGGGTTACCTGGGTAAAGGATGGTGGGGTCAGAGGGACCTCTGGGTGCCAGCTGAGCCCGATAAGGAAAGGGAGGGGGGAGAAATTAGGTCAGGTTTAAAATAACCCACTTGGTTCTGCTCGGCTTCCCCTTCACCTCCTGAAACACTGAGCAGCTTCTGCTTTCGCTCTGAGTCAGCCCCAGCAGGAGGGTGGCAGTGGGAAAGGATGGGGACCCAGCCTGCAATGCACCCTGAGGGACACGTCCCACCTTGGGGACACGTCCCACTGTCCCTTGGTGCAGGGGGGCAGACATCAAACACCCAGGATGGTGGCATCCATTATTCCAGAGACATCCCCTTTCACTGCCTCTGAACAAAACCCTTTCCAGGGGTGCTGGGCTTGGGGTGGGCTCCCTCAGGGTCTGGGTGCTGCCCAGCTCCCAGCTGTGCTCCAGTCCCACTGCCAGACCCAGGGGCAGGGCTGCAGCCAAGGAATTCACCCACCTTCAACATGTCTCTGCTGCTAAATAGCGACTCAGGTTATTTCTGGACCTTTCCTGCTTTTCCTCTGGGGGTGTTATTTCACCTGCTCCCCCCACATTGGGGTGACACAGCCAGAAGGATCCCTGGTGGCACCCAGAGCCACCCCGACCCTCACTTTTCCCCCACAAACTTGTCCCTCAATCTCCCTTGTCACCACCTGGGCTGCAAACCAGTTTGTCAAGTGCCACCATTGTCCCCATGCCCCACACAGGACCCACAGTGCTGCATCCAGGTGAGGGTTAGAAATAAAACTGCCCTAAAGCACTTTCCAGATTTAGCCCCTGCAAAAGACAGGGCGATCACCTTACCCTCCAGCCCACGGGGACACAGCCCCCACGCTGCCTGGAATGGGCAAAAAAACCCCAGGGCACAGGGACAGAGAAAATAAACCCCATCTCCTGCCTGTCCCTGGGCAGCTGGAGGGAGAAGAGAGGGAGTGATGGGAGAGACACAGCTGAGAACCCCCAAACTCATTGCACCCAGCCCCGCTCCCCCTCCCACAGGTTTATCTCCTGGTCCTTTATGAGTGGAAAAATCAATCAGCAGCTTGAGCTGACCCCGACACCAGGAGTGGGGACCCCCAGGGATGGAGAAGAGAGGGTGAGGGGGCCCCCCACCCACCACCCTGAGNCCCTCAGGGACCCCCCCAGGGTGGTCTCCCCCATCCCTTCACCTTCAGCCTCCGGTTCAGGGGGGGGAAAGTTGTAAAAAAAACAAAAAAAGAACCCAAAAAAACCCCAAAAAAACCCCAAACCAAACCAACAAACAAAAAAACCCAAAAACAACAAAAACAAAAAAACACCCAAAAACAAAACTCCAAATCTGCTTCTTTTTCTCACTGTGACACACAGGAGATTGCCATCGAGCTGAGAAAAAAAAAAAAAAAGGGTGGTGAAAATAGATGTGGCCACTGCAGCAAGGGTGACAGAGACCAGGCTGGGTCTGTCCCATCGTGTCCCCTTTGGAGATGCAGGTCGAGTGGCTGCAGGGACAGCCCCAAATACACAGAGGGGCAAAAGCTGTCCCTTGTCAATCCAGGGGATGTGGCACGCAGGGATCCCTCACCCAGAGTGGATGCAGAAGGCATCACCCAGCCAGACCCAGCCCTGCACGCTGCTGGGTGGCACCCCAGGTCCCTCTGGCACCCACAGCTGGTCCCCACTAGGATGGTGACACCAGCACCATCCAGCACCAGGCAGGATGGTGATGGCACAGCCAGGAGATGCTAAGGACATCTGTGTGACATCCCACGCAGCTGGCAAAGTGCCAGGACCCCCCCTTACACCCCACTTTGCACCCATGCCCAGTGTGCCACCACCCCACAAGGGCACCCAGAGCAGATTGAGCTCCCCTGAGCTGCTGCTGTGCCACCCTGCCAGCAACAGGGCTGGGGGCTAACCCCATGGCACCTCCCTGGGGACACAGTGACCTGTCAAGGCCACCATGGGGGTGATTTATGCCGTGCCAGCTTATCCATGGTGTCAGGGTTTGGGTAACACCAGCACCCAGTGGGAAGAAGGTCAGGATCCTTCATCTTCATTGACATATGGAGTCCAGCCCCAGAAAGGGGCAGCAGGACAGGGTCTGACCTGGGGAATTAGGATGGGATTTCTCACCACGAGGCAGCAAAGCAGCCTCCATCCTTGGAAATCCTGATCTAACTCCAGCACTGACCAAGTTTAGGACAGGACCAGAGGCTCCGGAGGTCCCATCCAGCCTATGAGCCTCTGGGATGAGGATGGGATGGTGGGAAAAGGCAAGGGGACAGTCCCATTTCCAGCCCCAGAGTGCAACAGTGCCCCCTCCATCACCCACCCACCAAGCAGGAGGAGATGGGTCAGGCAGGTGGGTGCCCAGAACCACCCCAGCCCCAACCAGAGGTGCCTTCCCCGGGCAGTGAGTACGCAGCCCCAAAAGGGAGAAGGAGAAGGCAGAGGGACTTGGCAAATAAAAACCAGGGTCAGTTGACAACACCAGCAAGAGACTGAGTCACCGGGACTGTTTTTAGCCCCGGCATCTCAGAAACGTGGATGGTGGTGTTGTTAAGAGGCACTTGGGTCAGAGGCCAAATGTTTTCCCTTCCATGTGTTAAACACTGCTCCTGGAAGTGGCCCAGGTATCCAGCACAGTAAAAACATTAATGCCAGTCTTGGAGGGAAGCAGGATACCCCCTCCACCCCCACTAAAGTGGTCCCCAAGTAAGTTTGACCCACTGGGGAAAAGGGAAAGCATCAGTCCCTGGGCTGAGCCTCTTGTCACAGCAGCTCTGCAAAGGCAGAATAAATGGGGGCTGTAAAAAAGCCTCCTGGTTCTGAGGGTGCCAAGGTATGACCACCAGAACTCACCTGTGCGTGGCAGCTGTTAGGGGATTAAAACACACAGCCTTGCTCTGATGCCTCTCCTTCAACTCCAAAAAGCCTCTCTTTCACCAAAAAAAGCTGCTTCTTTACCCCAAAAAGCCTCTCCTTCACTCCCAAAAGCCTGGGGGACAGCACGGACACCATCACCCCAACCAGACTGTGGTGGGTGAAGGCTGACACCCACGGGCCAGGACACGATGCAGCCCCCCAGAGAAAGGCTGAGGGATCCCCTGGGACGGCGGGGAAGCAGATCCTACTCCCACGGCTGCTCCCAAAGCGGAGGAAAAGCCCTTCCCGCGGGATGCTTTGGCGCGGTGCAGGAACCCTGATTGAAACATCACTGTCCGACTGACCGCCCGGGGAATTCACAGCCCGACGGCCACAAACAGCCCCAGTTCCTGCCCTCCCCCATTCCCCCCCCCTTCCCCTCCATCCTCCC
>JAAWXA010000049.1:1845152-1855624 GCA_038090715.1 Florisuga fusca
TCTTATACACATCTACCAGGATTGTGCAGCCCCTTGCACCAGGATTGTGTAACCCCTTTGCACCAGGAGCATGCAGCCCCTTTGCAGCTCCTTGCACCAGGATTGTGCAGCCCCTTGCACCAGGATTGTGTAACCCCTTTGCACCAGGAGCATGCAGCCCCTTTGCAGCTCCTTGCACCAGGATTGTGCAGCCCCTTGCACCAGGATCGTGCAACCCCTTTGCACTGGGATTGTGCAACCCTTTTGCAGCTCCTTGCACCAGGATTGTGCAGCCCCTTTGCACCAGGATTGTGCAGCCCCTTTGCACCAGGATCGTGCAGCCCTTTGCACCAGGATCGTGCAGGCCCTTTGCATCAGGATTGTGCAACCCTTTGCAGCTCCTTGCACCAGGATTGTGCAGCCCCTTTGCACCAGGATCGTGCAACCCTCTGCACCAGGACTGTGCAACCCTTTCCAGCTCCTTGCACCAGGATCGTGCAGCCCCTTTGCACCAGGATCCTGCAGCCCTTTGCACTGGGATTGTGCAGCCCCTTTGCACCAGGATTGTGCAACCCTTTGCACCAGAGTCGTGCAGTGCACCAGGATCGTGCAGCTCCTTGCTCCAGGGTTTCACACCTCCTTGCACCAAGCTCACAACATTCCTTGCACTGCTGCCAGTTGTGGCCATGGAGGGACAGCAGTGACCTGGGGCTGTGCAGGTGGGTGGGTGGTGGGTGTCCCCCTCCAGAGGGGACAGAGCACTGTGGGGCCGTGTCTCGGGGCTGCCCACAGCAGCAGGATGGTGTTTCCATCCCTGGCTGCCAGCTCCCTGCTCTGCAGGACCCACTGGGTCAAATTGGGTTTGAAACGGCAGATTTAAGGGGTGGTCCCATGCCCCAGCGGGGTGACTGGCATCTGACCAGGAGATGGGTGTCAGGCAAGGGGTGATGGACCCTTCAGTGGACCCTTCAGACCCTGAGAACCAGTTCAGGCACCCAGCACTAACACTGCATCCAGCAGCAACTCTTAAGAGGAGAATCCAGACACCCCAAGCTTTGGTCCCATCCGTGTCCCATCCCTTCCCTCTCCTCGCCCATCCTTTGAGACAGCAGCAATGAAATTTTTTTTTACCCCTGGAGAGCCAAACCAGGGCGTTTTCCTCAGCCTGAGCGTCCTTGCATGACACTTTTCAATCCTTAATTTATTTGCAAATAGGTGTGAGCTCTTCCCCCCAAACCCAGAGCTGTTCACACGCAGCTCCAAGTCTCTGCCCATCCTGCTCCAAACTGGTTCCTGAAGCCTCCAGCGACCTCACCAGCTCAACCCTGGGGTCCCCGAGGTCCCAAAGGTAAATCTGCACTCAGAGGGGCTGAGTTCTTCCCCCTCACACATGGGAGATGGATTTAGGAGCAGCCTGGCTCGTAGTCTTCATCCCACCCCTTAATGAGTTCATAAAAAATACCTTTTCACCCCAGTTTCCCAGCCAGCCCCACCAGGGATCCAGTTCCCAATCGAAACAGACTATCCCCTCTGTTTTTTTATTGCCAGAAATTCAAAGCCTGCTCAGCATCCCTAAACTGACAGGGCAAAGCCCACCCTGTTGTTGGCCAGGTCAAAAATGGAATAATACTGCCGGAGGAAGATGTTGCCAAGGATCCAGAGGGGCTGGCCACTGGCAGAGGGGACGTATGTGCTCTCCACCCCAAGGGTGCAGACCCCGTTGTTCTGTTGGAAGGAAAAAAAAAAAAAATTCAGTTTGGGGGCAGGATTAGACCCTCCTTACAGTCACACAAAAGCAGGGGGGATGGGGTGTGGGGCATTACCAGCCCCCAGGCTGCTGGAAGCCTCTGAAAAGTGCCCTAGGGTGGCAAAGGGGTGTTGGGAATGATGAAATCACACCTACATTTAGGACGTAGACAGAAGGAGGCAGTGGTAACTGGGCTCCACTGATGGCAAAGTAGAGGGTGGGCATGGTGGGGACACTGCCACAATCAACTATCAACTGCAAAAGAAACAAAAAGGGACAGAGGGGTCAAGACCACCAGGCTGGGGACTCTCCATCCCCCTGCCAAGGGTTCCCGGAGGAATCCCTGAGGATCAGCCCAGTTCTGATCCTGGCAGGGTTGTGCTGACCTGGTTTTAGCACCTTTGGAAGAAGTATTTTTGTTGCCAGGAGCAGTCCATAGCTCAGCAGGGCATCCATCCTTCCTACCTACCCCTTGGCCACTCTCCTCCACGTCCAGCTCCTGCAGGAAAGCTGACATGAATTGTCCTGGGATGGTCAGCAGGAACGTCCCGGTGTCCACAATTCCCTGACAACCTTGGCTGCACCAGCCCGTGGCTGAGAGCCCAATGGAAAACCTGAAAAGAGCAGCAGAAAAAGCATTAGAAAGAGCTCAACCCTCTCCAAGCCCTCCTCCAAGCCACGGTGCAGCACTTACTCCTCAATCCCAATCTTCCAGTAGAATTCCTGGATCACAGGAGCCCAGAAAACCTCCCCGGAGTAGAGCTGAGGGTCAACTCCTCCAAGGATGACTTCTCCACCATAACTAGAGGTTGGGTGGCTGCAGAGACAGAAAATGAAGCCCCAGGTGATGAGGGATGGATGGAGGGTGAAAAAAATAAATAAAAAAAAAGAGAAGGATGGGTCCAGGCTGAGGTGTCACCGTGAGTAGTAGAAGCTGAAGATGGGTTCACTGAGCTGGCTCTGCTGCAGCATGTTCTGCATCACTGTGTTGTACCCTTCAATGCCAACACCTGGGTAAGACATTCCCAAAATCCCATCGAAATCCAGGGAGTAAAAGGGTCTGCTGGGCTCATCCAGGCTCAGGCCAAACTCCTGGTTCCTGATGATGATGTTCTGGATCTAGAGGGAGAGAAAAGGTGCTGGGAGATGGGGGCTGGGCAGTGCTGGGGGTCGTGGTTGGATTTGATGAGCTGGAAAGGCTTTGCCAACCATTCTGTGATTTCATGCTGGCATTTTGGACTCTCTTCCTTCCTAGCACTATCCTGGGTGGGATGGTTTTGGGAAGAGGCAGGGATGGCCAGGAAGGTTCAGAAGGTAAATCTGCACTGAGTCACCAAAAAAATAAAAAAAAAAAACCTCAACTGGGTTAGTTTAAAAAATCACAAGTCTCACCACAGAACATTTTTTTCTGTCCTGTAATGACCAAGCTCAGACACCAGTGGCAAAAGCAAATATTTAAGGCCAAAGATATCCCTCAGCCCAGAGCAGTGAGGAGTGACCCAGAGTTTGTTGGCAGCATCAGTGCCTGGTGACACACCACAAACCCTTCAGAGGGGATCCAGGCAGTAATATCCGAAAGAAAAAGCTCCTTTTCAGCTGCCTCTTAAATTTTTAACCGACTTGGACTGATCCCAGCTGTGGTCACCTCACACCCTGGTTGCAGCAACGTGTCAAATGTCACTTACTGTCACCGTGTCATACCCTAAGGCCACCGACAGGTCACCGAACCCATAGCTGAGGGTGTAGGTCACATCAGTGCCCAAGAAGGTGGACGACAGGTTGGAGTTGAACCTGGCATGATCTTCTGCAATGAGAGAAAGTCACAGCCCCCAGGTGACATCCTGCCCTCCCTTCAGCATCCCTGTCCCCATGTGGGGCAGAAAGCCCCAGCTAAGGGGCTTCCCAGGGAAAGGACCCCCCCAAAACCAAGGGGGTGGCACCTAGAAGAGAGCAAACCCCCTCAGTTTGCCCTGATTTCCTTCTCCTTGGAGCTCCAGCCCACAAGGATCTTAAAGAAGAGTGAGGGGCAGGGGAGCCCCAGCCCCTGCTCAGCCCCTCTGTGCCCCCCAGGGGATGCTCACCACAGGCTGGGCTCTGGCAGTAGGTGGAGGGCACCCACAGGTTGGCAGAACCAGTGTCAAACAGCACCAGGAAATTTTGGGGGGGGGTCCCGATGCTGATCTCCCCGAAGTAGAAGGACTGGAAACAAGAGCAGGGAGGTGGAGAGAAATCCACCAATCCAACTGTTAGTCGTTTGGGTTTTGATTTTTTTTTTTTTTTAATGAGTTTTCAGCTCTCTGCCCTCTACTAGCTGAGAAACCCAAACTGCTGTGGGGCTGGGGAAGGGGCTTGAAGTCCCTGAGAGCATCCAGGGCAGCTAAAACATGGAAAGGGACAAGGAGTTGCCTACAATATAACTACAGGAGTAGATCAGGAGTAGTAGATCTGCCCTAAAACCATCAAACTTCTCTTTTTCTGAGAAGGGAAATCAGCTCAGGGTAAGATGTGCTGCTTCTTCATCTCTCAGCATCTCCCAGCCCTGGGCTACAGCAAAACTCCTGCCCATGCCCAGCACAGCCCCTGGGACTCGTGAGCAGGGATGGAGCTGAGCCCCCTGAGAATCCCATGGGAAAAGAGGAGAGCATCCCCCCCAGACTGGAGCCAGGTGGCTCAGAGGAGGAAGGAGAAGCTTGAACACTTACATCCAGATAGTTCGTTAGTGGTTCATAAGCCACAGCATTAATGAGCTGATATTTCCTACCAGGATCCCCTCTGAGGTCCTCCAGCACCTCTTGCTCTCTCCTCCCCTCCTCCACGGATCTGCCTTTCCTCAGGGGGATCCTGCAGGGGACAGAGATGGCAGCAAGGTGCTGAATTGGCCAGATGGCCCCAGCCACCTCTGCACCCCACATCCCTGCACCCCACATCCCTGCATCCCACATCCCTGCACCCCCCATCCCTGCACCCATCCCAGCCCCAGGGCTCACCTCACCATCCCTTCCCCAAGAGGGAGGGAGAGCAGGACCAGCACCAGCCACGACATGGTCCTGGGTGCTGGTGGCTCCATGGCAGCTCCTCACCTTGGCCAGACCAGGGGGTTTATAGGCAGGAGCTGTGCCCAACCCTGCTCCAGACACCCCTTGGCTCTATCTCTACATCCACCCACTTCAACCCCAAGGTGTTTATCACTGCAGCCACCCTGATTTCTCCCTCCTTACCTGCCTCTTTGGGTGCTAACAGAGCAGCCAGTGCCCCTGATACCGAGTCCAAACATGTGGTATCAGATGAAAAGCAAAATTCTATTGTTATCAAGAAGCTGAAGTGTTTTCTCTTGCCTTCAGCCCCAGCTTGCTCTCTCCAGAAAACAAAGGCCAAACACACCCTGTAGGGCAAATGGAAACTGCTGGTGTTCCTCTTTGCACCCACCCAGGCAGGGATTGCCATGGGCTGCCAGGATTTCTTTCAACCCAATGGAAAGCTTGTCCAGACCCCTCAATCACAGTTAGCAGGAGCCAGCAGGGGTGAGTTTTCAGCCCAGCTCCAAGCCTGCCAGGACCCAGCATGTACTCCCAAAGTTGTCTCTTTGCAGACATTTGCCCTTTGTCATTCCACCCTTTGTCATTCCCAGAGCCCTCCAGCTCTGCAGGTGCCCCCCAGGGAAGCTGAGATGGGGGCAGCTCCATAGAGACCCTGAAAGTCCTTTACCTGCCCAGTGCAACCCCCCCAAAGCCACCTGGATTTCCTGCACTTTATTATCCGTGGCAAAGTTACACCCAGGATGCTCAGGTCCCACATCTGGGGTGTTAGAGGTGATGTCTCCAAGATGCTCTGAGTGATGCTCATTGCAGCCAGGCAGGAGATGCAGGGGGTGTGTGAGTTCAGGAATTCATTTCCAGGGGATTTTTAGTTCTGGGAGACCTTTTCCTCCCCTTGGCAAGGTGCCACCAGCCCTGCCAGATCCCTGAGTGCCCATCCTGGTGTCTGATTCCCCAAGGATGCTGCTCAGCCTGGTGGGCACTCACCACCTGCAGCAACTCAGCCACTGGGGGACAGTGACCATCCCCGTGTCCCCATCAGCCTGACAGCCCCATCTCCCATGGAAAACCTCAGGAGACAACACAAGGTCAGTGCTTTGAGCCTGCTCAGAACACACAGAAAAAATCCCCCCCCAAACCCCTTCCTCTTCCACACATCCTGATGGCTTTGCCTTTGCTGGGATGGATCCTGCAGGGAGCAAAGGGAAGAGCCAGGGTCAACCCCTCCCTGTCCCTTTTTGCCACCACTGCTGCCAGAGAAGCTTTGGCTCTCAGAAACCTCCCTGTTTCATGATGGGGGGGGAGCAATGCCCTCCCCTGCTATCCCTGCCCATCTAATCTCTGTCTGGCTGCACTCAGCTTGTGTCAATATTTTGACAGCAAGCACAGAGGGGTTTGTGTCCTTTCTCTGGTGAAGTGACAGAGCTATTAATATATCTGGTAATGAGCTCCAATGAGAAACAGCTTCTAAGAAACCAGTCTGGATCCTGGGAAAGACTATTGTGAGCCCAGCTTCCCCCCCCTCCCCCAGCCAAGGTGTTCCTGGTCCCCTTTGGCCACCAACCCCCCTTCCTGAGGCTCCTGCTGTTGCTTTGCCTGAGTGAATGACCCCACTTCAGGATTTAGGGATCATTTGGATGTCCCAGCTCCCCTAGTCTGACCTCATATCCCCCCCTCTGACTTCATCCCAGGGCTCTGTTAAACCTCAGCCAGCTGCAAGGAAGGGGTTGGTGCCTTCCCACGGGCACCTCTGAGGTTGGGGGAGGTTTCCCTGTGGTACCCAGGAAGAAGGAGGGAGGTGGGGACCCCACTTGCCCCATGGCTATATCCCCCTGAACTGGGGATGAATCCCCCAGCCCACTAAGGATGTTCCCAGCCACATCCCAGCACCCGATGGCACTGAGCAGAGTGGGGGTTTGGGGGAGTTCCTTAGGAAATTCCTGTCCCCAGAGCTGTGGTTGGTGTTTAAACCCAACCCCAGTGACATTTTGGTGTCTCTGGCACCACAGCCAGGTGCACAGAGCTCCTCACCTGGAAAAAAATAAAAAATAAAAAGAACCCTGGCAGGAATCAAGGCCAGGACCCTTGTTCTGAGGACAGGGAGGACAGAAGGGGGGGCAGCCAGGCCCAAAGGAAGCTTTCCAGAGCCCCAAAATCTGCAGTCCCCGGCTGGGTCACACAAGCCTGGCAGAGGGGACAGGCTGGGGGACATCTTCATACCCAAGGGCTGGAGAGAGCACCAGGAGCTTCCTCAGCTCCAACCTTCCCTGGCATTAGAGGCTGAGACTCTGTCCTGCAGCCAGCAGGAGCCCAGGGCATGTCACAGCCCTTTGCAAGAAACACAAATTCATCATCTCCAGACCTGAACCAGCCCAGGAACAGCTTCCCCTGGTGCTGACTCTGCCCTGGGGAGTTGATCCCCAGCTTTTTACTTTGCTGGAGTGAGAGGAGCTGAGCCAGGCAGCCCAATCAGCCTGTGCTCAGTTGTCACTCAACAAACTCAGAAGGTCAGAGCCCATTTGGGAGGCTGAGGTTTATTTGTAACACGAGCCTGTGAGAAACACACTTGGACACAGCTCCTGGAGGGACACAGGGAGGAACATCAAGGTCTTTAGGGACTTTCTAGGGCTGGCTGAGGTGGGTTTGGCCAGAAGAGGGGCTCAGCATCCACTCCTCTACACCGAGGAGGCAAAGCCAACACGGTTGTTGGCCATGTCAAAGATGGTGTAATACTCCTTGAGGAAGACATCCCCAAAGATCCAGAGTGGCTGCCCGTTCTGGGAAGGCAGGTAGGTGGCCTCAATCCCAACTGTGCAGTAACCTTGGCTCTGTCAAGGGGGGGGAAAAAAAAGGGAGTCAAGAGCCTCAAACAAACACCAGGACCCTGCCAGCTGGGCTGCAGGGAGGTGGGAGCTGCCCACAAGGGTGGGGAGGGCATCACTGCCAGGTCAAGAAACACCAAATCATTTGCTGAGCCTCAAGGACTCAGCAGGATGAAGCTGTTGAGCCAATACATACGTTCAAGATGTAGGTGGATGGGTAGAGTGGGAGAGGTACCCCACTGATGATGAAGGTGATGGTGGGCAAGTTCTGGACATTATTGCAGTCAACTGCATACTGAAGAGAGAGGGAGAAGAAGAGATTATGGCTGGAAGGGGACCCACTGTGAGAGGAGAGATACCCCTGTGTGTGGGGGAACAGACACTCCATCCCCTGGCAGTGCCACATCACCTTCCCCAGCCAGCCTGCACCACCACCTTCTGGAGATTCCTGAAGGTTTTTGTGGGATCTGGTCAAACCCCCGGGTTCCAGCGTGCTTGGAAGCCTCCCTGCTGCTCCACGCACACTTCCAGAACATCCCCCACACTTACACCATAGCTGGTCAGCTGGGCCCCCACAGCCTGAAGGAAGCTCCCCATGTACTCCTGGGGCACTGTCAGCAGGGATGTCCCCGTGTCCACGATGGCTTGGCAGCCCTGCCTGCACCAGCCTGTTGGTGACCCTCCAATAGCAAACCTGGGAGGAGAACATCACTTGGCCACTGAGCAACTCAACCTGCCTCCCAGCTGGATCTCTAAGTCTGGGATTGGAGAATCAGGGAATGGTTTGTGTTGGAAGGGACAGCAAAGGTCATTCAGTGCCATTCAGACACTTCTCACCAGCCCAGGTTGCTCCAAGCCCCATCCAGCCTGGCTTTTAACACTGCCAGGGGCTCACTACCCTCACACCAAAGAATTTTTTCCTAATGTCCAACCTCAAGCTCCCCTCTTCCATCTCAGGGATGCTCTGAAACGCAGTGCCTGACCCCTGCTTGGAGCCCCCTCCTCCTGCAATAGCTTCAGCCTCATCTGGAGAGCAGCTGGCACATCCTCAGCACCATCTGCCTGGGTAAATCATGCCCATCAGGTGGAGACACAACTCACCCATCAACTGGGACCTGCCAGTAGAGCTCCTGGGTCACTGGTGCCCAAACAATATTCCCACGGAAGTGCTGAGGGTCAACTCCTCCCAGAACGAGTTCTCCCCCGTACTCATAGGTGGGTTGGCTGCAAAGAAACCCACAGAATTCCAGCAGCAGAGATGGGTGAACCAGGGGGGGGGGGCTGAGAGAGGGACAAATTCCCAAGGAAGCTGCGTGGGGACAGGCAGAGGGACACCGGGTGCAGATGGGACAGGGAGGTGACCCCAGGGGATTTTGTTACCGAGAGAAGTAGAAGCTGAAGATGGGATTGGAGAGCTGGTTCTGCTGCAGCATGTTCTGCAGAGGGGTGGGTGTGTCCCCCACTGCCAGGGAGGGATAGGCCATTCCCAGGATCCCATCAAACTCGGCGTAGTAGAAGGGTTGGGTTGGTTCATTCTCACTGAGCCCAAACTCCTGGCTTGTAACTGTGATGCTCTGGATCTGGAAGGGAAAGGGAGAACCAGGAGAGGCTGAGTGAGGAGACAAAGCCAAACCCAAAGCCCAGCCAGGTGCCTGGAAGGTCACAGCTGGGGAAAACATAGGATAGAATCCGTTGGGTTGGAAAATTAAAGGTCATTGAGTCCAACCATTAACCCAGTGCTGCCCTCCCACCCCACGTCCCTCAGCACCACATCTCCAGGCTCTGAAACCCCTCCAGGGATGATGGGGACTCCAGTCCTGCCCTGGGCAGCCTGGGCCAGGCCCTGACAACCCTTTCCAGGCATTGAGAAATTGTTCCCCAGCTCCAACCTCAACCTCCCCTGGCACAACTTGAGGCCCTTCCTCTTGTCCCATCCCTTGTTCCTGGGGAGGTTTAGGTTGGAGCTGGGGAACAATTTCTCAATGCCTGGAAAGGGTTGTCAGGGCCTGGCCNGGAAAATAGCAATCTCTCATTCCTGGAGGCTCAGGATCACTCTGGCAGCTGGAGAAAGGGGAGGTGGTGGCAGAGGGGAACCTGGGGTTACTCACATCCAGGTGGCTGGTGATCGGCTCAAACACAGCGTAGCTGTCAGGGCTGATGTTGTATTTCTTGCCTGGATCATGCTTAATTTTCTCCAGGTACTCCTCCAGCACTCCTGCCTCTCTCATTTTCTCCCGGATGGACTTGGTTTTCCTCAGTTTGATTCTGTACAGAGGGGAAAACCAAACCCAACCCAAACCCCAGCATTAGATCAGGAGAAGGTTTGGGATTTTCCAGCTGCTCTGTTCTCCAGGCTCCTTTGCAGCCCGTTCTGATGGGATTCCTTTGCTCAGCTGCCTGCTATACCCCCCTGAGAGCAGGGGGCAGCCTGGATGAGGACCACCATGGTCCCTGGAGGTGCTGGAGCCTGGTTTGGGTTGCTCAGCATCCCTGGGGACAGCAGTGGTGCAGCCCATGGGAGGTCCCAGCTGCAGCTGGGCTCTGTTTTCCACCCTTTTCTCCATTCCTCCTCCCGCAGGACCACTCACCTCACCAGTCCCTCCGAGAGCTGGAGACACACCAGGGCCAGGATAAACCACTTCATGGTGCAGGACTTGTCCCCCATCCACACGGACCCTCTGGGAGGAGGTGGCAGCAGATGGGGCTGAGCTGCCCAACCTCTGGGTTTTATACCCAGAATCAAAGTTCCCCCCTCCCCATCCCCTCCCCTTATCTCCTGACCTCCATTTTCCATTACCACATCCCAGGGCTTCAACCCTTGGGCTTCAAGGGTTTCTTTGTATTTTGGGCCACGAGGATTTTTTTTTTTTTTTTTTTTTTTTTTTTTTT
>JAAWXA010000049.1:1856408-1881640 GCA_038090715.1 Florisuga fusca
TTTTTTTTTTTTTTTTTGGAGGAGTTTGTGTCCTTAGCCGGGTGCTCAGGTGAGAATAGAGCTTGGAGAGCAAGATCAAAGTGCTGCCATCCGATAAGAACCCAACTCTTATCACAGCCAGGAGAGGAGTGACCCAAAAACGTCACCGTCCCCGTGCTGGGGTGTTATCTTGTGTTCCTCAAAACCTTTTCCTAAAACAAAAGGAGCTGCTGGCTCTTGGCACGGGCTGGAAACACCTCAGGGCCACCAGCCACGGGGACCTGCTGGCCTGGAGGAGGGATGGATGCTTCCCAGGAAGTTTTTCCACGTTGGGCTGCAAGGAGGTGGAGTTGGCTGCTCTGCTCCTCCTGTCCCAAGGGCTTGGGGAACCCACCACGTTTCTCCTCCTGTTTTCTTCTAGGTGGTTGCCAGTGCTAACCTGATTTCTGGGCTGAAGGTCATCTGGTTGTCCTTCTCTGCATCTTCATCTGCTTGTCCTCCCCTTCTTCACCTTCTCTGTCCTCTGCATCTTCATCTGCTCTGCCCTTCTCTGCGTTTTTTCTGCTCTGTCCTTCTCTTGCATCTTCACCTGCTCTGTCCTTCTCCCCAGAGGATGACACCTTCTCTGCTCTATCCTTCATCTTCTCTGCCCTCCACTTCTTCATCCCCTCCTTCCTTCTCCCCCTCTTCATCAGCCTCCCCCTCCCTCACCCCCCTCTCCTCTACCTGGAACCGTTGGACACCTCAATTCTACTTTCCTTTGGGACAGAAATCACTGATTATTATTTTTTTTTTCCATTTTTATTGTTTTAATTGTGTGGAACGAGTGATTTCCTCTCCATCCTGTGTTGAAAGGCAGGTGCTGTGGCCCCCTGCATGGGGACATTCATTAAAGCCCTGGGGGCCAGCCAAGCCCCAGCCTCACCCGCTGCCTCCTCACCCCAACCCAGAAACTCAGGAAATTCCTTGTTTGCTGTTTTTCCCCCAGTGGAAAAAAAAATTAAAAAAAAAAAAAGAACCACAAACACAGACCTCCCCAAACTGCCAACAAACCCCTCACCAGCCCAAAACATTTTTGTTTGACAGCCCAAATATTTTCTCTTAAACGGACCAAAATATTTGGGGTCAGAACCTAAATATTTCCCTCGCCAAGAGACCAAAACATTTTGGCTTATATCCTCAACATTTTTCTAGCAAATGGGCCAAAATATTTTCAGTTAGGACTTCAAGGTTTCCCAGACTTCCTGGGGCTCAGTTTCCATCCCTCCCAGCAGCAGGGAATTCCCTCTCTCCATCATCCCAGCACCACTCCCCCCTCCTCACAGCTCCGAGTCCCCGGGGAGCATGGGGGGGACCGTGTGTCCTTTGCTGGTTGGTGAGATGATAATAAAGCAATTATCTTGTTTGCTAGCAGGACTGATAGAAAGATCAACTTATTAAGATCGGATAAAAAAAAAAAAAAAGCAAATTTGGGCTGAAAGCAAAGAGCAGTTATCAAAATGTCAACAGAGGGAATGTTCTCTGCCGGGCCCCGTGGGGACTCAGCCCTGCCAAAAGGCAAAGGAATAAGGTGCCCTCTACAGCAAACCCCAAACACCATCTACTTGTGGCACTTCTTGACCTAAAGACAGGCAGCACTTGTTTGCCAAGGCAGGAAGTTTAAGGGGAGTGAAGGGTGAGTGGGTTCTCCCAGCAGAGATCCCCACGTGGAGCAGGACTCAGCCTGAACCCCCCTGTCCCCCTGCAGGACTTTTGGGGCTTTTCTTCTCCTGGGCTTACAGGTTCTTTTCTGGGTCAATGCAATCACCCAGCCCACAGGAACTCAGCTCCCAGATGAGTTTGGCTCCTTTTGCATCCCCCCACCCACCCTGGGGACACCACGGAGGGGCAGGACCAGCAATGGGGCTGAACCAGGAGAAGCAGTGGTCCTGGCTACCAGAGCAGCTACAGTCCTGGCCACCCAGAGGGCTTAAGCACCTTCCATACAAGCAAAAAAAAAAAAAAAAAAAAAAAAAATCCTGTTAAGCCAACAGGTTCTGCAGAGGTGGGGACACCATCTCCCAGCAGCTGGGAGTTTTGCAGGACTGGAAATGGGCTGGAAAAGGGAGATCCAGCCTCCCTCATGGACCAAACCCATCTCCTGCCTGCAGACACCACGCCTAGAGCCAGCAGAAACCTTTTCAGAGCCATTGTCACCACCATGAATTTCCTCCTCTGCTCCAGGCTCTGCTCTACCCATGGCAAAACCAGGGAACTGAGTGCTGCCAACTCCAGGATTATTTCCCACCCTGGTTCCTGTTCCTCTGCCCCAGCCACAAGCTATTCCTTTTGACCCCAACAAATGGTCACACAGAACTTCCTAACCATGAAGATGGGAATGCCAGGAGCTTTCCTTAAAGCCTGTTCCTCTCACAAGCACCATGAGAGCTAAAGCCCTTCCTCAAAGATGCCAAATCCCACCTGAGTTAACACTCTTCTCCCTTAAATAGTCTTCCTCTATGTGATTAAATTAAAACAGCTTTTTACACCTTGCCTGGAGCACAACTGCTCTCTGCTTGGGTTCTCCAGCCAAGAAAAGCTGTTGGTGGGAGCCACGATGGTCCAGATACGTCTGAAGCAGCTGCATTTCTGACCTGCACACATCCCCTCTGCTCGGTGCTGCACAAACTGGTTTTAAGGTTTTATTTCCAAAACAGAGGTTACAGCAGGCAGACAAACAGCTTCCAGCCTGTGAAAATAAATATTCCTCCCTTCCTGGGCAGCCATGAGAAGAGCTCCTGAAATAACCAGCCAGGCTTCTAGGTATAACATTTAAATACTCAAAACAAGGTGAGGATCAACCACTTCAGGGTGATTTTTTTTTTTTTTTTCTTGCAGGCAGTTTCCCAAATGACCCCCAGCCCCTCTCTGAGCTCAGGCTCAAAGCCCAGGAGCTCTGCATCCCCTCCTTACACACCCCAAGGTGGTCCCTGCCTCCCACCACCTGAAGTTTAGACTTGGGCTAAATCCATCAGATCTTCCCACCATGCTAAGGAGTATCCTGAAAGCTCCAAGTCATGCTCTTCCCAAGCTTTGCAAACATCTATTTAAAAAAAAAACAAAACATGTTATCCTTTCCAAGCACTTTGCAGACATCTGTATATATAAAAAAAAAATCATGGTATCAACATCATGCTAGAAAGAGAAATGAAAAATTGTTTTTTCCTGTGATGGGATGGAAAGAATAACACGGGTTTATCCTCAGCTCTTTTAGCTGTTCCCCTTCCAGTTCTTACCTCCAGCATTTTGGAAAGTCATGAAGTGATCCTGGAAGACAGAAATGCAGGGGTTTGGGTTGGGAGGACACAGCACACAAAGGCAAATTCACTTGTGGGGGCAGAAGTGGCCCCAGCTAGCTGCTGTTCTTTGGTTGATTCCTGAGTTTGCAAGGGGAATTTTGAGAAGCCAAGGAATTAAACTCTGCATGTTAGCACACGACCAGCTCTCCTTTGCTGGAGAGGTTGGAAAAACAAGAGAATCAACACTTTGCAGAAGGTGACAGCAGAAAACTCATGGAAAGGCCCCGTGCCAGCTCTGCACAACCCAGGAGGAAAAGAGAAAAGAGAAAAGAGAAAAGAGAAAAGAGAAAAGAGAAAAGAGGAAAGAGAAAAGAGAAAAAAGAAAAAAGAAAAAAGAAAAAAGAAAAAAGAGAAAAAAGAAAAAAGAAAAAAAAGAAAAAAAAGAAAAAAAAGAAAAAAGAGAAAAGAGAAAAAAGAAAAAAGAGAAAAGAGAAAAGAGAAAAGAGAAAAGAGAAAAGAGAAAAGAGAAAAGAGAAAAGAGAAAAGAGAAAAGAGAAAAGAGGAAAGAGAAAAGAGAAAAAAGAAAAGAAAAAAGGAAAAAAGAAAAAAAAGAAAAAAGAAAAAAGAAAAGAAAAAAAAGAAAAAAGAAAAAAAAGAAAAAAGAAAAAAGAGAAAAAAAAAGAAAAAAAAGGGAAAAAAAAAGAAAAAAAGAAAAAAAGAAAAAAAAAGGGAAAAAAAAGGGGAAAAAAAGAAAAAAAAAAGAAAAAAAAAAAGCAAGCTCCGTGGTGTTCAACATTGGCAAAAGCACCTGGTTCCCACCAGCCCCCAAATTCCACCTCCCCAAACCATTATCTTAAATTACCCACAGTGGGAAGGGAAATGCAAACTGAAAGCCAAGCCAGCAACCACCACTTCTCAGGCAATTCAAGCTGAACTTCTTGCAGCATTTGTTTTCTGGGCTTCCCTGAAGAAATGTTGCCATTTCCCTTGGAAATAAAAAGCCAAGCTCCCTTGGAAATTTGAAAATTGTTTCCCTGCACCAAGCACAAAAGACAGGACCACGGGATGATCATCATAATCCATTTATTCTGCATACATTTGTAGTGCACATTACTTTAAGACGTGAGCACTCCATGCTCTTCACACCCCAGGAGATAGAAAGAGGGACTGAAGAGCCAGAGAAATAACCTGAAGAAGCAATTACACAGCAAGACCAATCCCTCTGGTCAATCCCTCGGTGGCCAGAGCCCCGAAGCACCTTTGTTTTGTTGGGTTTTGTTGGGTTTTTTGTGTTTTTTTTTTCTGCCACATCAGAAATGTTCAGTATCAAAGACACAAGTACAAGTAACAACAAGGAGAATCGCATGGGAGGGGAGCTGGAGATAACACAGATGCATCTGGGCCTTTCAACTGGAAAAATCACACTCAATTATGGAAGAAAACCAAATTAGATCCCTTCTTTAAAATGAGCTTTTTCCATTCCCTGGCCTGTAATTGCCAACTTCAAAGCTCTCAGGGTTTTTACTGATGTATTCACCTTTGGTTCTGCTCGTAACAGGAATCCAAACCTGTTCTGCTACCTGTGCACAGCATTTCAAGATGAGCCAAGTTTGGGGGAAAGACAAATTTCCCAGAAAGACTGATGGCAGCCCTCCCAGAAGCTGAATTGAGGCAATGAATTCATTAATGATCGCTCATTAATGATATTTCACAGTCAAGAGAATCACCCAAGAGGGCTGAGCAGCATCACACAGAGGGAAAGAGAGAAGATTTGGGGGGAAAAAATGGCTGAGAGAGCAGACTGCTGGAATAGCAAGGCTGGGTTTGGGTTTTCTGCCAGTGAACAGCATGGCTTAGTTAATAAAAACAACAGCAGTTCAGTAACAACACATTTTTGCAGAAATATTGATCCCTCCAACCTTGGAGTCCATTTCCCTCTGTTGCCATCCTCTCCCTGTAAGGCAGGTACAGCTCACAGATATTCAAACCTCCATCCCTGGAGGAAAAAGCAGGCACAGAAAACAGGTCAAAAGAAGGAAAAAAACCCCAACAAACAAATTAAAAAACCCTCACCCACCATAAAAGACAACTGAGCAGCAGGAGAAGCTGTATTCCTACCAACAGGCTCTTAAGAAGGGTAAAAGATCTATTTCTGCATTCACCAGGGAAGAAACACCAAGGGAATAAGTCTCATTGATGAACTCCAACCTCAAACGAGACCCACTGGACAAGGTTCAGGCAGTCAAAACCTCCCTGCAGAGCACACACAGCTCATCCCCTCAACTTCAGTCTCACAAGCAGAGGACAGAGAGAGCAAAGATGCCACCCAGCCAGGGCTACACAAACCCCACAGCAAAGCAGAGAAACCAACAGCTCTCCCAGCTCCCAGCCCTTACCCAGGGCAGCTTCATTCTGCTGCCTAAACCTTTTTTTTTTTTTCCCCAGAACCAAAGTTTCAGCAAATGCAGCCACTGACTGGGCACAGCTCCTTTTCCCAAGTTACTGATTCACTGAGGTGAAGCATCTGCCTGGCAGAACCCACCTGGGAGAGGAAAAGATCTCCCCAACTCCAGAGCAGCTTTCAGACATCCACGTGCTCATTTTTTTTCCCCTCCAGGTCACCCATGTGGCACCACTTGGATGCACAGAGGGCTGGATGAAGCCACCTGAACCCAAAGCAAGACCCAGGGATGCAGCCCCAAAGGGGGAAGTGTTCTGCTGCCTGGAGGGGCTCTTCATTAGGGGGGGATATTCCAGATATTCCATGGTGGGAGGGACAGGAGGGGTCACTGGGTATCCCTAGTTGAGTTTCCCATCCAAGTGGGCACATTTATCAGTCTGCATCCCTTGGGAAAATCCCACAAACTCACAGGCTCAACGTGAGCTCTGCAGGACCCAGCTCCACGAGGTGCCTGAAGATGCCACACCTTGCAGAAACCCCATTTCCAACCAAAAAGGAAACAGTCACAGGAGAGACTCCAGAGAGTTTTCCTGCCTGCCCACCACCCAAAGCAAAGCACCCAAGGAAGGAGAAGATCCCCAGGCAGATGTTCCCCGCTCCTGCCTTCCAACCCCATCCTGGTTTCTCCTCCATCTCCAGGGTGGCCACTAGAGGAAGCTGTGACACTGACTGTGACACCGGGAGAAAGCCAAACCAGTGACACTTTCTGCTCCCAGTGCCCCCCAAGACCTCCCACCTGGGTGCTCAAACCATCACTCTGCTCTTCCAGTGCACCTCCTGCCAGCTGCAAGATTGAATCTCAAGACTTGAATCAAGACTGGGTCCTGGCTGCTTCACCCAGACATCCCTCTTGTCAAGTTTTCCAGAAAAAAAAGAAAAAAGAAAAAAGAAAAGAGAAAAAAGAAAAAAGAAAAAAGGAAAAGGAAAAAGAAAAAAGAAAAAAGAAAAAAGAAAAAAAGAAAAAGGAAAAAGGAAAAAGAAAAAGGAAAAAAAAAATTAAAAAGAAAAAAAAAGAAGTGAGAAAATCACCAAGACATGAACCCAAGGCTCACCCTGACGGCCAGGGATGACACCAGCTTTCCTGCCTGGAGTTTCCCAGTTCCTTGCTTAACCATTAACCATTAAACACAACCCAACAACGAGCTGTGATCAGCTTTTCTTTCCCAAAGCTGCCCCGGGGAGCTGGGGACAGAGCCTGCTGAGCCAGCAGCCCCATGGCCACCAGGGAGGACACCAGGGGACAAGAAGCAGAGGCCAGTGGAGCAAGGAACCTGCCAGATCCCTCTGCACTAAAAGCAGCAGAGGTGCCCAGCCTGGACTCTGTGTTTTCTCCTCTTTAAGGTCAGGGAAGTTCTTGGAAGGGGCAGTGCACCCCCTGCTATAAATGGGGCAGGAGATGTCACCAGGGAGCAGGAGCCAGGGATCTGCCACGACTGCACCTTGTCACTGCTGCTTCCCATGGCCTCAGGATGGAGGAGAGCCACAGATATCCCAAAGGGAAAGGGAGGCACAAGCTGGAAGTCCATGAGCAGTTCCAAAGGTCCGGATCAGCTTTCCCAAAGCAAACTCAGAGCCACCTCAATGGGATGGCAGGTGGGGCTCACTGGGAGCCCAGCCTCACCACCAGTGTGCTCTCCTGGAGCTCACCCCAACCTCATCCCACCCAGCAGGGACACAGAACCACTGGGAACACCCAAGAACCAGCCCCAGGCTTCACCTCTTTCCTCCCAAGACAGGAGCTGCCACCCAGCAGCACCTTCAGTTCCATTTCCCCAACCTGGAAACCTCCTGAGAAGGTGGGAAAAGGCCCTGACCTCTTCCTCCATCTAAATGCAAAACATTTCACTTGTTTGGTTTTTTTTTTCCCCTTCCAGGGCATGAGAATTTTGCATTTCTCAGCTCAGGCAGTGGAAAGGCAGATGGATACAGAGCCACTGCTCTGTGCTGCCATGTGGGAGCTGCCAGTGCTGTCCCAGAGGGTGACACTTACACCTTAGAAACTCTTTATTTAAATAGTTTATTTAAAGCTTAACACAGTTAACTTTTATAGATATATATAGAGAGATTTATAAACAATCTACAATTTCTCTGACTTCCCTAAATGAAAGCTAGATTTAGGGGGCTACATGTCTTTTTTTTTCTTTTTTCCTTCAAATAAATTTATTTGGTATCCATAGAAAAATAGATTACTTGGGTTTCCTTTCAATCATAGATCACACGAGGGTTGGGGTGGAGAATGGAAGATAAAGACAAGGACTTAAAAAAGAAAAAAAAAAAGAAAGAAAAAAGAAAAAACAGTGAATTTAAGCACTTTGAATTTTACTTTGAATCTCTAGTGCAACAGCAAGCCAAGAAATCCACGTCCTGCCAGCAGAGGCATTGCATTGCTCACACTGTTATCACTTCTTCTGAAGTGCATGGCCCATGTCCTTGTTCCCCAAAGGGTCACATTTCAACAGGACATTTACAGCACCCAAACAAGAAAAAGGATGAACTTTAAAACCTGGGAAATCAAGTTTCCAGCCCTCAGAAGCAGGCTGAAGCTGCAGCCTGGGTTCTCTCCTCATTCCCACCAGAGGGTCACTGACTGGGACATCAGAAAACACTGGGGACAAGAAGACAGGAAGGTTTGGCACTCTTCCCTTGCAGAGAACCAGATCTCTCAGCTTCCTTGGGGAGGAAAATGAAGAACACAGACAGAAGAAAGGTGGAAGTCCAGAGGAACCCAGAGCACTTCTGGCTCATGGAAACAAAGACAAAGAGTAAGCCAGGGTGGGATCAAGCTGCAGGGTGTCACAGGAGAGGAGCAGGGACCCTCTGCAGGACCTCACAGAGGAGCCTGCCAGCTCAGCCCTGCTATCAAGAGAAAAAAAAAAAAAATCCACATCAAAGGCCACAAATTTTCCCCAGGAGCTGAAATTCAGCCCTTTGGAAACAAACTGCACATTCACTCCTGATCAAATATTTCTCATGGATCCAGCCAGGCACAGGGGTGTAGGCAATGACTTTGATATGACTCCAAGCTTGGCTGCCTGGCAGCTCTGCTCACACTTCCACATCTCCCAGACCATGTCCCACCCACCCTGAGACACTCACTCACAGTTTAAAAGATTTTTGATTCACGACTGCTCTTTTCCTCAACTGCAGCTCAGCAAAACCATCAACTTCTTCTGAGATCTCTTCTCCAGGGAGAAGGAGTGAGGTACAGAGAGTGCATGGTTCCTTTTGGCACAGGTTTTGGCAATTGCCACCAGGATGCAAAAGAATATTTCATAAATAAAGATGTAAACAAATAAATAAATCAAGAACGCTTCTGAACAGCCACCAAAAAAAAACAACCCAAAAACCACCCAAAAAAGAAAAAAACAAAACTTAAAAAGCAAAACTGGGCAGGGTACAACTGAAGTTTTCTATGACAAACCTCAAATCTCTCTCTTAGATGTGGTCTTGCCCTCTTCTTTTAAAGCAGAGGCTCTTCAGGAAATGAGGTTTATGGGTTCACAGTGTCTGTGCCCACGGCTGTCTGCCCTCCTCTGTCAGAAATTTCTAGAGCTGCCCAATTTAAATTGAATCTCAGAAAGGGACAGAAGAAGCATTAAATGCTTCTACATGCTCCAAGAAAACAGGTAACAGCACGGAGGGAGAAAGGAGTGAGCTGAGAGGGGGAGAGACCACAGAGTGAGCTCCTGCATCACCAGGGACCAGCAAAACCACACGGCAAAACCCCAGCTTAGGAGCAGCCCAGCTGCAGAGCTCACAAGGCATGAAATCCACAGGACACAAGCTTGGTTTGGAGTGGAGCTCCAAAAGCAACTCAGTTTGGGCCACATGCTCCTGCCCTGCCCTTCAGCCAGGCTCTTGGCACTGGGCACAGAGCTGCCAGGAAATCAGGAGAGGGAACCCGACCAGGGGTTGTACCCAGGCTCCTGCTGGCACCTTTCAGCAGAAATTTAACCTTCCAAACAGCATCACCAAACATCTCACGAGGCTTTCAAACCAAACTACCCAGGAGAGACAGAGAGGGGAGGGACAGAGAGACAGACTAGCCTTAAGAGCAGCTGGAGGAGCCATCCCATGACACCACAGGGTAAACAGGGAAGCAGAAGGCAATGGTGAACGCGAGTCACGGCGGGCAACACGGGGAAGGGCAGGTACTGAAGCCACAGCACAGTGCTGGCACTTGGCCTTGTCCCTCAGAGGGGCAGGTCAGTGCTGTTGTGTCGAGTTTTCCTGGAAGTCCCATCATCCCTGGGCAGGGCTCTCTGCAAACTGGACATGGCTGCTGTCTTTTTGAGGTCAATGACAGCGTAGGAGTCTGTCCGGCGGGTTTGGTGGGTGGCGGGAGGTGGGACCCGGGGGACTGGCAGGTTTGGATGTCCCTTGTGTGGCTCAGCCTCCAGTTCCACCTGGATGTAGTTGAGTTGTCGAGGCTGCTCCGGGCAGGGCCGGGGGAAGTCAAAGCTGAAGACGTTGGGCACACAGCCACGGCGAGGTCTGGGCAGGAAGCCCCCACGCCGCTGGCTGCTGCCCCCGTGGAGGGCGGTTTTCTCCGAGTTGATGTAGTTCTGCAGGGGATCTTCTTCACCAGCCTCAGAGTAACTGTTAGGGGAAGGTGTCAGCACGTCCTCAGCGTCCTCCTGGCCGTGCTGCAGGGGCTGGCACTCCCACACCGGGGGCAGGGAGGGCAAATTCTCATAGTGCAGCAGAGCCGTCCGGCGGTGCGAGCAGCCGGGCAAAGCCCCGTCCTCCCGGGGGAGTTTCAAACGCCCACCCCGGCAGAGAGAGGAGGTGCTGGGGGGCAGCAAGCCATTGAGGTTCTCATAGACACACTGGGGTGAAGGACAGTCCTCCTGGCAGTCGTTGTTGTTGTTGCTGGGGGGGCAGAAGGGCGGCCTGCACTCCCGGTGGTGCCGACAGATGCGTCTGGGACCTAAGATGAACTTAACCTCCCCGGGCTGCAGAAAAACCTGGGGGTTGCGGTCTTCGAGGGAGCAGCTGTGGTTCCTAGGGGGGAAAGGAGGGTGGACTTCAGGCAAGGAGTGCATACAGTGTCTGCCCCTCAGCTCCTGATCACCATTGGCCGTGTTGACGTAGGTGTGGGACTGCAAGGAGAGAAGCAGAGGGAGAGTGAAAGGAGAAGAGAGGAGAGGGAAGCAGCTGCCAGCAGCTGAGAGACATCCAAGGGGGATGGATGTTCCCATCCCCCAAGAGGGATGGAGGGTTCTGTGGTGGCTGATGAAGCAGGAGGAGATGAAAGAATTTCTGAAGGAAAAGGGAAGGAAAACACAAAAAAGCCTTTTCTGGGTTTGCGGGCTGAAGGAGAGACAAAAAGGAGTTCAGCTGCAGAAGATGCACGTGACACCAAAACAAAAGCAAAGCCACTTGTAAAATATATCCTTGAGGAGCTCACATGTACACTCTAGTAACAGTTGAGACAAGGTGGATTTTGTAGGGAAAAATCTTAAATTCCAAAACTGAGAACAAAGAGCTGAACATCAGGAATGAAAACAAAAAGAGTTTGGGTGTGCATCTGCACATTAGTTTGGGGGTTGCAGCAGCAGCTGACTGATAAGGCAACATGACTCAGGCTCACAAGCTAAGTGCTGCTGTTAAATAATTGCCATGCAAATACTCCTGGATCAAGGAAGCCAACTCAGTCAGCCTTGACAGAGCATCTGTTCTGGTGAAGCACCAGAGAGCAGAAGTCTCCAAGAGCAAAATGAAGCAGAAGAGAGAAAAAGGCTGACAAGCTACAGGGGTCCCCTGAGCTTTGCTGGAGCCAGAGAAAGCCAGAATTGCACAGGACTGCAAGCAAAACAAGCTGCTTGTTCATTGCTGGCAAACAGAACTTAGGACACCCAGGTTTACCTGCTCATCAGGCCCAAGAAGGGCATGAGTAGAGTCTTCCCCCAGAGAGGAATGCCTCAGGCTGCTCACAGAGGGGTGGTGGGCTGCTGAGTAGGACAGGCTTTCTCCAGGGAAGCTGTGAAATCCATTGGGAAATCCTGGGACAGTGTAGCCCAGACCTGGGGGAGAATCAGGACAGATAAATGTTAGAGCACAGTTTTGGTACAAAATGGAGCTGACCTCAGTTTCCCTCTGAACTGCACTCTGTAGGTCAGAATCAGCCTGGTTGGGGAAGCTCCTGACCACCAAGCCCCCAGCCCAAACACAAGGGCTGAGCCCTCTGGTTTGAATTGATTTAAGTCACTCCTGACAGAGACAGGAATTGAGCAAACCTCAATTCTTCCAGCTGTGGTTTCCTTTTGGGAAAACCCCCCCCCCTGATTCTTGTAGGGTGCTGCTTGACAAAAAGGCCACTTGGCAGCTGCCCAGGGGGAAGCCAGCTTGAAGGGTGACAACTTGGTGGACTCTTTGGAGGGCTTTTTATTGCTGTTTCCTTGGAAACAAAACACCACCTCGCAGAGCAGTGGGGCCTAAAAATAAACACCCTGGATGGGGCACACGTGGCTGTAAATACACGGGATCAGCAGGGAGGCAGCACACAGGAGAGCTCCATGGGCTGCAAAGGGCAAATCCTAAGGAATTGGAGCCATCACCCAAGTTCTCTGTGTTCCTTCCTCCCCTCTCCAGCCAGGACTCTTACTGTTGGGTGCCTGGGGGGTCCTGGAGAGCTCCTGCTCAGTGGGGTGACTGTTCCTGGTGATGACAACAGGCTCTTCCACCACGTTGATGCTGTTACACTGCATCAGGTCCTGAAGCAGATTAAAGATTTCCTCTGCTCTGGAACACTTGAAGGCAAAAATCCCTGCATGGTGATGAAGAGGAAGGTCAGAAAAGCAAGAAAACAATCCTGCTGTAGCAAGGGTGTGTGGTGTTCTCCTGGAATGAACAGAGAGTTCTGATTTCTTCTGCTGTGTTTAACCCCAGAGGCAAAGGAAAACAACCAACACCTCAGATTATTGCCCCAACAAAAAGACAATGCCATGGCTGCCAGCTGACCAAACAGTGCAAGAAAGCACTTCTTTTTATTACAAGAAAACCAGTGAGCACCCCAGTTTTCTTAAGACAATCCCACACAAGCAGAGGTGTGGAAGGGACAGGAAAACCAGTCCTGTTTCACCTCCATTTTATCTCACTGGGCACCCACTTCAGTTCCAATGACCAGGGGAAAGTCTGCCCAGTGACTACTGAAGCTGAACTGGGTCCCATGTGAGGGAGGGACAAGAATGTCACATTTCCAAGATGCAGGGAATTAAACAGTTTCTCCCCAAACCTGAGCTGGTGTGTGCAGCATGAGCCAATCCCAGGCTGGCACACACACACATGCACCAAAGCCATAGCAACAAGAACAGCATGGCAACAGCTCCTACCCCAAAGAACAGGTTTTTAATATTCTGTCCCCAAAAAAAAGAAAAAAAAATAGCTCTCTCTACTTTATATAGAGTGGGGAGCAGCACCAGGAAGGAGTGCTCTAAATAAAATTAACCACGCAGAATAAAATCCTACAGGGAAGGGAGGAAACTCACCAAAACACACCCTCCCTCTCAGTTTTGTCTGCTGGAAGACTGATGAGTAAGTGTGTGCCTGCTAAAAATTTGGTAATAAATGAAGAGCAAATGGCTCTGCTTGATCCCCACAAACCTGGAGAGAAAGAAACCCAGAACACACCCAGGGTGGGATTCCACTCACTGCTCTGCATCCTGGAAAAGGCAGGAACTGCAGAGGAGCAATTCCCATCACTGGGCACATGACTCCAGGAGAGGAAAACCCCACTGACATAAATATTAAAAGAGAGCAGAGAGCACTACAGGGCTTTGCACAGTCACTGAACACTCCTGCCCAGTCCTTTTGGCTATGAAGGAGTTTACAAACATGTTAATAGAATGAGGAAACAAACTTTTTTCTTTTCTTTTCTTTTTTTTTTTTTTGTTTTCTTTCTGTCTTTCCCGGAGCTGCAGATGCCAAGAAAATGTTCAGCTCTTTAAAAGCAAAAGAGACAGACTGGTAAAGGAACTAACAGGCACCATTGTAAAACAGGAGCCTTATTCCCAGCACTGCTGATGACTTGGCACGTCCTCCTGGGTGACTCACTTCCCTTCTCCAGCACAACATCTCCATGCAGAGAATCAGTAAAACGTAAAAACTCTTTTTTCCCTCTACATTAGAAATTGCTGCCAGCCAGAAGATGTAGAAGTAGCACTAACTGAGGCAGAGAGAATGCCCTGAGAAAAACAAAACGTGCCCAAACAACTGTTGCTGCTGACGTGCGTTTGGCAGCTCTGGGGAATAAAGGAACCCAAAGAGGGACCTGCAGGAAGGTGCAAGTGATGCCCTGATGCCCTTTTGCTTTAGCCCCAGGGTTAAAAGATGCTTAACAAAGCTTCAGCACTTTCTAGCTCCTAAGGAAACAAACCCAGCAACCCCTCCTGCCATCACTGGTCATTTGGTACCAAAGGTCAGAGCTAACATCCTCCCTGACATGAAATCTGCCCCTTCCAATGCTCAAGCCTGCTTCCCCAGTCACTTCCTGAGCACTGCTGCACCAACAAAACGAGACCATTAGATTTATGGCCAGCTCCTGAGCCACATGTTGGTCTCAGCAGTGTTTCAGCCAGGGGTGTTTTATCCGTACGCGCACACGCTCCACTATATTTTGGGGGCCAGAGAGGCTGCAGAAGAACCCGTTGACTCATTAGGTGCAGGGATTTGGGAAGACCCAAGCATCAATCAGCTGGTTCCAGCTGGCTGGGAACAGAAACCTCAGTGTTCCTTCTTCCAGGAAGCTCCAGACTCACCTTGCCCTGTCTGGCAGCGCCGGCCGCTCTCGAAGGAGAAGAGGTTGGAGTCGTAGCCGTAGCGGCGCAGGCAGAGGTAGGGCCACCTGACAGCATCCCTCTTCTGAGTGTGCAAGATCAGCTCTGTCTGTGTCAGCTCCATCACCCCAGATCCCAGCTCGTTGCCTTCATCATCCACGTTTGTCACCTGCAAGAGGCCACAGAGGGAGCTCAGGGCACTGGGATGGAGGTGAATCCGCCCGTCAGCATCCTGGGGATTCTCCCTCCAAGCTCCCCAGATGGTTTTGGGTTTGTTTTTTTTTTTCTCAGCTGAGAGCATGAATTCCTGGCCCTGCAGACTGGGTGCTGGGCAGTTCAGTTGATGTGTCTCAACACAGACACTGGAACACAGCCCTGAGCAATAAAAGGTTTTCTCTCCACTTCCCCATTTCCTCGCTCGCCTGAAGCTCAGAGCAGAGAAAATTCCTCTTGCAGAACACAAACAGATTTGCAGCAGGGAAAAAAAAAAACAAACCCAAACCCAGCAATCCAAAACAGTAACTTATTTGCAAATCTTATCAAGCAACAGACTTCTCTGCAGAGCAGAGGTTTTCTTCCCTTTCATGCCTGCAGTCCAGCCACGCTGGGCTTTGCTAACAGTTGATGTTGTCCCAGACTCCCTGGTGGGGCTGAAGGTGCAAATCCTTACCTTAAATTTGGTGGGATGGTTGTCTGGGATGCTGTCTCTGCACAGACAACTGCAGCAGCTCCCCATGATGTCAGAACAAGAGGCAATCCCTGGGCAGAGGGCACAGAACACAGAACAATCATCTCTGACCCAACTCAATCCCTCAATCCCCCTGCACCTGGCCCAGTGGGTTTGGATCTCAGACTCTTCAACATGTGCCTTGATGAGTGAACACCATAAAATATAAGGCTAATTAAGAAGAGCTTCCTCACCATTAGGCAACTGTTGGATTTTTTTTGGAGGAGTGAGAAGGAATTCCCACTACTGTCCCTCTATCTCCTTCAGGATTTCATGGCAATCAGGTGTCAGAGTCACCTAAAACACAAGGGAAATGGTCCCATCTTCCACCTGACAAGAAAAAGACAATTAAACACATTTTAAAAAAAAAATAGAGTAGATTAAAAAGCAGAGGGGGAAGGTTATAAGTGAAATTCCCTTCAAATACCACAAGGCAGGCAGGTGCATTTTGTATTTTTAAATTATTATCTGCATTTACATTAACACAGAAAACAGTTCTGCACAGATCACCCCTTAACTCCTGAAAAAACATGCAGTCTGCAGCTCAAAAAAACCCTGAAAATAAGAGGTATTATACTTCTTGGCTTTGGGATCCTAGAGAGGAATGGGGTTTATCAGAATGCTGAGTGTCTGTGGGCTGTGAGGAAAGGGGGAATCCCATGGCTCTGATCCTCAGGAATGTGAAGATCCCTTCACTTGAGGGAGGGGGTCAGAGAACCAGCAGCCTTTAGAGCAAGTGAGCACCCCAGCTTTGGGCTACAAACCATAAAAAAGGCCAGAAAGCATAAAAACTGAGCTGTCTGACCCTGAGGCTTTGGGCCCTGCCAGGTCCTAACCTGGCCAAGATTCCTCAGGAGGGGAATTCTTCCTTTAGAACAAACTGGCACAAACCAAGCCAGCTGCCAGGTGCTCTCTGGCTCATCCCTGCCACCCCCAGCAGCAAAATCACCCCCACACAGTCCCTGTTCACACAACATCCTGCTCAAGCCAGTCTGTTTTCCTAGACTCAGGATGGATTTACTCCCTGCTGACCTTACAGGCTTGGAGATCAATAATTTAGCAACAGAACCCTCTCTGCTTCATCTAATCTGGTCACCAGGGGCCTTGTCCTCTGCTGTCTCTGCCCTCCCATTCCCAGCTCATCAATTCCCTCAGTAAAAAAATAAAATAAAATAATAATTAAAAAAAAAACACCTTGTAGAAAACACGTTACCTTTGCCCCTTCCTTCTTCTTTTTCCCTCTCTCCCTCTGGTGCTCCCTCCACCCACGTCTGCTTAACCTGGGAAGGGGTCAGTGTGCAGTGTGCTGCTGAAGTTATCATAGCCAGAATGAAACAAAAACAGAGAAAAACAAAACAAAACAAAACAAAAACACCACCATCAGCTCCCTGAACACTCCCTTGGTGCTTCCCACCACTCCTCACTGCTGAATCTTCCAGTGAAATCCCTTCCCCAGAGCCCCCAAAGCTCTCAAGACTCCCCCTCTCCTCCTCTGCTCCTCCCACCCCCACCTTTCCCATGGCTGGTTACTAGTTAAGCACCTTAACTAGTCCCACCAAACACTCCTGGAGCTCTGGCCACTTCCCTGCCAGCAAGACCGTGGGGCTCCTCACCCCAAAATCCCCCCCTTGTCCCAGCCTCCCCCCATCCCCCTGGACCTTAAACCCTCCCTGGCCCAATCTCCAGCCCCCCAGCTCACCTCTGGGGTCCTTGGTTCTCCTCCCAACCCCTCTGTGCTCCTCCAGAGGCTCCCAGCCTGCAGCAGAGTCCCCTCATCACGTCTCCAGGCTCCTCCATTCCATCCTCTTAAACCTGCCACTGGGAAAAGAGGGATCCAGCTGATCCCAAAGGAGCAGGGCAGCAGCAGGAACCACCCTGCAGGGATACAGGGACTGGGAGCTGCCATGGGAACAGCCCCAGGGCCACCCCCAAACCCTGACACGGGAGTCACTGCTGCCACCCACCAGGGGTAAGAGGGGGAAGGGATGGAGAGGGGGAAAAGGGGATGGAGAGGGGGAAAAGGGGATGGAGAAGGGGAAAAGGGGATGGAGAGGGGAGAAAGGGGATGAAGAGGGGAGGAAGAGGATGGAGAAGGGAATGGGAAGGGGAAAAGGGGATGGAGAGGGGGAGGAAGGGGATGGAGAAGGGAATGGGAAGGGGATGGATAGGGGAAAAAGGGGATGGAAAAGGGGATGGAGAGGGGGAGAAAGAGGAAGGAAGGGGGAATAAGGGGATGGAAGGAGGAGAAAGGGGATGGAAAACGGGACAAAGGGGCCCGAAGGNGAGAAAGAGAAGGGGAAAGGAAAAAAAAAAATTGTTTCCCCTGCCTGAGCTTGGATGTTTTCCTTTCGCTTTGCAAAGTTTTCCCTGCTCAGCCTCCAGTCCCTCCCCTCCTCCGGAGCAGGGCGGGACGGAGGAGCCCGGGACGGCGGAACCCCGGTACCTGGGAGCGGGGGGAGAGCAGGTAGGTGAGGCTGGAAAAGGTTTCTGGAATTGCGTTGTCCCAGCTGGAACTGGGGGAGAAGGTGCTGGGGGGCAGCGGGGAGTCCCCGTGTGGCACTTGGGAGAAGGAGGGGAGAGGGAAGGGGGTGGTTTTGGGGTTGGTTGTTTGGGGTTTTTTTAGGTTGTTCTTCTTTAGGAGAATTCAAGGGGTGAGGGAGGGCAGCATGGTGTCCCCGCGGGGTTTTTTGGGGGGGAAAATGTCCCTTAAGAGGAGGCAGAGTTGGCTCCATCACGCTGGAATCTGCCATCCCACCAGCCCTGGAGCTCGCAGGTGCACAGGGAGGGCTGCCCTGTTCCCTCGGCCAGCAAGGGGTTTGGTTTGTTGGTTTTTTCTTTTTTTTTTTTGGCTCCACCATCCCTCCTTCCCCCAGGATTTGGCAGGAATTGGGTGGTCTGGGGACTGGAGGAATCTCCTTGGACACATGGACCTGCCAGGAGGTGATGTGGTGGCCAGAGGGGAGAGGTGGGCTGGTGGGTCTGGGTTGATCCCTGTGGATGTAGGAATGAGTTCACAGTGGGGTAATGGTTTCCTGCTCCCTGCCAGCCATCCTTGTGCTGAAAACACCCTAAAAAAAAAAAGAGAGAGAGAGAAAACCACCCTTTGCAGCACTGGCACATCCCTGCTGAGCAACCAGCCCAGAGCACTGATCCCCAGTGACATGGAGGACACGGAGCCATATGGCAGAGCAGGATGCTGAGCCCCTCCATCACTTGGGGGGGGGTGAGGGGGGGCTGCACTGCCCCCATCCCTCCACATCCCAGCCCCCAGGGATGGCTGCACCCAGCCAGCAGCACCCAAACCTTGCTCCACCTCCTGCCACCCCAAGTCCCCAAGCCACCAGGGGCTCCATCCTGAGCCAGGCTCCAGCTGGGGCAGCCTGGCTGGTGCTGTGCTGCAGGACGAGCTGCTCCAGCTCGCTTTGCCAGACCTCAGTTTATCTCCTTCCCCAGAAGAGATGCATCTGGATTGCTCTGCAGCTTTATTTCCACGGCCCTTCCTCGCAGCTGTGTTGAGAGGAGCTCAAGCAAAGCCAGGTTATCCCGTGGGTGGTGGTGGGTACAGAGCTCTCTGCCTCTGAACATGCTTTCAGGTGCTTGGAAGGGGATCTGGGGCTTTTTTTAAAAATTATTTTTATTTATTTTTTGGGTGATGGAGAGTTGTTGCCTTTCCTCAGGGCTGGGGAGAGGTTTTGTGCTTCTGGAAAACAGGCTGGATGGGGGGCTGGGGTCTCAGGAGGAGAAGGGACTTTGGAAAAGCCAAGGCTGGGGCAGAGTTGCAGCTCAGCTCCTGGCTGTGCTGGGACCAGGGAGCATTGGAAGTTAATGTGTGACCTTGGCAGGAACAGAGGGAGGGAGAGCCCAAACAGCTCCTGCAGTCAGCTGGAGATTTTGGCTGCTCCCGAGTCGCCAAATAAGATGAATATTCCCAGGAATATTCCCAGGAATTTTTAGATTCTTATGCCCAGGGAGCTGCGACTGCTTTGCTACTGTGGGAAACAAGCAGGAAGGGGCAGGGGGGGGGCAGGTTCTAGGGGGTCACCAGCATCAGGACTGGATGGAGCCCAGAGAAAACCCCAAAAGGCTGCGGGGTGGGACACCAGGGAGCTGAGCAGCCCCATTCAAGGAGCTCTTAGGGCAAAGGCAAATGCCAGCCAGGGACACTCAGCCAGGGACACTCAGCCAGGGACACTCAGCCTGGTCCCTCACATGTCCCCCCCCTCTCAGGGCTGAGCTGGCAGAGAGCTTTGCTCCCACAGCACCTTCCAGGCCCTCCCGTCCCCATTTTTGAGGGCAGGGGCAGGTTCGGAGCATCCCTGTATCCAGCAGCTCGGAGTGCCTGGAGGGCAGGAAGAGGGGGACAGGGCTGGGGAGGAGAGGAGCAGGACCTGTTGGGGCTGCCTGGCTCCTTAGCATGGGAGGTGTGTCCTGCTGTCACCGTCTGGGACTAATTACAGGGACTTGTCTCCAGCCCAGACGGCTGCCAGCCGGGGTAATCACATCAAACCAGGCTGGGCTGGGCTCTCCAGCACCCAGCAGCCCTGCCCTCCTCCAGCATCACCCCACTGGTGTCCCTGGGATGAGGTGCCCAGTTCACCCATCCTGCCAGGGAGCTGGGGCCACTGGGATGCTCTGCACAGAGCACTGGAGGGGTCTGATCACAGCAAAGCCCCCACCAGATCAGACCAATGCAGCTTGGAGGTTTAATAAAAAGCCAGCAGAGCTGCCACCCAGCTCCTCTGGGGGAGGAAAAGCAGAGACACGTGTTACCCAGTCGAGGCAGCAGCAGAGCTGAACTGGGACCAGTTGCTGAGCCCCCCGAGGTCCCCAGTCAGCATCCCCAGGGTCACACTCACCATCCTCCTTCCTGCAGGGCCAGGGGTGGTCACTGGCCAAGCCCAGCAGTGGGGGAAGGTCCTTCAGCAAGGCCAGGACTCTTGCCTAAAGAGCTAGATAGAACTGGGTGAGATTATTTCATCCCTGTGCTGGTCCCAGAGCTGAGCTCAGCTTTCACAGCCTGATGCCACCAGCCCTGAAGTCTCCCTGGGCTAACCCCAGGGCTACCAGCCCCCAGGAAGGAGCAAGCAGCCCTTTTGTTTTATCCCCCTGATCAGCCAATCTGCAGTGTTAATCATTGACCCAGCTGCAGGGAAGGGAAACCTGAGATTTCCTGGGCTGATCCCACCTGCTCCCAGTTCCAGAGCTGGTGACATTGGGGTGCAACATCCCAGCACCCCAAGATGCTGCATAGAAAGAGGCAGCAGAAGGAGCAGAGGGCTGAGCAGGGGGTGTCCAAGCTGTTTCATGGGTGCTGTGGGGATGTGGCTGCTCAGGATGGCCCTGAGTGCACGGAGAGGGTGGGGGACAAACAGAAACATCACCCCAGGACAGAGGAGTGAGCTGGTTCTCATGGTGGCAGCCATGCAGGAGGACCTGGGTGCCTGGCCTGGGTGTTACCACCCCTCAAACCCTCCACTTCAGCCCATGCCAAGCCCCTTGCTGTATAAAACACCTCCCAGAGCAGTTGGTCCCTCCAGGGTGGGTGCTGGGATACAACCAGAGGAGTTCTGGGGCTGTTTGGTTGCAGCACTGGGTCTTGGCTCCCCAGAAGAGTGGCTCAGCTCCATCCCACCTGTATCCCACCCTCAAAAGCTGAGCCAGGAAGCACGGGCAGAGGGAGTTGGGCTCTGGGCCAGCGTCCAGGGAGCCCCAGGAGCCACCACATCACCACCTCCCCTTTGTTTTGGAAAAGGCAGGAAGGAAGCGAGCAGTGAAAAGCTCTGCATGGGGAGGAGGGGATGGGATGGGTTTCCATCCCATAACCATTAGCCAGGAGAGGTGGTGGTGGTAGCTGGGTGAGCTGGCTGCCCAGGCAGGAACAGCCACTCAGGGCTGAACAATGGCAGCCTGAAGGGAATAAATTATTTTCCACTGAATCGGGCTGGACCTCGGTCTCCTCCCACTGCCCTGTTCAGGGACACTAGAGCAGGGGTTAGCTGTGCCAGCAAAGGGGAAAAATCTCCCACTGAAGGTGAGAAAACAGCTGATAGCATGCCCAAAACTTGTTCCAGTTTGAGCACAAACATCCAGGGTCTTTTCTGCCCAGCTTCAACCATCACCATCCCCTCAGCTCCTCCTGTTTGGTAGACAAAGCCCAGCACACATGTCCTCAGGGTGGGTTTGCTCCTAACCCTGGTGCAGCCCCCCCAAAGCCCCTGAGTTTCAAGCCAAGGGGTCTTGAGGTCATGGTGGTGCTGAGCATCATCCCAGCTGGACCTTTCCTGGGACGAGGAGCTGCTCATCCTGCTGCCACCTGGGGACAAGTCCCCTCCAGACAAGCAGGATGAGAGGTGTCCTGGGGCTGGAGCCCTGCTCCCTGCCCCACTGAGGCTCTCCCCATCTCCAACCCTCTCTCCCCAGCTCATGTCCCTGCAGAGCCCCACATGGCCCCGGCGAGATGAGCCCCCCGCGTCCCCAGTCAGCATCCCCAGGGTCACACTCACCATCCTCCTTCCTGCAGGGCCAGGGGTGGTCACTGGCCAAGCCCAGCAGTGGGGGAAGGTCCTTCAGCAAGGCCAGGACTCTTGCCTAAAGAGCTAGATAGAACTGGGTGAGATTATTTCATCCCTGTGCTGGTCCCAGAGCTGAGCTCAGCTTTCACAGCCTGATGCCACCAGCCCTGAAGTCTCCCTGGGCTAACCCCAGGGCTACCAGCCCCCAGGAAGGAGCAAGCAGCCCTTTTGTTTTATNCCCCCCAACAACTGACTCCCCAAATCCCTTCCCAAAACTCCAGCCTGGCCCCAAACCCCCTGTCCCTCTGCCTTGCAGTGCGGCAGGAGGCTGAACAAAGGGGACCCGGGGATTTCAGCATCCCAGCTGGGATGGGACCATTTCTGGCACCCATCCTGCTTCTCCTGCCACTTCTGCCACCAGCCCTTGGTGGATCTCATCTACTTCCAGCAGGATGGGAGGATCTACTGCGGCCGGCACCACGCCGAGCTCTTCCGACCCCGCTGTGCCTCCTGTGACCAGGTGGGCAGAGGGCAAGGCAGAGGATTTACCTCCTGTTGGATTTTGTTGAAAGCTCCTGGGCTTGGCTGAGGGATGAAAAAGCAACCAGGAGGAGGAAAGATTCCTTCCTTAGCCTTGTGGAGAGCCCCTTGCCTGTGCCAAGGCAGAGAAGGGTCCCTCTCCCTTCCTGGCACAGTGAAGCATCCCCTGGGTTGATGGTTTTCTAGCTGGGTCCTTAGTGGGTGGATTCTTCTGGGTGCTTAGAGAGAGGCTGGGTTGTTCTGGGTGCTCAGATGGGGCTTTGAGAAAAGATTTTTCTGGGTGCTCAGAGGATGGGTTTATTTTAGGGGTTGAAAATGGGCTCTTCTGGGGCTTTGAGGATGGGTTGATCTGGGAGTTTGAGGTAGGGTTCTTTTGGGGGATTTGAGCAAAGGTTCTTCTGGGTGCTTAGAGGATGGGTTGATCTGGGGGGTCGAGAATGGGCTCTTCTGGGGCTTTGAGAAAAGATTTTTCTGGGTGCTTAGGGGATGGGTTTATTTTAGGGGTTGAAGATGGGTTCTTCTGGGGCTTTGAGGATGGGTTTCTCTGGGGGTTTGAGGAAAAGGTTCTTTTGGGGGGTTGAGAAAAGGTTCTTCCGTGTGCTTAGAGGATGGGTTGATCTGGGGGGTTGGGGATGGGTTCCTCTGGGGGATTTGAGAAAAGATTTTTCTGGGTGCTTAGAGGTGGGGTTGTTTTCCTCTCCAGCTGATCTTCATGGAGGAATGCATCGAGGCAGAGGGTCGGCGCTGGCACTTGGAGCACTTCTGCTGCCTGGAGTGCGGGGTTCCCCTGCGCGGGCAGCGCTACGTGATGCGGAGCGGCCGCCCCTGCTGCTCCGGCTGCTTCGAGAGCCTCTTCGCTGAGCCCTGCCAGGCCTGCGGGGACCCCATCGGTACAGCCCTCCCTCCTTACTCCCCTATGTCCTCACCTTCCCAACCCTGGAGGTTTCCCTGCCCGGGCAAAGCTGGACGTGGGTTGGGCTGGCGGAGGATGGGGTGGGTTGGTTTTTTTGGCAGCGGGCTGAGCAGCAGCCTCCCTTTTTCACCCACGGTTGCCCTTCAGGTGCTGACAGCGAGGAGGCCACCCACCAAGGGCTTCACTGGCATGCCCGAGCCTCCTGCTTCTGCTGCAGCCTCTGCCGAAAGCCCCTGGGGGGGCAGCAGCCCCTCACCTCCCGCCGCGGGCGCCTCTTCTGCTCCGAGACCTGCAGCCTGGGACGGGCCGCAGCTTCCTCCTCCTCTTCCTCCTCCTCCTCCGATTCCTCTTCTTCCTCCGACTCAGCTTTCGCCTCCGCTCCGTCCCCGGACTCCACGCCCCTCTCCCGGGCTGGTCCCACGGGCAATGGGCTCGGGGGCTGCGGGCAGCGGGTGGATGGAGCAGGTGGGGAAATTTTTCCTTTGGTTCCTGGTGGGGAAATTTTTTTTCCTTTGGTTCCTGGTGGGGAGGGGAAAGGAAACAAACCCCGGCTCTGCCACTCAGCCCCTGGGGGNTGGCTGCAGGAGAGGCTGTGGCAGGGCAGGCTCAGCCTCTCCCTTCCCCCTCCATCCTTCCTTTCCTTCTTTCAGAGGCCTTTCTGGCCCAGGCACCCCTGCACCCCGCTTTCAGGAGACTGGAAGACCCCGGAGCAGTCCCCCCGGAGCAGAGCAGGGATGCTGTGCACACAGGGATGCTGGGACCACCAGCTGGCCAGCCCTCCACCCCCCAGCCCAGCACAGAGGGGCCCAGCGAGCCTGGAGCTTTGGGCCACCCCATTTCGGGGGGTCCTGACCCCCAAAAACCCCCAGGCCCTGCAAACCCCCACTTCAGAGTGGGTACAACCCCTCCCCACGCCAGCCCACGGCCAGAGGACATCGATCCCCAGGACATCCTGGAGGAGGAGGAGGAAGATTCCTGGTGTCCCACCTGCTCTTCATCTTCGGACTCGGAGGAAGAGGGTTTCTTCTTTGGGAAGCCCATCCCCAAGCCCGGGATGAATTCCCTGGACAGGGAACCCCTGGGGAGGGCCGGGGGGAGGACGGCGAAGCTGCGGGGCAGCAGCAAGCACTGCAGTGTGTCCTGACATGAGGGGGTCCTCAAACCAGCACTGCCCTCCTGGCAACCCTTACCACCACCCCAGCACCTTCCCAAGAACGTTTGGGATGCAGCCCAAGGCTGGGGGGGGGGAGAAGCCAAGGGGATCCTTCCCCCCCCTCTCCCCCTGGGCAGCTGCTGGCAAAGCACAGCCTGCAATTCCTGCTGGCCTCTCCCACTGTTAGGAACAGGTAAAGCAGGTAAGGAGCAGAGAGCCAGCACCAGGGCAGGGGCTCAGCCTCCCACCCAACAAGCTGGCAGCCCCAGGGAGCAGCCACACGCAGGGGAGGGCAGTGGGGGGGCTGGAGACAAGGGCAGCTCCCTGCATCACCCCACTGCAGGGGACCCAGGGGGACAGGGGGGGTGCTGCCCACCCCCACCAGGGGCAGATCTTTCCCTGGGACATCTCCTTGGAGGAAAAGCACCAGTGCCAGCTGCTCTGCAACCCTGGCAGCACCCTGTCCCCCCTCTGCCACCCTGGGGAGGGGGTGGGAGGGGAAGAGGGGGAGCAGCTCTGCTGCTGCCACGGGTAATGCTCCAATAAAGCTCAGCTGAGACCTGAACAGAGCCCCCACATCTGCCCCTTTGCTCCCCCCAACCCCCAGGAGCAGTGCAGTGCTGAAGGAGGGGCCCTGGGGGTGCCCCATGGTGGGTCCAGGATGGGGGTGTCCCCTGTGGAACCCTCCCCTCCTCCCTCTGCAGACCAGCCCCAGAGGAAAAAGGGAGGGCAGGGCTTGCAAAACCTGGCTTTATTTTTACATTTACAACCAAGAACCAAGCCCAGGGGACTCGGGGTCCAGCCCTGAGAAGGAGAAATGGAGCCAGGGCAGGGAGAGGTGCCCAGAGCCACCCTCCCTCCCTGAGGAGGAGGAAAGAGCACGAGTGGCTGG
>JAAWXA010000049.1:1892489-2105287 GCA_038090715.1 Florisuga fusca
TGGGGGGGGGGGGGGTGGCAGTGCCACCCAGGGAAGTCTGACATCAGGCATTTAATACCCACGACTCTGTTTGCTGCCTGACAGGAACAGACTTCAAAGTCAGACCAGTGAGTTGTTCTGGTCAGAACTAATGGGGAAAAAATGTTGTTTTTTTACAGTGCTTTACAGAGAAACTGTTTTTGCAGTTCTGCATAGTTTAAATTGGGAAGATGAGCAGTGAAGGGATAAAATAAAGGCAAACTGATGTAACTAGCCTGCTGGTGGAATAATGTTAGCTACAATCAAGTGGTTTGCATCAGTCACAGCAGATGCTGTGCCACACTTGGCCAGGAATACATGAAGATTCTTCATTCTTTAAGGTATCACATGAAGGAGTGCCAATTTACTCACAAGTTGAGCAGAATGAGGATCTGCTTGGAACAGCTCTGTCCCAGAGTGGGGAGGGTGACAGTCTGCCAGCCTGCAGGGGCTTCCTGGCCTCCAGACACTGACCTGCAAGGTGCCAGAGCCTCACAACTCCTTGCTGCAAGACTGGGATCCCATCCAGGAATCCCAGCAGACAAAAAAAAAACCCAATTTTACTCTCCTTTGTACCAAAACACAGGTTTTTATGCTGCAGACACTTTGCCTGCAAGTCATAGCTGCGACCAGTGAACTCCATGCCCGAGTAAAGTCACATCATCTGCCTGTGTTTTTCCAAAAGCAGAGCCTAAAGCTGGAATTATTCTAAATTAAATAAATGTATTAGCAGGATTTGAAGCCATACCACCACGGCAGGGACAGGGTTTGCTTTACAGACTGCCTGGGGTCTGTATGCACTCCAGCAGGCTTCAGTGTAACCCCGGGGAGTGTCTTCATCTTCCAGGTGTAGGGAGGTAACTTCCCATCAGGATTTCTGGCAAACAGGACACTATAAAACAGTGTCTGCCATGGAGGGAGCACTGGGCTGTGCTTATTCTACAAAGAAGCCTGCAGTAGACAAATATAAACCAAAGAGCATAAAACATGCCATACGCTGTCGCTTCCAAATAAAAGCTGAATGTTCCAGAAACCTCACAGTGCTGGAAAAAGCAAGTTTAAAGTTTATTTACTTTGAAGTTGAATTAATTCCTTCCCTACCAGGTCCCCATCTCAGCACAACTAAGCTAACATCAGAGGGAGAGGCCACTCGTGTCCAAAGGTGTCACCACCAAGCCCTGGGGCGACCAGAGGTGCAGCAAAGGCTGCAGGAACCCTCCCACCTCCCTGTGCTGCCACCTGAATTCAACGATTAATGCAAAAACACTCAGTCAAAAGATGAGCATTGCTAGCAGAGGGGCTGGGCTCACTGCAGTGACAAGGAGTGCTGGGTTCTGGTTTTGCTTTCCTCTCCATTTTTCAGCTCAAACTGGGCCAGCCTGGCCAAGGGATTCTGGAAGAGAACACACCCTGGGTAAAGCACAACTGGCATCTAGAAGAAAATAATCCTCTTAAAAGGGGGGACAGGCCTGGAAGGACAGCTGCACAGGAAAAACACCAGTTTGCCCTGCTACCTCTTAGATTAAAAAGGCAATGTTAAGCACCATTTTTTCCTTTAATTTTTTGTTTTTTGTTTTTTTTGGTTTGCTCGAGGAAAGAATCCATCAGGCACCTGATAACCACAAGCACTTGATTTTGATTCTTTCAGGAATGTCAATTTCTACCTGTGCTGAAGCCAACTCAGCAGTCACATTCACTTTTATTTGATCTTAATTTGGTCTGTGGTGTTTTTTCTTCATTTTATTTACTGGCAGCACAAAAAAAAAAAAATATATATATATATATCCCCTACCTAGTAAATACACAGCTACAGAGACATTCAGAACAAATCCTTCCAGCCCCTGCTACATTTGGAGAACCAAAACTTAGATCTTTTCTATCAGTTCCCACAGGACTGTTTCAAACTGTCTCATCTCCAAAAAAAAAGAAAAAAAAAATAATCAGAAGATACGATCTCAAAATCATACTTCATTGTCAAAAAGAGAGTTGTTGTGGGCTCAAAAAGCAGCATCTTGCTCAGACACACAAGAAATGGGAAGTGTTAAGGAGAGAGGAGACCTTGTGCTCTGACAACATAAATATTTGTTTGCTGTGCTCATCTCTGCGTGGCTGAAGCAATCAGCAGCAGCCAAAGAGAGACCCCAGGACAAGAGATGAAAAGTTGCAGCAGTGGAAGGAGAGGAATTACAGGTGGGAAATTGAGCTCTTCAGCCTCTCCAACAACCACCTATGGGTGTCTGATGGGCAAAGACTGACATAAACAAAACACTTTCAGAACTTTTCTGCCTGCAAATGAAACCCATTTTTTAAAAAGAACTTCATCATTTAGATTAATTCACCTTTCACCACTTAAAAAAACCAAAAACCACAAAGAACCAAACCATCAAGACTGAAAGACATCATGTCTCACTGCAGTTACATATTCAGCTTGGATTAAAACATGGAATGGGAACAGCCAAACACCAAATTACAAAAACACCTGAGGTGCAGCTGTAGGCTGAGAGGTGACTATTTGTAGTCAACTAAGGCCCTTGTGTTCCTCACAGAATTCTAAAATCAAGATGATTACAGCTACAGACATCTGTGTAGCCTTTCCAACTTGACGTGGAATTTGAGATTGAAGTACATTCCTCCCCTTTATGTCCCAGCTTCTGTGCACACCCCCTCTGCAACACCACTGCCTCCCCTTCACCCAGCCCTCCTGTGACAACCACCAGGAATGAAATTGGCCATTACAGGAGCAGCAACAGAAGCCAGCTCTGTCTCCCACTGGTGTGACATAACCACCACTCTGTTCCCCTGAGGAAAACAACCCACACTTGTCAAAAAGTGCTGGTTGCCCATTAGAAGATGCTTCTCCCAGCTGGGCAAGCCAGAGCTCAGAGTTCTTTAGAAACCTGGTCAATAAATTTATGCCTGTAGTACTGGCTTTGTTTTTGCTGTCCCTGTAAACAGATGAGACAGGCAGGTAAACCCCTGATTTACTGCAAGGTTTTGATTGAGTTTCTAAAGATGCTTTCTCCAGAGCAGAATTGTTTTAAAATCAGTGAATGTAGCTGCCAATTCAATTCAGCCCAGAGAATAAAGCAGCAAGGGTGCACACAGCCCTGCTAACACTGAGAAAAAGAGCTCCTGCCAGAGCTTGCCAGCCACGGGTTTGCCTTCAATTCATGGGCAAGAAACTGATACCACAGAGAGCAGTGAGACCTGGGGGGATATTTTCTCTGGCAGAAGAACATGAAAACATTTCTCCAACAAGGATGGCTCCCAGAGCAGTCAACACCATTGAACCATCAGCCATTCAAATAAATACCTGGATGATTCCAAACCTGGAAATTTAAATGGCAATTAAGGGGGAGAGGGTACTATACCTGCTCCTTCTGGAGTTTTATCAGCATGACTAAGGACTGATGGTTTTCTGCAGCCAGCTGACTGCTCCCAGGCTCTGGTCGTGCTCACTTGTTACACACCTTAGGCAATCCCTCTTTTGATATGAGATGAATGATAAACAGCATCAAACTTTCTCACTGGGCTTCATGAGCATCATTTAACAGCAAGAAGCTCTCAAACCAAGATGCTGACTACAGTCTCAGTTATCTCAAATGATGCACATTTCCAGACTCTGGGCAGCAAACATGGTCTCATCCCCTTCCTGCAGTGAGCTTTTTTTTCCTACAAAGAGGAAAGATGTGACCTCCAATGCTTTGTTTTTTGTTTTTTTTTTTTAAAAAAACCCAAACAACGAACCAAAAAACTGAGACTGTTGGTTGAGTTACAGAGCTCCTCATCATGGGAACATCAGTCTTCTGTCCTTATCACTATTTTTGGATGGCACCTGAGCTTGGAGTTGTTTTTCTGAGATTCTTGCTTTGTCCTGCACTGTTCTTTGAGTGTAAAAAAGAATGTAGGCCTGGGTTTTGCACACCTCCTCCACGCTACATACATTCAGTTTGGAGTCGTTGCAGTGGACCCAAAAACCTAGGAAGCAAAGTGAGAAAGAGGACATTAGGACATCACCCCTTCTGCATGCATTTTGGAACTGTTCATTGGAAACATCCCCAGAGAAAAAGGACTATGTAGGAGAAAAGGCATCTCTATCCTTTCCTCTACAGCTGCTTTGAAAAGGAGTTTCTACTCTGGAAAACATTTTGATCGTTTGTCTGCTGCTAAAAGAGTTTAGACATACCAAATCCTCATTTAACCAATTGTATATTATAGCCCAAAGGCTCAATTAGGAAAATAAAAATTCCCTGGAGACAGCCAATTTGTCCTTCTTTCTCCACAAGTCAGAAAGCAGAGTCAGTACTCGTTCAGCTGCAGCAAGAGACTGCTGGAACTTCACCAAAAACCCTGCGGATGTTATTAATGAATAGTCCCTGTCCAGTTTCAAAACACTTTCTGTTTATCTCATCATCCCAAGGATACTGAGAAAAGACACCCAGCTGGAGCAGCTCCACAGAGTTACAGAGCAGGAGAAAATGAAGCATTCATGCTGTTAACAGCAAGCAATAAAAGGCATCCCAAAGGGCTGCAAAGCAATCTGTGGCAAAAAAAAAAAAAAAAAAAAACAGAAAAGAAAAAAACCCAAACCAAACCAAAAAGCAAACATGCTCCTGGCAATACACTCTGGGAAACAAGCTACTGAATGTCAGGAAACTTGATTCCAAACAACTTTGCTGAGAAAGCTTTCCAAGGCAGCACTACAGCTACGGAATGAGCCCCGAGTTGCTTGGATTTGTTTCCCCCATCCCCAGGCACACGCACCTCCCTCTGTGTTGTAGCAATATGCTGTGTAGTGTCCTGAGCCAAACCCTTTCCCATGATGCATCACCACAGCCGAGAGGTCATAGACAAAGGTCTCTTTGTCAAGAGAGGAGAGAGAGTCCCTGCAGCAGTAAGGTTCCATGTTTAATACCTGGTCAAAGAGGACATGGACCCCAATCTTCTCGCGGTGATTACGTTCAGACCACCTGCAAAGACAAGGGCACGAGTCAAAGATCCTGCTGCTTCATCCCTCTGTGCAGGGAGAGGCACACAGGAGGAGCCACTGCTCAACAGCTCTGAAGAGTTAAAGCCAAGGAGGTGTCATAACTTTTTCCTTCTGTTTTCACTCTGACATCTACTACAGGCATCTTCTGCATGAGGCTGACTCCCTCCGTTTGTCTGGATATTGCTGAGGTTCACAACAGCCAAAGACAAAGCCAAGCACCTGCTGTGACAGCCAAACAACATTTAAAATACTCAGTTATAAAAATACAAACCCTACACAGCTGGGTTGCCTGTGCTGAACGTTTTAGAAACTTTTCATAACATTTTGAACTTTCTCTGCTACGTTTTATTCAAGGGGTAAACAGGTAAAGTTGGAATTACCAACAAATCTTTCACTCAGCAGTTCTTGGTTCATCCATCTCACAGCTGTCTGCAAACTCAGACAAACACCACGGAGTAAAAACCCAGGAAATTTGTATTACTATTGACAGAACATTGCACTCTGTGTACAGTAGAAAACATGCTGCAAACACACAACTGACTGGAATGTAACTAGTACTAGTAACTAGTACTCAGAGAGGGTACCACACATCTGCTTGGGCTAAAATGTTTATGCAGATGCATTTCCCAGGAAGCAAGAGGAAGAATTTCTTTCCAAAAAGACAGAAGGAAGGGGCTTGGCTGACCCCAGACTGTGCCCCCCACTCACCTGAATCGTTTAAGGTGCAGTCGGAGGACCTGAGGTAGTCTGTAGATCATTAACTGCTTCTTAGCTTCACTCAGAACAAGAGGTTTAGGAGAAGACTTTCGCCGTTTGCCTACCAGAAATTGATTAAAAAAAATAAAAAAAAATCAAAATCCAGGCAAAGATTGTTACAGTGTCATTAATTTTCAAAGGGGAACACAGCACTTTTCCTTAGGAAAAGCTGTTACAAACTTTTTCCTCTGGTAGCCCAGCTCACATCTACTCAGGATGGACGCGTGGGTAAATGGTTCTTAAGAATTCCTCCACGGAGCAGGAACTTCTCTAGGATCAAAACCCAGATGGAAAAATACTGCAGCTTTTTCACTTTTGTGCTGCTCCTAATGACACCAACAGTTACGACCTTCAGGCCACTCGTGCTGAGAAATACACCAGAAATATCCAGACAGAGCTGAGGCCCCAGACATCCAGGGCTGTAGCAGTTTCAACAGGTGAACCACTAGTGTAGAAATGATACTATCTGATGTTGCATTCTCTTAAAATAATACATATCAGAGCACTAGAATAAGGCTTGTAGTAGCAAGCTTCACTAGCTGAAGAATGTAGTATTAATACAAGTCAGCAGCAAATGCTTCCAGCCAGGTCCTGTCAGGGTTTCTGCCTGCCCAAGAACACAAAACCTCTCTTCTTTCTGAAGCAAAACTAGAGGAGAGGGAAGAAGGTTCCTCTTCCCAGTAATTACTCTTTCCAGGACACTGAACATATGACTACACCAGGAGAAAGACAGGTGGCTTTTAGAGCTTCCAATAAGAGATGTACCTGGTAATTAGATTTCTGCCCCTCACTGCACCAGCTCAGAACAGATGGGTTGCTCCTCCTCCACCACGTCTGACAAGCACTGCCCCCAATAGTTTTTGGCACCTAGATGCAGGCTGGTTGTCTCTCCCTGACTTTTTTTAGCTGGTTAATGTTTCCTTAGCCATTTAACTCTGAAGTAATGGTTAAAATTTGGGCTTTCCCAAAGAATCAAAGGAAACAGAGGGAAGATGAAGCTGGACTCCTCCACATCAACACTTTGTGCATGTTATTTGCAGACCAGAATCTGTTCAAATTATATCTGGCTCTGTTTCAAGAACATGTAAGTCAATGATTATTTCCTAAAAGCTCTGAGAAGGTATTTGGGACCAGATTTGCATGTTGATAAAGAACAGATCTCTCCAAATATTTGCAACTTCAGCTGCTTAGCTGCAATGTAAGTCAAACTATTGGCATTTTCCTCCCCAGGGGATAAACATTTGCCACAAATACCTGCATGAAAAAAAAAATAAAAAATTCAAATCCAGTTTATCAGAGTAGCTGAGCTGCATGATTATACACAAAGCTGAAATTATTTTCAGGTATATAATGACCTTACACTCAGACCTACTGCAGGCAAGCAGGAGTCATCTTCTAGCTGAGCACAGCAAAAGATTTCACCTAACAGGTAATACATTAACCTGAGACTCCAGAATAATGTCAGTTCATTGCATCTTGACAAAATGCCTACAGAGAGCTGGAAACTCTAACCTGGCAGCAGACCTTGAGAACTCCTCATTTGTGATTTCTGGTCACAGGATTCAATCAAGGACAAGCAGCATACAGATGAATGTTATAAAAGTTTGCCAGCCACACAGAGATGAGCAAATCATTGGGGATAAGGTTCCTCCTTTTGTCTCTAAATCCAAAACTCTTCCCCACAAGAAAATGCCTGAAGCTGCCTTCCCCTCCACCACAAACAGCAAGAGGAGTTCTGAACAGGCTCACATTCAACCCTCAGTAACATGTGCTGCTGAAAGGCAGGCATGAGGAAAAAAAAAAAACCTCACATCAGTTCTGAACTGGCACCCAAAGGAGAAGCTGCCAGCAGGAGGGACCAAGACAGCAGGAGCAGCAAGAACATAAAACTTCCTTATCCAACCAGGGCACAAGAGATGTTTTCACACACAAAAACATGGATCAGAAAGCCTGGCACTCAGCAAACAGGAGCTTTTCACAGCAAAAAAACTTACTGTTGCACTGGTCACACGCATATATCCTCCCTTCCAGAGCTTCAGTCTCGGTGAACTTGGCCAACATTTCTGTCAGCATGCACTCTGTCTGGCTGACAGGGATGATCCCTTTCTCCATGGAGTGATAACGCTCAGGGAATTCCAGGGAAAGATCCCAAAAGGGCTCAATGGTGTTGGATTTGTAGTTGCAGGTTATGCAGGTGACCTGGGAATGAAAGGTGGATTGGGAAGTGAAGTCAGGAAGGTGCCTGCAGGGAGGGCAAGTGACATTTGCATCTAAACAGCCAGTTTAGGGCCAAAAGGCAGTGCAGTTGCATGGAGATAAAGATGATCTGTGAGTCAAGAGAAATGCTGCTTATTGCCAGTCTGAAAGCTGCCTGTCTCGAGTAGATAATTCAACTTGTCAAAAAAAAAATATATAGAGAAGAAGATTCACCTTTATGGGATGCACTTCCTCAACTAAGCACCAGCACAGGTAAAACACTAATTCACAGCTGAGTAACAAGCACCTTGGAACTGCTTTCTGTTACAAAAAGCACACATCTGCATTTATCAAGCAATCTTCCTTCCTTGTTTTCTCTAATTCCCTTGCATATTTCAAAGTGTGTAATTCCTTTAATGTTTCATCTGGTAACTAAATAAAAATTATTCATGAATGAAGCATGAAAGGACAAATTTCAGATGTCCTTGTTTTCTTATTTCATCTCAGAGTATTCCAAAATAAGAACAACAGAAAAGTTTCCCATTAAACTCAGAGGCAGCAACTGAGAACATGAGGAGGTAACAAAACCAGAAAGCAAATCTGGCCAGAATCCATGTAGTGGTGAGAACCATCTACCAGAAACTCACTTCCAACCTTGCAGCTTCCTCCACTGAAGTGATTTCAAGATGGATTCATAGCAAGTGGATAGGGAAGGGGGGTTTGAAATTAAATCCTGTGCATGTAGACAAGAGTTACATTAGTAGAATAACTAGCTCAGCAAGTTATTCCTAGTGATCTGTGGACATCTTCTTGCTGTCAACAGACCCACCACTGAACCATGTATCATCTTCCACAGGCAAGAGACACCTGAACAAAGAGCTTGTAGTTAGGATGCCCCCAAGAAGTTCAGCTCCCTGGAAAGCCAAAAGCTTTGACTTGAAAAATAGACCTTTTAACCTTTAACATGCACATTAAATTCTTATCAGTGGTGAGCTTAGTAAGACTGAGAAGGTTGATAGAAACAGCAGTGAGAACACACACATGTAACACTCCCTCTGGTCTCATCTTGTAAACCCTTGAGTGTCAAGTTAGGCATTAGTTAGATTTCATTTCTCCTGAAAAGCAAAAGCCTGTTGAGCTCTTTCAAAATGCACTGGGCTCTCAGGGTCTGCCTTGGGGGGAATACTATGTTTCAGACAAGGGAAGAGCACAGGAGTAAGAGACTGAGCACCACGACAGGCACTTTCAGCCCCAACAGAAACATACATGAAGCATGGTCAGTATCTCAAGATGACTTTCAAATGCCTGCCAAAAAAAAAAAAATAATCACAGACAGATTATTCTTTATAGCACATTTACTGCTTCTCTGTCCTTCATCGTGTTCTTTCTAGCCCCAGAAAAAAACAGGGAGAGACAAAACAAATTGCAAAGACACTTGGCAAAAACAGGGTAAAACCTTAAAATCAGGGCTCAGAACTTCTCTGGCTTGTGCAGATTTTGTTCCCAAGTGGCAAAAGTCAACTGAATTGACAATACAAGTGACAAGTATCAGAGAAGCTGACAGTCTGCACAGCAACCCAACAGATTTCGTGTTCATAGGGTGCTCCTAACCAGTTTCTCTTACTTAACCAGTGGCTCCTCAAGAGGCAGAGCCCTTGCTCCTTGGTGTGAGCGGCTGCAATCAGTTCCAGGTGCCTACCTGACTAAGCAACTGCCCATGAAAAATGGTGTTCACCACCTTCAGAACCTGCTTGGTGAGCTTCCTTTGAGAGAAAGGGATGAGGATCCTGCGCTTCGTTCCTTCCGACTCCAGCTCCTGCTGGACTTTATCCAACAACTCACAGAGAAATTCCTGAGCATCCTGCTGGTCGTAACCTCGAAACGCCGGGATCAGGCTCCACACAGAGTGCAGCATGGCAAAGGGGGACACCAGAGCCCACTTGCCAGACCACATCACTCTGAAGAGGGTGTGCAATTCGTGGCAGAGGGAGATGTGCTTTGAACTTGGTTCCTTGGGTTGTATGAGTTCTAAGCTCCTGCTTATTGAGGAGCCACCATTTAAGCCAGCTGGCAAGCTCTGGGTGCCATATGATCCCAGTTTGTCAGTCTTCCCCGACTCATTAGCAGCGGGCCCATTTGCCAATTTGCCAGGCATCCTAGCCCTCCCGTTCACAGTTTTGGCTAAGAGTTCTTCTGTTTCACAGAGATCAAGTGTCAAAAAACATTCTCGGAATTTCTGGAGGTGACTGAGCACTTGCAGAATAGAATTCATGTAACATGTGTTTCCCAGGTTCCTCAGACCCGTCACCCCGGGAGTCATCAGAGGTTTACGCCGGATGGAATAAAACTGTTTGAATCTGCTGCTCTGCATCTGCCTTGAGGTAGGGGAAGGGGTGGCCACCTCCCTAAATTTCCTTGGAATCAAGTTCTCTCTGTGCATGTGAGACAACAGCCTGGCGCTTTTCCTCGGAGGAGTGTTTGCCAGCTCCTCCAGGAGCTGCCTCTTCATCTCCTGCCGCCGCTGCCTCGCTGCCTCCTTCTTTTTCTCCAACTCCTCCATTTCCTTCTTTTCTTTTAATTTCAGCTGCCCCCTGGAGCTCTTCTCAAACCAGGTCCGCAGAGCCTTCGCCAGCAAGGCCTGGCGCCTGTGCCAGAGAGCTGTGAGCATCTGAGATTGTCCCTGAGGGCTCCTCTGATGGCTGCACATGTCCTCTCCCAAAGCCATCGACCGCAGTGTCCTGCCACTTCTCATTGATGGGTCATGTTTTTGACTTTTAATTGCAGACAGAGAGCTTCTCAGCAACTTCAGATCACCCTCTGGGTTATCATTCAGGACGTAATCTTCACAAAGGTAACAGAAGACGTAGAGGTCGTTGACTTCCATCGCCAAGGGGTGCCTGGTTTCTTCAAAGTGTTTAAGTGCATGCTCCTCGATGTACCTCCCACAGGCCACGTGGGAGCACTTCAGGCAAGCCCAGAGGGATTCGGTGGTCTGGCAGTCCACACAGTGCCACTTCTGGGGGTTGAGGATAGAGTGGTCCTGGGCGAGTCGTAGCCGCCCAACATGTTTGCATCTATCCATGTCTTACAGGAGTCTTCGCTGCTTTGACCTTGGAACCAAGAAACAAAAGAAAAGGATCTTAGAGTCACTCTATGGATTTAAAATGATGTCTTATGCACCAGCTATCAAGACATTTCTTGTCAGTCTCAGCTGCAGTTTTCCCTCAAACAAATGTATTATTTCTGTACCCAATTTTTTTTTTTTTAAAGCGGTTTTTAGTGCCAGCAAAAGTGGGACTGACAAGGTCTACAGAATAAAACTGTCTCTCTGTCTACTCAGGATGGCCCAGCCAGCTGCCAGCACGCTTTACCCAACCTGAATGGCTTCCTCCCAAGGAGAAGAAGATTAATTCAGTCCACACACACGTTTGATCTTTAGCTGCCCCCTTGAAATTGATACATACAAGATGAATTTGGAATTGGAATGCATGTCATCAGGAACTAGAGTGAGGTTACCAACTTCTCACAGAAGCCACAAGAATAGCAGATAATTGTCATAACCAGAGCATTTGCAAGTCTACAGGCTTTATGCTCTACCCTCAAATTCTCTTCCCTACAGCCTCCCAAACATTTAATAAAAAGTCAGCAGGGAAAAAAAAAACCAAGAGGAAATGTGTAACACCACGTTAACAGTAAACCTAAAGGAACACCTGCGTGTATACAATGTTTGTGTGAACAGACACAAACAGAAAAGGCAACTGACTTACTAAATTAGTACATTGCACCCAAAGAGAAATCAAAGCAAGGATCCTAAAACGAGAAGGCACAAAAAGCTTCCGCTCCACGTTCTGCTCCCACGGGTTTTATAAAAGATACAAAGAGCACAACCAAAACCCCCATCTTCTTTTGTAAGCTCCCCCCAAAGCTCTGCTCCAAGTGCAAGAGCTCAGAGTGCAGAAACAGAGCCCAGACCCCCTGGTGCTACTCACGGAGTCATCTTTAAACATCCTTTCCTCCGCGACGCAGCATCCAGAGCGCGGAACATCCCCATTGCAGCCACAGGAGCCTCGGCGGTTCTTGGGAGAATTTAATTCCTGCTTAAGTCTTCATTGTAAGGCAGCAGAGCTTCAAAGCCCTAGAGAGAGAATATTCTTGTGATGCACATAAACAAACTAAGAGCACTGGCAGGGATGCTTTTGAACACGCTGAATCCCCTCAGTGCAAGAGCCACTGCGGAGAAAACATTTATCACCGGGAAGAGAATTATCTGGAAGTCAAAGCATGAACACACCTAGGAACCCAGCTACTCAGAGCTTGAGAAATGTCACATGCAAGAAGCACTCTGGAATTTTCATTCTCCTGCTTTCGTTTTCTGCTCATCTAGAAATCTGCTGATCACATGTAGCCTCTTCAGCCCAAGTCTTTTGTAGTGGATGACCCGACATATGGCAGAGCAAAAAATCCGAGCTAAAAAAACTGAGGAAAAATGTGCACCTCCTGTGATCACTTCAATTTTGGCTGCTTGGGTAACTTGGGGAAAGAAAAAAGGGGGAGGAGAAGAAGAAAAAGAGAGAGAGAGAAAAAAAAAATCTGTCCTCAATTAAATTTCATCTCTAGATGATTCTTCAAACAATAAAAATGAAATAATGAATTGTTGTCGAGTGTGAACTGCAACAAAACAAGAACTACAGAGGAAAGAAAAATAGGAAAACCCTACATTTTGCCAAGGGCAGAAAAGATTGCAAGGACATCCCTGTTGTAATAATCCAATAAAGATTTACACAGAGACTCTACAATTACACTACTTGAATACAACACGAAGTAGTGACAGGAGAGACAGCAATAGGTACAAAGTGGTTACAGATGTCCCAGGGAGTGTCACGTCTGGAATACAGAGTATTTAGTTAAAAAAATAATTTTACAAGTGGCAAAGTTTAACATAATGTAGGCCATGGCATGTGCTTCCAAAGCTTTAGGGGAGGTATGGAACAGTTGCCTTGACTGGTATGCAGAAAACCTGGATGACCGGGCTAAGAAAACATATTTTTAGTGGTCCTCAAATTTCACTCCTTTCCTTTAGTTACTGTCTTTTTCCAGTGACACTGCTGCTAAAGAAGGAATCTGTTGCAGAAGAATCAAAGCTTTCCTATTCTTGAACTCTTCTCAACTTCACATTAAAGCACAAGTGGCCACTTCAGAACTCATCTCCACAGAGTGATTCTGCAGTGTCGAAATAACCATTTGTTGATTTAAAAGAGTTCAGACATGCCTCTCCTTGGGCTGATTTCATTCACTCACAAACCCCAGGACCTGGGAAGATACTTTTGGAAATCCTACATTAAAAAAGGACCGATTTGGTCTCCTCCTTCCAAGTTGGAAGCATCCCTTCTCACCTTCCTCCCTGACCTTTTTCCACCTCTTCCTTCTTTCTTTTTCTGCTCAGGTCTTGATGGAAAATTGAGGAATAATCCTGTCTAGTCTTGGTGAGACCAAGTGGCATAGATCCCAGCTTGACAGAGTATAGACACTATGGTAACATTGACAGCCTTCATTTACATAAAAGAATACTAATTATGTTGTATCATCAACATCTGTGATTCTGCTCACTGCCATATGCGACAGTGTTGGGGATTTAACCCTTGAGTCTCACCAGCAGAGCTGAAATTTGCACAGTGGAAGGAAAAAAAAGGGGCCTCAAAAATACAATTTTCTGGAGGCTGATTAAACAAGCTGCCAAGAGCAGCAGCTCCCCAGCTCTGCAAGACCTCAGGACACAAATATTTCCAAAGAGCATTGAATTTATCCTCAATTTCCAAGAGAAAAACTGAACCAAACCAAACCAGACCCAAAGCTGGTATGTTGCTGGTTTCAGCTGGGTAGCAGCCTACCAGGAGATCAATCAGACACCAGATCCAGTGCATTAAGGAATCATGTTTAACAATGAAGAAGGCTGTCAGTATATAAATTACAAGCCTTTTGTCAACTGCTTTTGCTTTTTCCTGTGTGGACCAGCAAGATTTCCTGTTTGAAGGAGCTGAAGAGATTTTTAACCAGGTTGGTCAGTTAACAAAGCAGCTTTGTTACACCTTAATTCAGCAGTCGTCAGCACAAAAGCATCTTTCAGACTGCATGGGACATCCCCCACCTGTTTCTCTGGAGGTATCTGTGGATTCTCCCTTTGCAAATCTAAACCCTAATACCACAGAGGTTCAGCTGCTCAGGTTAGAAAGAAATGGTGTTTATTTAACCCATTCAATGAGGCATCTTTTCAACTTCCTCAGCTGAAATCTGGGGTGGTTTTTGTGTCAAAGCAGAGGAGGCAGCTGCTTGCTGTGTGCATCAACCACACACCCTGCTTCAGGTTTTCTTCCTCACATTAAAATGCTTCTTACTCACCCACCTTTTTCATCCCTTTCATGAAAAAAAAGAGAAGAGAAGAGAAGAGAAGAGAAGAGAAGAGAAGAGAAGAGAAGAGAAGAGAAGAGAAGAGAAGAAGAAAAAAAGGAAAAAGGAAAAGGAAAAAGGAAAAAGGAAAAAGGAAAAAGGAAAAGGAAAAGGAGAAAAGGAAAAGAAGAAAAGGAAAAGAAAAGGAAAAGAAGAGGAAAAGAAGAGGAAAAGAAAAGGACTCTCTTGCACTGAGCAACACGTGTACTGAAGGCAGCTGGAGAGTTTACAGGTTCAGTCCTGCCATCCCCCACACAAACAGACTCAAATAAGTCACTGGAAGCCATGCAGATGCCCAAGAACCAAATTTGTTCCTCTCTTTTCCACAGGTAAACAAGCAGTTTGCCCAACCTACTAGCAAGAAGAAGAAGAATGCTCTGAGAGGAGAGGTTACAAAGCTGTGATTAAAGGAAAACACAAAGATGAGTCAGAACCTGTAAACAGTTCACAAGGGGAAAAACAAACCTTGCACACATTACAGGGCAGGAGTTCTTGAAGATACTGCAACAACTCAACACAAATTCAGGTGGTTGGTGATGCTCCTGGCTTGTGCCAGGCTGCCAGAAAAGTGTTTGATGGTGGAGAATTAACACCTTAGAGTTCAAGGTCTTGGGAATGAGCAAACAGAACTCTTCTCTGCAAGTACCTTGCATCAGGTTTGTTGCTTAAAGTTTTTTTTTTTCCATCAATGTAGATCTCCTTTTAAGAAATGTCTATCAACTCTGAGAAATATCAATAAACTCATCACTTCTCACCTACTTAGCACCTTTCTTTGGAACTGCTCTGCATGGAGAAAAGGTACCAGAAGGAGTGTGCAGCTGCACTGCAACAAACCAAAGATGAGTTAAAATGGAAATAAAATAATACAAAATGAAAGGAAAATAAGGAAACTAGTTTAGCCAGTTCTTCTTGGCCTACCAGTAATGTTCTAGAGACAATTTCCAGAGTTGTCCCCTTGCAAATCAATTACAGTATTTAAATACTGGGTCAAATCCTACTTTTCTTTTCTTGCATGGCTCAGAATCCTGGAAAAACTTAGAGCAAGATCCTGTAACAGCTTCAAGAACCAACTGCAGAAGAAACAATTTGGCTCTCGACTCCAAAAGGCTGTTAAAATAAAACACATGACTTTATTATGTTTCTTGGTACCATTGTTACACATTTGGAGACTGATTAAAGACATCTGTACAGATCTGTTGTTACTTGCTACTTTCTGTTTCTAAATAAACATCCACAAAGCAAAAAGAGGAGTTGAGGGATGAGGAAAGGTGCTAGATGTTTAGCCTGGGAAATGAGAAGCATCTTTTATTTGTCCAAGAGTTGATTCCAGAACAAATAAGAGCCCTTCAGTGGTGACACAAAGTCCTGTAGCTGTGGTCTGGAAATCATCTTTAAAGGACAGGTGGGAGGCTCAGACTCAATGATTCTTTCATTGATTCAGCCTTCTCCTGGGAGTGGGCAAAGTCAGAGCCTTTCACTGGTTCCCTGGGAAGTGGTACCACATGAAATAAAGCACATTAAAAAAAAAAGAAAAAAGAAAAACAAAAAAAAACCACTGTAGGAAAAAAAAACCCCAAACCATTCTTAGATATTCCTGGTTTCCATCAAAACTACATACCCTACAGAAACACACTGCATTTGATCAAACAGGTTTCAAATACTTGGATGCAAAACCCCAAGCACCTCCCACTCTCCCCCCAGGAATTTTTTTGGTGCAGCTCTAGAGTAGAATTTGTAGCCTGCTGCAAATACTCAAAAATGCAAATAAGGAGATACCAGAGAGAATAGAGATCTAGAAATTGCACTCAACTACTCCAAAACTTTATTCCTCTGATTATTTTAACCTGCCCATTTGTGAGGAACCAATGATTCACTCAGATGCCCAATGACAACATAACCTGAGTGTGCAGAATATGGCAAAAAAGTTCCCTGCTCAGGACCTTCCCCCTCCTCTGCTAGCAAGAGCCACCCCTGTACATCCAGCACAATCCTGTAGCTGCTTCCTAAAGCCACTAGCAGGGACACTTTTTCAAAGAGGAAAATTCTTTTGTCACTGATCTTCCACTAAAGAAAAGGATTTGCTGCAGGAATGAACGAGTGTCACCACCACATCACCTGAGTAGGCATCCTCTGTCCTTACTACACAGCCCAGAACTACTCACACCATATCCAGAGCAAGGAAAACACCCAGGAACACATGCACGGACCTCTTTTTGCTTCACTTTCTCCAAAGAGCCTTTGGCTTGCCTGAATTTCTCCCTGGACTCCCCTAGTCCCTGGCTTCAGACTTTCAAATTGCCCCTGCAAAGAGTAACAATAACCCTGGAGAATTTTTTTTTTTTCTCCCCCCAATTATTCTCAAAACATATTTTCATGAAAACTGTCAGATTTACATCCTACAATTGCTGGATGTTCTTTCTCTGGGATGCCACACTCTCAGGTTAGTTACAGGCCAATGAACACAGCTGACAAAAAAAAAATAAAGGCACACAGAGGAGGAAGAGTTACAGGCAATTCAGGATTCAGGGTTTCTTTGAAAAAGCAATTAAAGCAATGAATTAAAGAGCTACTGTGGATACATGAGCAAGCTGCAGCTGAAAAGACAGACAGACAGGAGGCTGGAGCTGTGGTCACCAGGCCCAGCTCCCTCCTGGCCAGCAACCCCTTCACCCAGCAGAAGCCTTAAAACCCCCAAATCCTCCACCCAAACCCAGAGCTTACCCACTTGTGAAACATTCCACCCAGGAGTGTCCTCCAGGGCTCATGACAAGCTCCAAGCTGCTTTCAGTCATTGAGTACAAGGACTGGAGGATCCTCACACCCCACCACCTCTCCTTCAACTCTGAAGCTGATAATCACAAGGGAGCTTGATGAAAATGTAACTTTCCTGCCAATTTCCACTGTGAGTTCTGCTTTTTTAACTCCTTCCAGTTAATTAGAGCCGTGTCAATGTTTAACTGGTTCTGGGAGCTCACACTCTGCTGTCAACATTTGCTCTCCCCTTCAAACCCAGGATCTGGGGCATCAGTTTTCAAAGAAATTATTTAGTCATTAAAGAAGAAAGCCACCCAAAACCCCCTCAAACCCCAAAAAACTCAAAAGCACGAGGATTAAAAAGAAAATTCTATTTCCTGCACTGGTATGCTCAGTGGGAATAAAGAGAATTTCTGCCCAAATTCATTCTCTGAACCATCTTGGGAAGCTGAAGTTGGGGGGTTTTGGTTCCTACCTGATTGCAGAGCACCATGAAGACCACAGACCCCAGTAAGGGTTGAATAAAATCAGCTTCAAACCTTTCATACTCCCCAGCAAAACCAAGAAGGCTCCGGGGGACCCCAACTTGTCACTAACACCAACCCATTTTGGGAAAACACCCTAAAAATTTTGGGAATATCCTAAACCTTCCAAATGTTAACATCCTACCACCACAGTACACCAGGCATTAAAACTGTCAGAACAGTTTACAGGTATTTACAGGTAAAACATTGACAGGTATTACCTGTTCACAACCCACGCTGATCAAATTCCTTGAGCTGAATTCAGTGCTTGGGGAATGGAGGAAGCAAAAAACCCCACAATGTTCTCTTTTTCCTAAAAGTCTGGAATTTTGACTACTTTAGGCAACAGTTTTCATGCCTCTGAGACTGTTTCAAGATGACTGGGATATTCACATCCAAGATATCACTTCAGCTGAAAGGTTCTGCTAACCCATGTGCTGATTAAGACTGAAAAGAAAGTAAAATATTCCCCTACAACAGATTAATTATTAATTAATGCCTACAACAGATAAAATAACTTAATCCTGCCTTTTTTTGCTTACAACTTACTGTGCCTGGTGAACTGGTTGACCTAAGATACACACTCCCTTTACCAGAGAGGCTTGCTGGCAGACTCTCAGAAGTCAGAAAAAAACCCCCACCAAAATCCTTTTGTTTGGTTAGAATAAATTTATGACTAAAACAAAAGACTTCACACTGCCTGCATCCTCAAAGAGCAATAATTCATACTTTGTACAGGCCAACAAATAGTTGCAAATGTGCATGTGTCTTCCATCCACATTCCTTCCCAGTGAAGATCCTCTTAAACAAGAGAGAGTTCAGCATTCCCCAGGAATGGATCCAGCAGTTTATGGCTTGAAAATGATCATGGAAAAGCAAAGGGGTGAACTCCTTCAGTCCAGAAGGGATTTTAATACAGCCCTCCTTAGAAAATACCTGTTCTGTTGTTTACACTGCCACTCAGTTCCCCAGGGCACAGAAGTTGAAATTTGGAAGATTTTAAAAATTCAACAGTTTTAAAGATGAAGCACAAATATTCTTATGAAGCCAAACTCCCCATTTCTTGTGTCGTGCAAGAGATGAATAAAAATATTCATTCATACCTGACTTAAAGCTCAGGTAACACCCCCAGGTACCTGAATTTGTCATGTTCACCTTTTAAACTCAGCTTTAAGAATTGCTTTTCAATGTGCAATACAACAAATATTGCTTATTCTTTAGGATGTCTGTAAAACAATAATAAAAAAAAGAAAGATACACATCCTACAGTTCTCTGGAAATGTGGGAACTTGCTACAGAATGTCCCTGCATGTTAAAAAGCTTTATTTAAAATGCTATATACCTCTTAGTTCATGGCTTTCTAGAAGTCAATGTTTTTTCAATTATTGCAACACATAAAATACCCCCTTCCCCTTGCTTTTCATAGGTTTCTAAGGCTTTATTTTTGGTTTGGCTTTTTGAAGTGTTAATAAGCTGGGAAACATGCTGCAGAGAGGCTGGGTAAAAAAGGCACTCACTGTGCATTAAAACAATTCAGACTATTTCCTCCAGTGCCAGTGAACCAGCCTGAAAGGGAAAGAATCAACCCAGTAATTCCACTGGTACTTACATCTGGAGATGCCTGAAGCAATTACAGCAAATACACACAATTTGAATTAGCAGAATCAAACAGGAAAAAAAAAAATAAAATTGTTTTGCATTAGAAAGTAGATGCTAACTGCCCAATATAAAGTAATAATTTCACTTTATGAGACAAGCAGCCAGCTTTACTGAATCCATGAATTGCCAATGAAGCCAATTTCCATAATTGTGACACCACCAGAGAGTGACAGGCCAGAGCATTCTAAAGTTTTCAACTTGCCCCCTGGCTCCTGAAACCCCTCCTGACAGAGCAGCTTTGATGGATGCAAAATCAGCAGCACTGCCTCCCCAGCTCAGCTGAGCTGCACCCAGTTTCACTAGTTAGAAATTAATTTTTTTTTTTCTTTAAATGCCCCACTATCCCCAGACTTGCCTGGATGCATCCCCAAACTGGTGTCTGTTTGCTGCCCAGTTCAGATTGTATTCAAGCTTAGGGAGACTGTGTGTCTGTGTATTCCTGGGACAGGACCTGTGCACAAGTGACCAAGGGAGTTTAAGAATAATTCCCAAGGCACAAGTTAAACAAAACAAGCCATGGGCCTTACAGCAGGGCCTAACAATGCAGGAATAGAGGAGACAAACAGCCATCCTCTTGTGTCCCCACTTTCTCTTATTCCTTTTCATCATGGTCCACTAGAATGCAGACAAAAAGCTAAATTTTTCAGCATTTAAAAATGCTGAAAACAATGTCAGAAAACATTATTTCTTTGGACCATGCTCTTTAAACATTATTTTTCACGTCAGCATCTAGATTTATCACCAACTGGTAGGTAAATAGTAGGTTTAGAGCTGAGGTTCACAGCAACAGTCCAGACATTATCCATTAAAAATACTCAAAACCACACACTCAACCCCTTGGCTGGGGAAAATTCTACCAGTGTCCACCCCCCCTCACAAGAACATGAAGAAAAATCCAACACAACTTTCTGCAACTGGCAAAGAGCTTTGTTAGGAAGGTCAGAACCACTTCAACCTCGAGTACCTTGCTCTGTCACCCCATCACCTGCAAACCCTGGTGATGTTTGTACCAGGAAACATGCAGTTTTGAATAAAACAAACCAAACCCCAAGCCCTGGCCTTTGCAGGGGTAGGAGGTGAAGTTTTCCAGCTCCAGCACATCAGAGGATCCTTCTGATGGCAGCAGCAGAGATGAATTTCACAGCCCTGGCATTCAGCAGCAGCCTCACAGCCTCCTCCAGAATCTCTTTGGGATGGACACAAAGATTATACCAGAGAGTGAATACTTGGGAAGTGATGGGGAGTCCTCTGCTGTTCTTCCTCCCCCATTTGGATTTGGATTCATCTGGGCAATAATCTTCCACGGGAGAAGAACTGATCTGAAACAACATCCATCTGATACAACCCAGAAAGCAATCAGTCAAACCACCATGTCAGTGCCATCTACTGAAGCAATAAAGACCAAAACAACCCCAGCAGGCTGTGCCCTCTTATCTTCACAGCCATAATGAAGAATTTAATACTATATTTATAGTATTAAATATAGGTAGGGTGCTCACCAGTCACATTTTGCTGTGGTTTACCCAGGAAAGAGGCTTCCAGTGTGTGTGAGGAGCAGGGATTCCAACAAGATGACAATAAGGAAGGGTCTGACATCCCTCTACAGCATTTTCTCTTCCTTCTCTTGCCAATCGACTACTCTGATGTCTTTTAAAAACCCAGGCCAGCAAACAGAGCAATTTTCTGTGGGTTTTCATAAATGTTGATAACTGGAGTCAGAGTGACCAATTTATCCAAATGCAGCAAGGACTTCTGGGGTTTTATTTGTCTAGCCAAAAAAAAAAAACCAAAAAAAACCCAAAACACCAAAACAGACAGCAGCCCAAGATGCAGCATTTATTTGTTCATTTATTTGGTTTTTTATTTTATTTATTTATGGAGGGGGCTGCTGTGTCCACAGCTCTAGAAGTAGCAAATGATCTGACCTCACTTGAACCTCAACCAAGGTCTTCTCCATTTTTTTGTCAACTAAGAATTAGACTGAGAGATTTCCAAGTCCTCTTGCTCTGCTCAACTGAGGGGCCTGCTTTGTGCTTAGAAAATAAAATCTATACAGCAAACTCTCCTCTTCTTTTGAGGGAGGCAAAAGAACACTCAAAGTGATGTTCATAAAACTGAGAGGATTTTCAGTCTCCACCTTCCCAGCATCCAGCCTGCCAGCTGAGACACAAGGTTTGAGCCTCTATTTTCTAGTACATGAGGGACAATTTCACTGGCTCAAATGCACTTTTTTTACTGCTCCCTTCCTGATAGAATTATTCCTTATTTGCATATTATGAATCCCCCTCTGGCTGACGTGTCTTTCTATAAATCACAGGCAGGATCTCAGCAATGTCTTTGTCCTCACCACAACGTGTCACTGGAAAAGAATGAGGGAGGAAAGAGGAACCCTGTTTGCAAAGTAAAAGATTGTTCATCTTCTTTAGGAACTGAAGATCAACTCAGGCCTGATTCTGGAGCATCTGGTATTTAATAAATCATCCCAGGAAGAGGTTAGAGTTCATCAATTTGTCTTGAGATAAAACGACAGCAGGATAAGGAAAGAGGAAGAGGTAAATTTGGTTCTGATGTCATGGACCTGTACCTCAAAAAGATGTCCCTAAAACCCTCCAATTTTACAATAAACAGGATATTATCTTCCTTATTTACTGACTAACTCATTTCCACGGTGTCCCAAAACAGAAGGCTGGGCTGAAAGAGTCCTGAAAAGTTCAGAAAAGGAGCAGTGCAGATTTCCAAGTAGAGTTTTTCAGCCTATTTTGGAAAAACACCCACGATTTTCAGTCTCTATCCTGAATATTACATTTACTCAAAATAAACTGACTCTTATGGGAAGGATCTTGCTCCTTGCTCTCATTTAGGTGAATTAGCTATTCTTAGTTAAATAGATTTACTTCTCTTCTTAGTCTGATGACAGATTAACTCATGACTGGTAGGATTATAGACTTACCTCTGGAACTAAATCACTTTTGAATCTGAGTTATAGCTATTAGTTCTTTACAGCTTAGCTGGACAGCTTTTAGTGCCTCCTTTGTGTTTTTGAATGATTAAACAACATTAAATCCAAGCTGAGGGCTCCTTCTCACAACTCCAGTGACTAAACAGCTGATGTAACTTTGAAAAAAAACCCAAACCAGCAGTTTCACGTGGAGTTTGTTTGTTTTTTTCCCCAGAATAATTAACATTATCCTCAGTCTAGAATATTTGGTATTAAAATTACATTTGTATGGGGTTTGAAGCATGTAAAAAAACCCCTTTGTTCTCCTTGGAAGGAAGCAGCTATGGAGATCAACTTGGTCCTGTAGTGGTGCTTCTGCTCCTGTTACACTTCTCCAGGCACAGAGACAGGACCAGCTCTGGGGACACAGGCAGTGAAACTGCTGCACAGCAACCAGCTAACCACTCCTCTCCTTGGAGGACATCAAGCATATGTTTAAGCACGGTGTGTTTTCACATGAAATCTTGAAAAAAACAAACAAAGACAGACTAAAATAAAAAAAAAACCATCAAAAAATCATCAGCAAAAGGTTTCATTGCCCGCCAAGCAACACAGAAAGAGCAGGGATGTGGAATCACCCTTCCAGCATCCTCCCCCTGACATTCCCTTCAGCAGCATTAGCAAGGAAAGGGAGGAACAGTCCTTCCCCACTTCTTGGCAAAAGATGGAGATGTTTAGAATTAGAAGTCTGCCAGCCTGGCTCAATGAGCTGCTGCAGGTCAGTGCGTTTGCCACCTAGGTTGCCATGAGGGGAGGCAGAGATGGGAGAGTGAGGAGCTCAAAAGTTTCCTGGAAGAAGCAAAACCAAACCCACCCTGAAGCTACTAAGGAAATCCACCAGATGGAAGAGCTGGGGGCATCCCTCTTCCCAGAGCACAATACTGAAATCAGGTGGTTTAGTCAGGCTGTGAGGGCAAGCAGTCACCACTGATCCACATCCCCCCCCCAGACAACAGTTTTTAAGGAATGCACACTCCCAGGTTTGGTTAATCCATCATGATGTATCCCTCTGGCTCATCCTAAAGCAGCTGCAACCTCCAAATGATGTTGTTAATGACTGGAAAACCCTGGAAGATCCAAAAGCAGATTGGTTTGTCCAGTTCTAGCAACACATCTAGAGGTGCACATGAAGGTAGAGCCACAGTCTATTTAAATCCATCCTGAGACCTCACTCTCCACCCAGAAATCCCACCAAGTATAAAAACCCCTGGGTGAACATCAATGCAAACCTCAAGCAGTTAAAAGAAAACATTAGCTCCTCACTACCCAAATCCAGAGGGGTGGGAGAGGGGAGGCATCCACCATACTGAAGTGTGTTTGCTGAAGTGTGGTGTAGGAAAAAAATTATTTGTTCTGATGGAGCACAGCTCAATATTTAGGCAGATAATGCTCAAGTGAGAAGGCAGCCACAGATTTTTAGCACTTGCTAAATACACAAGGCACTTGGTGTTCAGCTGGAACATGTTTAATACACAACATGGTGTGGAATTCTAAACTAGCTAAAATGAGTGGGTAAAGGGAGCTCCAGCACCAGGCAAGAGACAAACCCAGTCCCATTACACCAAGACTGAAGATAAAATCCAGATTTGCTGTTTGAAGAAAGGGAAAGCACTTTTGTCAGAAACTTACTGGGACAGAGTCAGGCTTGGAGACACTGATCCTCTGCAGGGAAGTAGGGAACAAAGCCATGGCACCCCAGAGACACAAACCAGCACCAACTGCCCCTCTCAGGACACTCTTCTGGTATTTCTAGCTAAAAGCTGCTCCTCACTTCACCTGCATCCCCATCTAGCCAGGCTGCAAACACCCTCCTTCCATCCTGCTTTTTATTTCAAGCTGAAAACCTTGAATTGTCTTCTGAGGCTTTTCACAGGGACAGGAGGGACAGGATGTCCCCACCGGACAGTGTTTCTTCATCACATCCAAGCTGCCCACTGAAAATCAATGGGAAAACATGGAATGCTTCTCAACCAAGTGGATGGATTTGCCTTTCAGAGCAAATGAGGGAAAGGAGCTGTGGTCACCAGCTCTTCATCTGCTCAGCTGATGTCCTAGAGAAGGTCTCAATGGAGGGACCAGAACTCTCGACTTGATCTTCCATGGTTTGACTGAAAAGCACAGAAATGCACTCAAACTTTTCTCCATTAAAATGGGTCTTTTAAAACAGCCTCTGTCTTCACCCAGAGGTGTGGAGGGAGGGGGAGAAGTTTCTTTTTCTGTACTTTGGTTAGAGGTTGAGTGTAGAAGTTTTTGTGATACAAACACACCGAGGTATACTGTGACAGAGCAAACTATTAATTGCTTTAAAAGATTAAGATGGAGCATGTGATTTAGGATTTTGTAATTTCAGCCTTCTGTAGGGCTTCTTGTGTTGGGTTGTGTGGGTTTTCCCTTTGGCTCAAGCCCCCTTTTGCATTTCAGTGAGCAAAGTTACAAAACACGGAAGAAGCATCTCCTTAGTCAGAATTTTTTAGAGAAAAAAAAAAAAAAAAAAAAGTAATTTTTCATGACTGACACGTTGCACAAGAAACATTTCAAATGTACTCACACCACCTTTGAGCTGTCAGATCTGTGTATTCCAGTTTTCTGTCTTCATTTGAAAATGTGCCTGAATTCCACAGCCCAGGCAGAGAGACCAGAAAAGGAGTGTGTGAACTGTGGGGAGGAACAAGGAAAAAAGCCTCTGATTGAACCAGAGAGCTGTCTGGATTTCACTTCTACTTCCTCACTAAAGTAGAAGAGACTATTTTCTCCTTCCTACTTTCTCCTCTTGGTAAAAGGAGAGACTTCTCAGTGACTTCTGTTGTAACTACCTATTTAAAGGAATTTCTCTGATGAGCCTTCTTTAAAAAAAAAAAATCTCAAGGTATCCCCCGAGCAGCCTGCCATTTTCTGAGAGATTTCCTAAGGGCCTCTGTAATGCTCTGGAGGTGTAACAGTTAATGTGAGCTCCTTACCTCCCTGTAAGCAAAAAGCTCATGAACACCACTTGGTACAAAGCAGAAAAAAGTGTATTTTTTCTACCTAGTTTATGTCTGCTCAAGAAACCAACTCACTTCCTAACGCTAGCAAAAAGTTGGGTGGTTTGGGGTTTTTTTTCCCACTGAAACCAGCAGAATGCAGTGCCACAGAGCACACAGTTTAATTTGCATTTTCCTCCTTACACTGATGTGACTGCAAAGCCAGACACAACTACCTTAAGACCACTTAGAAATTATTCCCCCAGCAAAGGACAACACCTTCACCTCTGGTTTTTTCCTTCTCTCCCCTCACTTCGACCTTTTTTTTTTTTTTTTTTAGTTTCAGTGGTGTCCTGTAGCTGCTCTGGGGCTCTGCTGGCAATTCCATGGTGCAGGCTGAGGGCTGGGGCTGTAATTCAGCAGCTCCCAAGCTGCAGGAACTCAACAGCCTGGCATGAGCCACTTTTTCTGAAGTCTCAGAAAAACAGAAGTGAAGAAGAGCCTGAAGAGCTGCTGTCCACAGAGCTATGAACAAACCAGCCAGACTTTCTCAGCTATAAATGGGCTTTTTTAATGGTTCCTGTTAAACAATAAATTGCATTGGTGTGGTGCACTCCAAAGCAGTTTGTTAAGGGGTTCATGCTAACAGGGGTGGCCTTCCATTCAGTGACATTCAAGAGACAGGGCTGTTGGGTTTTTTTTGTCTATACAACCTTCCTGCATCAACTCAGCCTGTTCATTGTGGTGAAGTGTTTAGGAAGGTGAAGTGTTTATACACGGAGCAGTGAACAATAGGCTGCTGAGACAAGAACATCCCTGAAGGCTTCACTCCCCAAAGGAGGGGAAAAAAAAAATAGAAAATTACAAACCCAACCTTTGAGGAAATATTCCAGATGAAACCCACAAAGGTTGTTAAACAAAGTGAGAAACTTCCAGTGTCTCTCATTGGCTGGAGAGGATCCCTGTACAGAAAATAAAGGACTGGGGGGATGTTTCAGAACAGAACTGGAGCTTCTCCATCTTCTTTCCTTGCCCCCCTCCCCTCCAGATCTGATCTGAACTTCGGTGCCAAGTTACAGAGAAAGTTTTCAAAAAACTTCTCTTTGTATCTCCTTGTGCATTTCTAACAAACAATTTGAAACTCAAACCTGAAGTTTCGTTCTGACTCGGAGCTCAGGTTAACTTTAGAAACCCTTTCACAGTTCCCCAAAGCAAAAGATTCTGAAAGAATTTCCACACACCTCACAAGAGGGAAGCTGAATTTCTTAGGACTGCCAGTTGTTGGCTATTTACAATCTATCCACTAACATCTGAAGGGCTGAGAAAATACTGAATTTCACTTGATGAGTCCCAGCAGAAATTCCAAGAAATATCAGAATAAAAAGAGCTAACAAAAGAAACAAAAAGGAGCCAATAAAAAGAGGGTATTAAAGGACACATCAGTATTTACACCACCTTTGCCACTAGAGGTGTTTCTCCTCACCCAGTCTTGGGTGCTGCAAAACAATAACTACTTTTAAACCAAACAATTAAGTACATTTTAACGCTGAAAAAAACCACATGCAACATCTGATGTGGACAGAGAGTTGCAAACAAGCAAATACCAAGCCAAGGATCACACTGAGCCACCAGAAATCCACTGCAGCAAGAAGCAGAGAGGGGATAACACCAAGCTAAACGTGTCCCCTTCGTGTTTTTTCATCACCACCAGTCCTCTGATTACCAGAACAACACACAAGAGAGATTCTCTGCCCTTCCCTTCGAGTTCACCCAGCCAGCCACCAACCAGCCCGAGCATTGTTTCAGTTTGCAAGCTACAGCACATGAGGCTTCTCCAAATTCTCTCCATCCTCCCAGGCCTCAGTGTGCAGGGCTTTGTACCACAAAAATCCAGATCTCTGCAGGAACTGCTGAGACAGATTCTTATACCCATCATCTTTGGACACAACAACAGCAAAATAAATCCCCAAATTTGATTTACTCACTGGAACACTCTCTGACCTGTCACAGATGTGACTATTGTTCAGCCCTGCTCCTGAATAAGCAAAATTCTTCCCAACAAACTCGCATGAGACCAAGAGCACCTTAAAAGCTGCCAACTTCAAAACACCCTTTCCACTTGAAGTCAGCTCATATTAACAGGAAGAATGATTAGGGGGAGAAATAAACAAGCATTTACTGTTTGCAGGCTGCTCTTTGAAAGCTTGCCTAGCTCAGAGACATCAAAAGCTGTTGGTGTTTGGCACCTCATTTTCAAACGTTTGCACCTAGAATATTTTCAAAGCAACTAAACCCAACACCAAACTGCTACCCCCTCCCCTTTTTTTTTTTTTTTTTTGAAGCCATACCAACTCATGAAGCAGAAGCAAGCCCCAGGTGTAGCTCCCAGAGTGGAGAGCAGCAAAAATCCAGCACCAAGCCCAGCGCTGCGTTTCCTGCCGGCTCCAGACTCTGTTCCAACCACTCTAATCCCAGAGCAAGTTTAATCCACAGCGTTCACACACACACATAGAGTTGGAACACTCACCATTCCACTGATTTACCTGCTCCCTGCTCCCGCAATCCTCCTGTCCTTCCTTTCCTCCAGAAGCAGCTCACATCTCCCCCTCCCTCACACCTGATTTTTGCTTCCAGTCCCACCCCCCCCTCCTACCATCCCTTTTAATCCAGGCCTTATTTTTTGCCTCACCTTTGCATCACTCCTCGCCTGATTCTGCTTCAGGAGAAGCTCCCAACAAAGTCCAGGAGAATTTTTCCTGAGCTGAGGAACCAGCAGCCCCTGTTGCATCCCTCAGCTCCCAGCGAGCATCCTCCTCCACCACCACTACACGAAACCACCCAACACTGCAACATTTTACACCAGAAGCGACTCCGACAGCTCGCAGCATCTTTCCCTGATTAAAAGGAGCTTGGGAAACTAAAAACTTTTTTTTTTTTTATCCCCCCCTCAGCCCTTAGTTTGAAGACACCCCCGTGGTCTCCTCACCGGCTGTACCTGGGGATCAGCAGCTCTGACACACGCTGCTGGCTTCTTCCTCCCTCACCAAGTGCCCACAAACACCCTAGCAGAAGCCTCTCCTAAAAATTAGCTGCTTTTTTTTCCTCTAAAACTTGACTCTTCTTCATGGGGGGAGCGAGTCCCGTGAGCCGCTATTTCCTCCGCTTTTCTGAAGCATCCGCGGGAGGGAGGAACGAAAAAAAACCACCAAAACTGCTGCGAAATTCACACACGAACACACACACACGAACACNGCGGCGGCATGCGGAGCGGTCCTGTTGGGAGGGGAGGGGAGGGGCGGGACGGAGAGCTGAGTGGCGTGCCCCGCACTCCTATTGGCTGCGGCGCACGCCACTCAGCTCTCCGTCCCGCCCCTCCCCTCCCCTCCCAACAGGACCGCTCCGCATGCCGCCGCGCTGCTTACGCCAATTCCGTAAAGCCCAGCCTGGCCTTGCGGGTGCGGACGTCGTTTGCGCGGCCTACGCCATCCCGCGGAGGGTTCTGGCGTGGTTTACGCGCCTTGCGTAGCCGCTAGGGAGAGCTCGTCAATGGCTTACGGTGGAGTAGCGGGAGGGCAGAGCGGAGGGGGCGGGGTCTGGCCGGGCCACGCCCACACGGTGACGTACCGGGCTTTGTGAATCCCGGGCTGAAGTTCGGTTGAGTCAGGAGAGGGTAAATAAGGGTGATCGGGAGACAAAGGGACCCTTAAAGGGGCAGCGCGGGGGGTGGTGCGTTCCCCCGGGGCCCCTGAGGTGGCTGCGTGAGGTGGGAGACAACCCACAGGGTCCCTGTGGTGACAAGGAGGGGGGGGGTTCCCCGAGGTGACAGGGAGGGGGGGCCCTGAGGTGACAAGAGGGACCCCCCCTCCCCCCCCGGAGGATCTGAGGTGACAAGAGCCCTGAGGTGACATGGGGAGGCACCCCTGAGGTGTGTCAGGAGGTGAAGGGGGGGGGACACCCCGCAGGGCCCCTGAGGTGACAGAGGTGACAGAGGAGGGCACCTCTGTGAGGCCAGAGAGCACTGAGGGCACAGGGACAAGGGACCCCTGAGCCATAGTGGCCCTTGGCAGAGGTCACCACAGTGCAGGAGGCATGAGGGGATGGCGAGTTTTGTCTGAAACAAAGGGACAGAGGTTGGGGTTTAACCCTGTCCCCAGCACGGGACAGCCACACCTGGGAGTCACCCACACCCACTGGGATAACTCTTTTTCTTTTTTTCTTTTTTTCTTTTTTTTTTTTTTTTTGCAGCCTGCAGGAGGTACCATCAGGGACCTGTCTGGGAGCAACGAGTCCTGTTCTCTGGGCTGGGACACAGCAGTTGTGGTCAGTACAGCACTGGTGACACGAAGCCCAGGTCAGTGCTGTCACAGACACAGTTCCTCTGCACAGGGACAAAGTGTTCCCCTCCATCCTGTTCCCTGTAAGTTTTGAGGCAAAATGCTGCAATTTACTGCGACAGGTGGCAGCCTGCTTGCTTCTGCCACAGCACAAGGAGACTCCACAGCTTTGTGGGCTCCTTTACCAGCCAACCTTCCCACAAATTCCACTTTCTGTGAGCGTTCTCATCCTTTCTCTACACCTTCCCTTTTGGACCAGTTCTCCTTTGAACTCATACCTGTGTTGAAATCCAGTCACACACACCTCTCAGCTCTTCCCCAGCTCCCCACTGCGTTGAGCCTTCAGTCTGCAATGTCTGCTGAGAATTAAAACTGAAGATTAACAAGGCCCTTATGTCCTCACTCTCTTTGTAAAGCTTAGCAGGGTGCAGCTGCTCTCTGAGTTCTGCCTCATAAAAAATGCCACAGCACGAAACAGAACAAAAGCCCACAGTACCCCTGGGGTGGCAGCCAGACTTGGACTCTGTCTCTGCCACTGGAGTGTTGGTGACCCTGGTAACATCATCCAGCCTCTACTTAGAGCTGGGAGGGGGAAAACTGTAAGGATGCAAGGGTAAGAGCCACATCCCTCTAGCTCAGGGTTCCACTCACAGAAAGCAAAAAAACCTGCCAGTGATTTTGAGGGGTTCAGATGGAGAAACAAGGATCCACAGTGCTAGAGGAGAAGGTTTGAAGTTTTAGGTGGCAAAGCAAGCCCAGAGCCTGATTGTTGGTGGTGCTGGGGGTGGGGTTGCATGGGAGGGTGAGGGCCAGCAAAAGTTTTCAGTGGTCACTCTTTGAGTTTGGGAGCCAGGTCCAAAACGTTTGGAATTTTGGAGCTGAGATTGGCCAGAAGGAAGTTAAGAGCTGGAGTTTTGATGATTGTAAAGCTTTTAATTCCAGGGACTCTGGAATTGAAAAATCTTGCCAAGGAAAGTGTAACACTGCATCCTATTTGCATCTTTCTTATTTCCACCCCCCATGGAGCTGGGTACATTTGCCTCAGCCCCCCAAATTCTATACAATTAAGGGTTTAGGGTTTAGAAAATTATAAAGCCTACACTTCCAGGGGCTCTGGAGATGAAAAAGGTATGCCAAGGGAAGCATGCATCAAATTTGCACCTTTCTGGTTATTTTCAACAGTGAAGCCTGGGACTTAACCCCCCAAATTCCATACGATTAGGGGGCAGAAAACCATAAAGCCTACAGGACATTGGGGATGGAAAATGCATCAAATATGCACCTTCCACACCTTTGTGATGTTGGTCACCTGTGGTGCTCAGGACCTAACCCTCAGCCCCCCAAAATTCCATATGATTAGGGTTAAGGTTCTGAAAACCATGAAGGTTACAGTCCCACAGTCACTGGGGATGGAAAATTATTGCCAAGGGGACACTGCATCAAATTTTCACCTTTCTGATGTTGGCCAACCATGGAGATGGGGTCCTAAGCATCAGCCCTCCAAAATTCCATAAAATCAGGGTTAGGGTTTAGAAAACCAGGGCTGTAGTTCCAGGGACATTGGGGATGGAAAAAGCACGCCAAGTGTGACACTGCATCAAATCTGAACCTTCCTGATTTTTGTCACCCAAGGGGATGGGGACCTAAGCCTCAGCCCCAAAATTCCATATAATTAGGGTTAGGGTGCAGAAAACCATAAAGCCTACAGATCCAGGGACACTGGGGATGGATAAGGCATGCAAAGGGAGGTGGGACACTGCATCAAATTTGCACCTTCCACACCTTTCTGATTGTGGCAGTCAATGGTGGAGGGGACCTAAGCCTCAGCCTAAAAAATTCCATATTATACTCTTGATTCTTGTCCCAAACTCATTGCTGGAATTTCTGGTGTGCTTTAGTGAACATTTTCCTGCCTTCTCTGTCTCCTGGGCTGGTTTTGCAGCCCAATGGGTAAAACTGCAGCTGTGGGCAGGGGCAGGGTGTGATGTTCTGATGCACTGCAGGTGGGGACAGGCAGATGTAGAAGGGGTTTTTCCCAAAGGATTGGGGCTGGTAGGGCAGGACCAAGGGCATAGAAACCTCAAATTCTGTTCAGGGGCTGCCTCTCCTCTGGGACTGGGCCAGGGGCTTCTTGCCAAGTTCTTTAAAACTCAGAATTTTAGGTTCTGGAAGTGATAATAGCTGCTGAGTTCAAATCTAGAAAGGGCAGGGAAGTGGAATCCCAACTGGATATTCAGAGTTCTGGAGGAGTTGGTGTTGCCTGTTGTATGAACTGAGGGAATTCTGACATTTTTCATTTTGTTTGGGAGCCAAGTGTGGATGTTTGGAAATTTTTGAGCCAAAATAGGCCAGAATGGGAGAGTGACTGAGAAGATGAGGTTTTAGGTGCTAAAGGAAGGCAGGAGACTGATTGCTGTGGGTTGGGTTGCACAGGAGGGCGAGGGTCAGCAGGAGTTTCAGTGGTCACTCTGTTTGGGATCCAGGTCCACAGCACAAGGGGCTGGGGGTGGGATTAGGGGCTACAGCATCACTGCTGAGGGTTCTACCTGCACCATCCATGCTCAGCTGTGGGGGTCACCTTGGGTTTGGCTTGTTCCAAAGAACTGCTCCTCTTCCCCACCTTGCTCCTTCCTCAAAACCCCCTAACAGAGCCAGATACTGGGCTCCCATTCCCATCTCCCTCAGCTCAACCCAGCATTGTTTGACACTTTTTTTTTTTCTACAAGGAAGCAAACAGCTCTCCAGCAACTTCTCACCAAGATCCTGAGGAACACAACCACCCAGGCAGCTGTAGGTTGTCCTAAAAAGTTTATTGCTTCCCTCTTAGTAGAGACGTTGGGGCTTGCCCATGGTGCTCTTGATATAGAGAGCACGTACATTCTGCCAGTTTTTCTTCAGCAGGGACACCAGGAAGTTGATGGCCAGGTGGATGTTGTAGACCAATTCATCCTCTGTCATCTTGACATGACCAACTGCCACAGCCAGGCAGAGCACCTGGGGAAAAGGGGACACCAGGGTCACTCGGGTAGAGGTTTGCAGGGGAAACTTCAGATTACAGCCAAGTTAAACTCATCAAACCATCTCATTTCTGTCAGCTGGACAGGATTTCTCCATCTTATCCCTTGGTGTTTCCACAGAACTCATGGTACTTGGTGACCATGAACATGTCTGGGAGCAGCTAGATGTCACCTCTGAACTAGAGCTTGGGCTTTCAGAGCACAGATGTGACTTGAGGAAGGCAGGAGACAGGGAAGGGGTGAGGAGCAGTGCTGGAGCAGACTCTGGGTTAACTCTGCTCATGGGACAGGGCTGACAACCTCAGTGCTAAGCACAGCCCCAGCTTCACTTTTTTGTTTTGATCATCAGCCCAAGGCTCTGCCAGCCTCACTGAGGACCTGGGAAGTCCATGTTCCCCACAGACTGGAGACACAAGGATTTAGGAGTGAGCTGACAGGCTTAGTCACAACATCATCATCTCCTCAAAATGCTGCAGCAAACTCAGATTCACTGCATCCCCCCCACTTGTTGTGCCCCCAGGCCCAGCCCAGCTGAGTCCAAGGGTGCACGACCCCAGCCAAGCAGAGATGTTAATTCTGAATCATCCCCATGAGGCACATTCAGACTGACTGCTGAGGTTCAAATGCCTGAGCAGAGTGGTTTGGGTCTGAGGGACTCAAATTGCCTTGACAGCAAGAAGAGAGACCCCCAGGGCTGCCCCAAAGCTCACCCAGGGGACACCCCCCAACCTCCACGTGTCACCCACTCACTGCAAGAAGCATTAATTACGACTGATGGCACCCAAGATTGAAACAGCAAAGTCATCTCATCATCATTTGCTCTTTTGGCCACAGATAAATGCCTCCTCCTCTCCAGCCAGCAGCTGAATGCTCTGGGTAGTCTCACTTGGGAGTTGCCACCATCTCCTGCTTTAGGAAGAGGCTTGAGGGACACCTACAGCCCACCCCGGAGATGGCAGCCAGGGACAAGTGCCCTCCTGTCACTCATCACCCTCAGCTATGTGGCCATCCTGGAAAGGAAAACCCCAGGTTTTTACCTTCTTCATCTGAAATTTGATGGTGGATTTGACCTCATCAACCTTGGCCACCAGATTCTCATTGTGAGTGAGGAGGGAAGGGAATTTCCCAGCTTTGTTCAGACCCGGACCCAGGATTCGAGGAATCTGCTTGATCAAGGACTCAGAAGCCAGGAAGGCGTCGTACTTCTTAGCTGTGAGGAGAGATCCCAGCACGGGAGGTGAGGATGGGCTCCCAGATCCCACCCCAAGCTGGAAACCATCACCTCAGCCAAACCCTTGCTGCTCCATCCCTCCCGTGTCCATTGCTACGTTCCCAGAGTTCTGCTGAGCTGAACCTGAGCTGCTTTTAGTAATATTGTGTCAGGAATTCTCCCTGTCACAGCACCCAACCTCCCTCAAGAGTCTGTCCAGCCACAGGTGACAACTCTGAGGTCACCCAGGAGCCTCCTGCCAGAGCCTGAGCCCAAACAGATGGATGATACCTCCCAAAACAGCTCAGCAAGGAGCTGTGGTATCCTACATCATCTCCTAGTGGCACGGGGTTCCGTGGGAAATCATGGATGGGGTGGGAAGTGTTTGTCTGCCCAAGATACAAATCAAAATGACTGTGTCTCTGCAAGGAGGGAAGGGGTTTATCCCCTACCAAGTGAAAATGAGCAAATTTCATTCTGTTCAAGGACTAAAGGGAATTTTGTCTCGAGCTCCCTGACTGGGAAATTGAGAAACAACAACTACAGGTGATGATTCCAACGAGACAGGAACATCATTTCCTCTCCTTCCAGAAGACCATCAACCTCACTCCTGGAGTGCTGACCTCTCAGGCCTTCTCACACTCCAGGCAGGTTATTGTTTTTTCTGGACAGTTCCTAGACACCTTCCAGTACTTCAGGCTGATTCTGGTCAATTTTCTATTCCCAAGACACAAGTATCTGAGCACAGGGAAAACCGTGGTGCTTACCCAGCCCTCCCAAACCAGACCCACACGAGCACTCACCCAGCTTCTTCACCAGCTTCTTGTTTTTGTTGAGCTTTTTCAAAGCTTCTATGTCCATGTGAGGGATGTCAACAGCTTTGGCCTCATCACAGTGCTGCTGATCCCCCAGCAGACAGACAGAGAACTTGGGCCGGGGAGTTGACTTCAGCCTGGGGGGACAGAAGGGATGGATTGCCACCAACCCTCAGCACCACACACACTCCAGGGGACCCACCACAGAGACACCTTACCACAGCATTTGGGCATCTTCCTTCCACAGCTTCTAACCTGCCCTTTCCAGCAGGTCGGTGGGGACAGCCCGGGGGCTTCCCACACCTCCCCTCATGTTTTAAGACCCAGGGTAAGGGTCCGTCCAGCCGCACCCGCTCAGCCGGGGTGGGATGAACTACCCGGGCGGTTCGGTGCTGTGTCCCCCCGGGCTGCGGCAGAACCTGGCAGCTGAGGAAGGGGCGCGGACACAGCCCGAAGGCTGGGTGGGAGCTCTAGAGGATGGCGAACCTGACGGTACCGGAGAACCTCTTGTCTTTCTGCGGGTCGTAGTTCTTAAGGCTGATCTGCAGCTCCACCGTCTCCACAAACCTGAAGTGAGAGAAAAGCGGCGAAGGTTCAGGGGGTCCGGAGGGGCTGGGAAAGGAAGGGAAAGGGGGCGAGGAGACGGGGGAGACCCCGGCCCAACCCGGGTTCCGCCGTGGCGCTGGGCTCTTACTTGCGCTTCTTGACCCTGCTGCCCTGCAGCACCTCCTTCACCGCCTCGTACAGGGTATCGCGGGAGACTTTGCTGCTGCGGGGGGGAACGACAAAAAGGGCTCAGAGCTGACCGGGCCCGGGCCTCCTGCAGGCCGCGGGGAGCCCAGAGCCCACCCCAGCCCATCCGCGCTTCTCCTCGGCCACCATCCATCGCCCCTCGCACCCCAACAACCGCCCCGATCCCTCCCGAACCCCAACAACCTCCCGGATCGCCCCGGGGCCGCTCTCTGGGCGCGGATGGCGGCGGATGGAGCGGAGGGCCCGGACTCACCTCATGACTGCGGCGGCGGCGAAACGGGACCGAGAGGAGGCGGGCGGGGCCCCGCGCACTAGAAATAGGGGCGGGATCTCGCGTGATTTAGGGAAGCGGCGGAGGGGCAGCCCCCGGGCGCCATGTTGGGAGTGGCGGGGGAGCGTGTAGGGCACTGGGCGCCATGTTGGGAGTGGCGGAGCTTGCCCGGGGGGGCTCTACCGGCTTCACCCGTCCCTCGGCTCCCCTGGGCGGGCAGTTCCCGGCTGTTAACAGCTCCATCGCTCTCAGCCGCTCCGCTGAGGGTCTCTTTGCTGCCTGTCTCGGGCCAGGCCAGCAGCCCCTCCATCGCTCCCCATCCCAGGAGCCCGGACTCTCCCTCAGCAGCCGCCGGGAAGAAGACGGGACGCAGCCTGAGGTGCTCCCGGGGCACGGCGCCTTGAGGCCGGGACAGGTTCCCCCCTCTTGGCCTTCAGCGCTATAAAAATTGGTTCCTTGGTCACTGACCCCCCCTCCAGGGCACCCCCTGAGGGCGAGCGGAGCCTTCGCGCTTCAATGTCGGCACCGACCTGCGCAGTGGCCTCCGGGGGGCGCTCTCCCCCCACGGCCGGGGTCGTGCCGCCGAGCCCCGGAACCTGGATACGGGGAGGGAAGTGCTTGGGGAGCGACGGGGAACTCTGCGGTTATACGGGTTGCGGGGCGGGGCGAGCAGCGGCCTGGCCCCGGTGCATGGCGGTCTGGTGGCGGACTCGGCCCCGTTCGCCTGTCCTCAGGTCGGTGCCAGAGGTGGGGGGGGAAGGCCCGAGGGGACCCGGGGAAGGGGGAGATGGCGACCGAGGGGCAGCCGGTCCCTGGCGAGCTGCTGCCTTCCTCCCCCCTGCTGCTTGACAACACGGGGGGAACCCCGCCATGTCTCCCCGCCACCCCCAGGCCACCTGGGCCCGCCCCGCCGCTCCCCTCAGGGCTCACCATGGCGCCAGGCCCTGCCCTGGTCCCTGCTCAGTCCGTGTCGACACTCTGCCCTGACACCCCCTGGGTGTCTTCACACCACAGCCTACACCTGCAGCACCTTCCCCAGCCCTCCCCGGGCTGCCGGCCACTCCTTTGCCCCATTTCTTTTGCTTGGCAGGCGGAGGAGCTCCAAGAGGTCTCGGTTCCCCCGGCTGTGCCCCTCCCACCCTGCTGGGATGGGGTCTTCCCAGGGAAACGAGCAGCAGTGCCTCTCGGGAGGTGTCAAGCCTGGAAGAAGCAGGGAGGATCTGCTTTTCCAGCTGTCTGTCGGGTGCTTGGGTTAGAGGGTGCAAGGCCTGGCTGCACCCTTGGGTGCTGCAGTGACAGAGCTGTCAGGCTTGTTCCTGGAAATCAAAATGATCAAGTAGAAAGCTATCTCAGAGATGACTCGTGATGAATCCACTGGAGCTGCTTTCAAAGATAAACCTATCAGCAGAGTGTCACTTGAGCATAATGTTCTCCTGGGGGTGGGGGTGTTTTAACATTATCTGCTCCTAGTCTGAAAGTTCCTCAGAAGGATGGGAATGAGGAGGAGGGAGGAGAGGGTGAGGGTTCTTCCAGGGACAGAGCTCATTGTCCTGCCCATCAGTGCAGGACACCCTCAGACTTTGGAGTACTCAGAGCCCTTTCCTGCAGCTCATTTGGAGGATGGGAAGGGTTTGAAGGTGGTATTTATCTCTAAAACAAGTCTGGCAGTTCACTGGGGTGATAAGCTTTAGCTTCTTTTTGCCTGTGAAGAGATTGAGAAGGGGTCATCTGGCCAGATCAACCTCCAAAACAGTTTGCCATTAGGGCCCTTCTAGTGCACAGAAGTTACTTTTTACACATATTGAGGGGACAAGCCAATCTGAATTGTCTTTCTTTCCTTTAAAGCTTGAAACAAGGACGTCAGCTCCCTGTTCCACACTCCTCTGTGTCCTGGTGCTCTCTGTGAGAGAGCTGCCTGAGGTGAACTTCATGTCTGAGGCTCAACCCTCAGGACAGGATGGAGAGTTTGGCCTTGCACACAGTGACCCTTAGTGATGGGACGACAGCCTACCTCCAGCAGGCTGTCAGAGGTAAGGCAAACCTCAGGCTGCAGAGGCTAAAAGTCACTTGTCTGAGCCTCTGAAGTGAAATCTCAGGTTTAAAAAAAGGATCCTCCCCCCCCACCCAGCAGATCAGCTCCCATGGGGCTCGTGGGGTCACTTGGTCCAGGAGGCAGGCAGCTCTCTGTTAGATTTCCAGGGAGGAGTGAGGCAGCAGGAATGAAACACACCTCAAGGTTGGGATGTCCTTGGAGACAGCCTTGGATTTGTCCTTGTCAAAGCCTTGGAGATGGGAGAGCTGCTGCTGTGGAAGGTGAGGGCTCTGCTCAGTGAACCCTCTCCAGGGAAATGAGGTCCAGGCTGCAGCCTGCAGGACCCTGTTCAACCCAAACCTCCCTTGCAGCTGCTCAGGATGGTTTCCTCCCCTGGGATGCAGGGTTGGCTTCCCAGCAGTGCTTTTCTCCCTCAGAGGGGTGCAGAGCTCAGTCACTGGAGCCAAGTCAGAGCCAAATTCAGCTCCTGCCCTTGTTTGGGTGGTTGTGAGCTGCTGCCTCCCTCACTGCCTGCTGCTCTGACAAAAGGAACATGGTTCCTGCAGAACAGGCTGGGGGAGTTGAGAGGTTTCATGTCCTGAGGATTGCTCTCTTGCTTTCCTTTCTATGCAAACTTACTCCAAGTATTATGGTCTGGAGCTGGGCTAGCTGAAAACCCACCAGGTTTTGTGAACCCCCCCAGACATCATGCACCAGGGGAAAGTCACTTGGATCCCCCATGTTCATGGGAGATGGAGCAACATCCTCTCTGCATCAAATAATTTGCTAACTGAGGGATGATTACAGGGTTACACTGTCTGAAAAACCCAATCCTCACAACCCCTTGAGGGTGGCAACACTTTGGATCCTGTAATTCTTTTTCCCAAAAGTGAATCCTCCACCAAAGCAGAATGAAAATAAATCTCCAGGCCCCTTGCTGATGCTGGGAAAAGCTCCCAGGTGAATTTTTCTCCAGCAGGAGAGTAATTGCTTTCTCCTTTAGATCCAAACCCCATTGCCCATGGCAGTCTTTCCCCTTTTTGGCTTACAGAAGGGCAACTTGGAAATTGATGAGGACTGAGGGTCTTTGTCTTGCATCCTCCTGTCAAGGAAAGGGAGGCTCCAGCCTCTCTGGGCAGCCAGGTGCCTCTGTGGTTCTTCAGGGGAAAACCTTGATAAATAACAGCTTATGAGCAACAGTTTTGCTGCCTCCCATGGGACTGGTTTCCTTGGGAAGATGCAGCAGAGAGGGGACAGCTCCTGGGTTTAGAAAAGCTGGACTCTGCAGGGACTGCTGATGGGTTTTGGTTTTTTTTTTACCTGTTTCAGGTGAGAAGTTGATTGAGGGGCAAGTCATTGAGCTTGAAGATGGGACCACAGCTTATATCCATCAGGTGACAGTTCAGAAAGGTGAGGACCATCAAATCACTTCTTTTTTCTTAGGAGGAAATTGATGGAAATGGATTTGTCTGTATTGCAGCATCAGGCTCCTCTATTAGCTCAACTTTAGAAATTCCATTCAGCTATAGGTTTGGGTTTTTTTCTTCCCTTGCTTGTGGTTTTGAGGCTGAATGAACAAGGACACAGAACATGGGATTTCCTGCAAAGTTTTTTAGCAGTTTGACAAGGAGGCAAATCTGCTGGTGGTAGAAGCAAATGTGTGCTGAGTGTTGTTTCACCTGTGGGCTCTCTCTGAGTTGTCAGTCTGACAGGTCCCAGGTCTTTGAGCAAGGCCAGGAAGCTGTGAACTGCTGAGCCCAAACCTCCTCTGTTCCATGTGGGAGCAGCTGGACAGGATTTTCCTCTCAACTTTTGAGATAATAGATTTACTTCTGGAATAGGTGTTTGGGGGTGGAGGGTGGGGATTGTTGGAAGTGATGCCACCTTGGGCTTTGACCAATGTCACCTCTGAAATAAGGTGATTAATTAGTTTGAGAAGTGCTGGGAATTCACTTCATGTGGCACAGAGGAACCCTCCCTGGCCTTGGGAAGGTGTAAAAGGCAGAAAGAACTCTCTTGCTCTGGGTGAGTCCTTTGAAGTTCCTTAGATGCCACCTCCTTTTTCTGTTCTTAGAAGGTTGCTTGAAGCCCACGGACTCTTCCAATAAGGTGTGTGATTTTATTTATTTTTTTTTCTTCTCTTTTAGAAGCTTTGGCTTTTGCAGATGGTCAGCCAGTGGTGCTGGAAGATGGCAGCATGGCCTACATACACAACACAGGTAAAGGGGAAGCACATTCCCTGTTGTTTTTTTTGTTTTTTTTTTCCTTGGTAACTGGAGCAGAAGCCACTGATGTGTCCCAGATCCCCAGGCTACAGGCAGCCTGGGGGGATGAGGGGTTCCTGATACCCAGCACCTCATTTACATTTGGTTACTTCCCTCCTGCAGAAAGTTATGAGCCCAGCACCTTTGAGGCCATCCAGCTGGAGGATGGTTCCACTGCCTACATCCATCCTCCTGTCATCATGCCACCTGGCAGCACCATCCTGGAAGTGCAGGCAGAAGCAGGGCTGGAGGAGCTGGCTGTGGAGGAGGAAGAGGATCCTTTTGATGTGGAGACCATGACTGCATTAAAGCAGTACACCAGCAAGGTGAGGACACAACACTTCTTTTGTGGTCTGCCAGCAGCACGGAGGGGCTGGGGGACTTGTCTGTCTTTGTCCTGGGGTTTAAGTGTCCTCCCTTTGTTAGCACATCTCTGTTCATTTTCCAACAATCCCAGCTTTGAGGAGAGCACAGAGCTGTCACCCTCAGAGGTGGCTGCCAGGTCAGGGCAGTTTCCTGCTGCACCCTCCAGCTGATTCCTATGGTGCTGTGCCTCTTCCCCTGCCCCTGCTGCAGGCACAGATTTGGGAAGAGCAGAGAACAGCTTGGATTTCTTTTTCCTTGCTTTTATGTGTCCCTCCTTGAAGGTTTCTTTTAGTGTGCAAGGTTTTTCCTCATGCCACCAGGGGGTGATGTTTTAACCCCCAGATGATTCAGGCAGCAGATCAAGGCTGAACCTTCTACATGTCAGGGTCAGCCCAGTTCTGGCTGCTTGCTTCCCATGCTGACAAAAGCCTCAAAACCCAAAATAGCTTCAGATCCTAACGTGTTGTCACAGCAGAGCTCTGCTGGGGTGTCTTGGGTGCTGGCATTTTCTCCCATCTCCATGGTGATGTGTGGGAAGGGGCTGGGTGGGGCACCATGAGGATTTCCTGATGGAGACCTTTCTGCTGTGGTAGGGCCAAGCTGCCCCAGCTCTCTGGAGAAGAGGAGGGTGAAACTGCTGATGCAAATGCCTTCCTGCTGAGCCTGCTCCACACTGTGCAGAGAGGGATGAACAGTGCCTGTGTCCCTGTGCTTGTAGGTGTCTGATGAGGAAGAGGAGGGAGTGACAGACACTTGCCACGTGAGGAGTGAGGATTCCAGCAATGTCCCTTCCCAGGTTGGAATTTTTCAGTGATGCTTTTCTGGAACTAGGACAAATTCCTCTTCATGCAGAGAGCTTTGCCAGCCAGTAATTAAAAAATAAGCTTCGTGGCTTTTTGTGGAAGGAATTCTTTAGTGTGAGGGTGGTGAGACACTAACCCAGGGTGCCCCCAGCAGCTGTGGCTGCCCCATCCCTGGCAGTGCTGGAGGTTGGATGGGGCTGGGAGCACCCTGGGCTGGTGGGACGTGTCCCTGCCCGTGGCAGGGGTGGCACTGGGGGAGCTTTAAGGTCCCTCCCAATCCAAACCAGTCTGGGATTCTCTCCAAGGTTAGCAGGTGTGTTAGCTGCCAGTTTTACAAGTGAGCCAATGGTGTACAGAGAGGTCTGAGAACACCCAGTGAGCTGGGAGGTGGGAAATACAGGCTCTTAGACCCCTTCCCTGTCACCTGGGTTTTACCAGATGTGCTCAAGTTGGTTTTGTAGGAACATTTTTTTTGGTGAGGATGACAGAAGGAGTGCAGATGTATGGCAGGGTGGGCAGTGGTGTGTGTGGGCTTGGCAAAGCTGCTCTGGGGGCTCACTGAGTGAATTTCCTTCCATCTCCCAGCAGGATTTGCAGGAGGAAGAAGTGCAGAGCAGTGAGAAGGGGCAGCAGGTTGGCAGCAGGGCCTTCAGGTGTGGCTACAAAGGCTGTGGCCGCCTCTACACCACTGCCCACCATCTAAAGGTAAAGCAGGTGACACTCTGCAGCCCAGCCACCTCCCTGTGTGACACTGCCCCAGCAGAATGCTGCTGCACACAAGGCTCAGCTGTGTGCTTGGCTCCTCCAGAGATCCAGATGTGTGAAATCCAACAGAGAACTTCAGGTTCTCTCCACCAGTTGGATTTCTCCACATTCTTTTCCTTCCTCCTTGTCTTGGCTCTCCTGGCAGGGATCTGGTTCTTTTTCTTTCCAGGTACATGAACGTTCTCACACGGGGGACCGGCCCTATACGTGTGACTTTCCAAGCTGTGGGAAAGCATTTGCCACAGGTAAAAATGTCTCTTTCGAGCAAATTTTGTTTTCTCTCCACTCCAAACCACTCTTGAGTATCAGCCCTGGCTTTTTCCCAGCAGAGAACCATGAGCACAACTGGTAAAACCTCTGAGGAGGAAGTGCAGCATGGCAGACTGCCTGGGACTTGTTTGATTATGGACAGATGAAAGGAGTTGTAGGAAGAAGCTGAGTTGTCAGGGGTGGTGTGAGGCTGTTTGGGTATTTTTTCCCCTCCAGCTTTGCACACACAGGACAGAAATTCAAAAATTACCCCAGAGGTGGTACACAGCTTGCTATATTCATTTCTTCTCATTATAAAATTTAATTATAGTTTCTTTCCTGGGCAGGGTATGGACTCAAGAGCCATGTGAGAACACATACTGGTGAGAAACCCTACAAGTGTCCAGAGGACATGTGTAGCAAAGCTTTCAAAACCTCTGGGGATCTACAGAAACACATCAGGACACACACAGGTGAGCAGTGCAGGAGAAGAACTCATCAGCTCCCCCTTGGAATGGTCTCCCAGATCAAGTTCTCCTCCAGCTTTTGTCCAGGATGTGTCTTCTTATGTCTTGGGTGAAGCAAGGCAGAGCTGAAGTAGACAGAGTCTACCCTGGAGTCAGAAACAGGAGAAGGGCAGTGGAGCTGGGGAAGGGTCTGGAGCACAAGTCTTGTGAGGAGCAGCTGAGGGACTTGGAATCTTGGAATTGTTTTGTCTGGAGAAGAGGAGGCTGAGGGGAGACCTCACTCTCTACAACTCCCTGAAAGGAGGTTGGGGTGAGGTGTGGGGGTCAGTCTCCTCTTCCAAGTAATTAGCAATATGACAAGAGGAAATAGCCTCAAGTTGTACCAGGGGAGGTTTTGATTGGAGATTGGGAACAATTTCCTTACTGAAGCAGTGGTCAAGCTTTGGAACAGGCTGCCTGGAGAAAAAAAAAAGTGTAGATGTGGCACTTGGGGACATGTTTTAGTTGGCATGGTTGGGGTCTCAGAGGTCTTTTCCAACATCAATAATTCTGTGATTTGGGGATTTTCCAGTTCTGTTCCAAACAGCAGAGTTGGGATGCCAGTGTTGCTGGAGGAAAGGTGCCAGGTCTCAGGGGTGTGGCACTGTGGAGGAGGGGGTGCAGGGGGGGATATTGAGGTGTCTGTGCTGTCGCAGGACTCTTGCACCCTCTCCCTGCAGGGGAACGTCCCTTCAAGTGCCCCTTTGTGGGCTGCGGCCGCTCCTTCACCACCTCCAACATCCGCAAAGTTCACATCCGAACCCACACGGGGGAGCGGCCCTACATGTGCCCAGAGCCCAACTGTGGGAGGGGCTTCACCAGCGCCACCAACTACAAAAACCACATGAGGATCCACACGGGTGAGAGGAGGAGGAGGAGGAGGAGNGAGAAGGAGGAGGAGGAGGAGAAGGGGAAGGGGAAGGGGAAGGGGAAGGGCTGAGAGGCAAAGAGAGAGGAGCTTGAGGAGAGTGAGTGAGTGAGTGAGTTCAGCTTTCTTCTCTGACCACTAGGGGAGAAGCCCTACGTGTGCACCGTGCCGGGCTGCGGCAAACGCTTCACGGAGTACTCCAGCCTCTACAAACACCACGTGGTTCACACACACTGCAAACCCTACACCTGCAGTAGCTGTGGAAAAAACTACCGCCAGACCTCCACCCTGGCCATGCACAAACGCAGCAGCCACGGGGAGCTGGAGGCCACGGAGGAGACTGAGCAGACCCTCTATGAACAGCAGCAACTGGAGGGTGAGCAACCAACCCCATCACCTGCAGCAAGCTTTACAAAGGGAAGGGAGAAGGCTGAATGAGCCTGCAGCTGCTCTGCTCTCAGCCCCAGGTCTGTTCTGGGGGCTTCTGCCTCCCCCACCACAGAAGCTGGAGCATGGAGAGGGTTGGAAAGGATCTTTAGAGATCATCCAGTCCAACCCTTCCTGCTCATGTGGGTTCACCTGGAGCAGGTGGATGGTATCCAGGTGGGTTGTGAATGTCTCCTCCAGAGAAGGAGACTCCACCACCTCTCTGGGCAGCCTGTGCCAGTGTTCTGTCACCATCAAAGTAAGGAAGTTCCTCCTCGTGTTTGGATGGAACTTCCTGGGCTCCAGTTTGTGCCTGTTGCCCCTCTTCCTGTCACTGGGCACCACTGAGAAGAGTCTGGCCCCATCCTCCTGCCACCTGCCCTGGAGATACCTGATAAGATCCCCTCTCTGATTAGTGCTTCTCTCACCCCTTTTCCTCTTCCCTCTCTCAGCTGCTGCTGCTGACAGAGCCACCTCCCTGAAGAGCCAGCACATCACTTTCCTGGCAGAGATGGAGGAGGAGGAAGAGGAGGATGATGATGGTTTGCATGCACAGGTCTCCCTTATCTCTCAGGATGGGACAGATCAGGTATGGACACGTGTGGAGGACAGCCCTTCACTGAGATTCTGCCTCTCCCCAGCCTTGGTGTTCTCCAAGTGATGGGGTTTTTTTTTTTTCAGTGTAAAACAGACCCTGGGGCTTCACAGGCTCTGTCCCAAGGGCTCCCTCTGTACAGCCACACCCCAGGTTCCATGTGGGGGTACAAAAATGGGCCACTGGTCCCCAAATCACTTTGTTGGCCAGAGTCCCAGAGGCATTGGCCAGGGCTGGTGTGCAGGGCCTGGCAGCCCTTACCCCTTGGCCAGCTGGCAAGAGGCAGCTCCCATCCCTGCTGACACAGGCTGAATTTGGTGGTGGTTTTTCTATCATCTGTTTATGGCAGTGCTTTTGTGGCACTTCCCTCCACCAGCTGCCTGGGTGCTGACTGGGAGAAACTGGGGGAAGGAAACAGCTGCCACCAGTTGCACTGATTTCCTCTCAGTCCAAGATGTTCTGTGCTGCAGTGACACACAAACTGTCCCTTCAAAGCCTGGAGAGAAGTCCCCCATCCCTGGAAGTGTCTGCCCCATCCCTGGCAGTGTTGAAGGTCAGGTTGGAGCAACCTGGGCTGCTGGGAGGTGTCCCTGCCCGTTCAGAGGGGTTGGAACTGGAACTTAAATTGGAATTGGAACTTAAAGCTCATCCTTTAAGGTCCCTTCCAACCCGACCCATTCTAAGTTGGAAGGGGAAGTGCTGTAGAAGAGGTAGAGCTGGAGACTTGAGGTCTGTGAGTTCTTCATTGGAATCCATGACCCTGAGCAAAGTCCTTGGAGTTTTCTGTGCCCTGCATCTTGGATGTGGAGGAGGAGGAGAGAGTTCCATCCATCCCAAACCCTCAGTGTTGCTAAACTCCAGGGATGCACAAGCCATCCTGGCTGAGGGCATCTGGTTTTCTCCTACCCAGGTCAGTCTGTCCCAGGAGGACCTGCAGGCTCTTGGCAGTGCCCTTGGCATGGTGACCCCGAGCAGTGCCCTCAGCCTGCCCGAGGCAGAGCTGGCAGGTGGTGACACAGACCCGGTGACAGTCACCAACGGGGGCAGCACTGAGACGCAGCCGGTAGGGACAAACCCGGGACCTTCCTTTTTCCCTGCAGAGAAGCAGCCTGCTGGGATTGTGTCTGCTTTTAACACGGGGTTGGTTTTTATCCTGATTTTTCCCAGGTTGCCATAGTCACCTCTGGAGCAGTCCTGTCTGAGGAATCAGCTGTCACCTCCCTCTGCCAGCAGCAGGTGGCATTGCTGGCCACCCCCAGTGGCACCCACATTGCAGTGCAGGTACCCCCAGCTCCTGCCACCTTCCTCCACCACCCCTTGCTGGCTCCAGCACTTCCCTTCTTGCTCTGCTCCATCTCCTTCATTCCCAGGTGCCCTGCAGGTGGAGGTGAGCAGGGATGTGCACCTTGGGTTGCAGAATGCTCCTTTCTAACCTGCCATTCCCCATCCTAACCAGGGCTCTCTCTGCTTCACCTTCCCTCTGCCACCCACTGCCAGTCCCTCCTACCTCTCTCCTGCTTTCCTGACCCCACTTTTTGGGAAGACAGTGTTATCCCTCTCTCTCTTTTGTTTTTCCCCTCCAGTTAGAAGAGCAGCAGAGCCTGGAGGAAGCTCTCAGCATGGCTGCAGTGGCCATCCAGCATGAACCTGTCACACTTGAAGCAGCCTTGTCTGAGAATGGGTGCTGAGACCCCCTGGAGCCCCCCGGGCAGGGAGGGTGGGCAGGCAGCCTCAGCTCCTTCTCCATGGGAGCATCAGGAGCAGCTGGATCAGGACCAGCTGGCATGTGGAGTGAGGAATGGTGTCCAGTGAGAGCTGGTGCCAGCAGCCTGGGGCTGCTGGAGTGACCCTCCTCCAAGGGCTCTTCTCACTGAGGAGGGATGTCAGAGATACTTGGCTGCTGCCTTCTCCTGGAGTCTCTGCAGTTTTCCTGAGCTCTGAGCAGCAACTTTTCCTGCTCCTCACCTTGGGCACTGACTCCCTCTCTCTGGAGCAGATGGCAGGTCATGTCTTCTGGTATTTATTACTTCATGGCTAAAATTCCCAAGACCTGCTAGTCTCCTGCAGCACTAGTGATGGAGCCACAGAGATTTTGGAGTGCAAAAAATTGATTTTGGAGAGGCACTTCCTGCCTTTTCCCTCTAAATCCAGCAGCTCTCCCCTTTCCTGCCCTTTCTCCCAGGTAAGGGAGAAGTGGGCAGCAAGAACACAGAAGCAATAAATCCCCCTCAGAGCAAGCCCAGGCTGCTTGGTGGCAGGAGGGGGTGAGCAGTACCAGTTCCTGGTGCTGAAGTGGACACCCAGGCTGGCTCCAAACATGTTCCCATCTCTTTGTCTGCTCTCCAGCAAATTTCCTTGGCAGGCTCAGCGTGGTGGAGCAGAGCAAAGCCAGCCAGCACTTGTTTGAGGGCTGAGCTAGTCCTGGGTGTAAATACTGAGCTGAAATAAACACAGATTAAAAAATTTGCTTTTTTAAAAAAAAAAACCCAAACAAGGACTCTTTTTGCTTTTCCAGTTGTGGGGGTGGGAGGAGGGGATGGATGTTGATGTTTTGCAGATGTAAGGATTAAGGAGGTTCTGGAGATTTGTTGGACAATCTCTGCACTTTTGGTCAATTCAAAACCTGCTCTGAGGAGGGCTGTGAGCAAGAGGAGTTGTAGCCTCTGAGTTGAACTCCTCTTAGTTCTCAGCTTGTGTCTTGGAGGAGCCAAGAGCTGTCTCCTGATTCTGAATTTTAGGGAATTGTGGTAATACAAGAAAAATGTGTCTGAAGGTGTCTCACAGCCCTCTGAGCAGGGCAGAGTGAGCTGTTTGTGGGCAAAGCCAGCACGAGAGGTGACCAGGGAATTATTTAAGGTGAAAAAGACCATTTCAGATGATCAAGTCCAACTGTAAACCTGCACAGGCTTCCAGCAACTGGTGTTTGTTTTTTGGAGATACCCGAGAAGTTTGCAGAGGAAAAAGTTTCTGCAGGGGAGGAAGGGGCACAGGGCAGGGGGGGTGCAGCGGGCTGGATCTCTGCTCAGGTACAACTGGTCCCAAAACGAGCGGGCCTGGAGCCCTTTGGAAAGGAGGGAGGGGAAAAAAAAAATAAAATAAAATAATAATAATAATGAAAAACAAACAAACAAAAAAACCCAACCAACCAACAAAAAAAACCAAAACCACACACACACAAAAATTAAAATAAATAAAAAAATAAAAATAAAAATGAAAAAAAAAATCTTCATTTAAATCCCAGAGGCGGAAGCTGCTCTTGGAGCCGGGGAGGGATTTTCTCTCCATGCCCAGGAAAGTTTTTTTCCTCTGGAGGCTGAGCTAGCAAAGGGTTACAAATCCTTGGCGATTTGTGACGATGGGGACCTTGGCTTTGAGTTGGGGCCCTTGAACTTGGGCTCCTTTGGGGTGCACCCAAGCAGATGGCGCTCCTGCTCCGCCCGTCCCCCACCGCCCAAGGGCTCGATCGGGGCAGGCGGTTTCCTGGAACCGGATCCTCGGTCCCGGCAGAACCTCCTCTGCCACCGCCTCCCCCAGCCATGGACCTGCGAGCGGAGCTGCTGAAATCCATCTGGTACGCCTTCACCGCCCTGGATGTGGAGAAAAGCGGAAAGGTCTCCAAATCCCAGCTCAAAGTAAGTCCCCGGAGCGGGAATCCGGTGGTCCCGGGGGGGCTGCAAGGGGCAGGGTGGGGCTGAGGATGCTCTGCATCCCCCCTGGGTTTCCCCGGAGGAATTGGGAAATGTTCAGGTGAAACAGAACCTTGCAGTCGCCTCCACGTTGGGTTTGAAGTTCTCCATCTCCCTTCTCTCCCTTAAAAAACAAAAAAAAAAATTAAAATTTGGAGGAGTTAATGCGGAGGAGTTAATGCTCCTCTAATTTTCTAGGTGAAAATTAGGAGAAATGGAGTTTTAAGTTGTTTTCGGGGGGGGAGGTTTAGGCTTTTTGTGGCCAATTAACAGCCCGAGCTGGCTTTATATTTTCTTGCTTGCCAGAACACCCTCATTTCTGCTTCCTGTTCAGCCAGCAGGTCGGTAGGTAGAGTGAGACCATTTTAAACTCCTTGGCACAGATCTCCCCTCTCCCCCACCCTTCCAGCAGCTTTGCAGAGGGCTCCTGCACCAAACACATCGTGGCCTTAAAAACGTTTTTGTCTGCCCCTGGGATGCTCCAGGTTGGCTTTGACGATAACTATTGATTTATTTTTTTTTTATTTTTTTTTTTCCCTTTGCAATTGCTGTGACTTTTTTGGTTTTTTTTTGGTGCCTTTTAAGTGTCTCCTTGTGGTTCTGCTGGCGCCAGGGTTGGAAATGCCGGTTGGAGCAGGGGGCTGCCATGCAGAGGAAAGACCTGAGCTAGAAAACATGCAAAGCACGGGGAGGGGTTGTCTCAGGACTTGGCAGCAGCTGCCAGGCTGCCAGAGGAGTTGTGAAACTCTGCAAAAACAAAAACAAAACCCCAAAAAAGCTTCTTTCCTTCTATGCCCTCTGCTCTTTCCCTGGGACAGGCTGCAAGGGAAGGTGCTGGACTTGGTGCATGGGGAGGGGGAAGGAGAAAAAAAATTACAGGGTGGTGTTTGTAGGGTCTGGAGGGGAAGCAGCAGGGCTGGGCTCCCCCTGCTCAGCTGCACCCCAGAAACTTGCACGTGTGCCCTGTGAGCCTGCTTAAAACTGGAGAAATAGCTGAAAGAATTAAGGCAAATCCCAAAATAAGCCAGAGCCTAATCCCCCCCCTCACTAATCCCCAGGGGGCTGCTCTGCTCCCCTCGCAGCATCCCCTGCACCCAGAGCCCTTGCCAGCCCCTGGGCACGGTTCTGCCTTTGCCTTGGGAGATCTTTACCACTGGGGATGGTGCTGAGGCCACGGGGACCCTAATCCTGATGGTGATTTCCTTGAGAGCTTGTGCAGGGAGACACGAGGAGCTGCAAACCCTCGTGCTGAGGCTTCAGGGACGCTGGGGACAGCGTCTGCACAAATGGGTTTTGCCCTGGGTGACTTTGCAGGAGATTTGCCCCTCGCTGGTTTTCCAGCTTTGAGTCTGCCCCGTTCCGTGATGGAGCTCAACCCTGGGTAATTTTTACCCCATCTTGGGGCCAGGGAGAGAAAGTTTCCATTGCCCATCGATGCCAAACACCAGCTCAGGTTTGTCCCAGCCCACACCAGCCAGCACTGGGGTTTCTGCTCATGGTTACAGCATAGAACTCCTGGTTCTGGCAAGCTGGAGCCAGACCCTCTTCCAACCATGGTGGCCATTCCCTCTCCAACCCCCTCCCGGGTTGTGCTCTGCTCCCCCCACCCCAGGATGTTGCTGCAAGAAAGATCTTGAAGAAGGAGGTGAGGGAGAAACGCCGGCGCTCAGCCACGCTGGCACCTACAGACACCAAACCAGCCCCAGGAGCTGGGCTGGGATCTTCCTGGTGGATGAGCCACATGCCAGTAGAAGTTGGGTGCCTCTGACGTATTTCCAGCTGCATGAAGAATTTTAGTGGTGTTTCGAGGCTGAATTTAAATTTATTATTGAAATTATTTGATTCCCCCCTCCCCAGGTCCCTGAACGCGGCACTCGTGAGGCTGCACCTCAAGTACTGTGTTCAGTTCTGGTCCCCTCATGACCAGAAGGACATTGAGGGGCTGGAGCATGTCTGGGGAAGGGTCTGGAGCACAAGTCTGACCAGAGGCACCTGAGGGACCTGGGGGTGTTCAGGACAGGAGGCTGAGGGGAGACCTTCTGGCTCTCTGCAACTGCCTGAGAGGAGGTTGGAGCCAGGGGGGGGTCAGGCTCTGCTCCCAAATGATAGAATAAGAGGCCATAGCCTCAGGTTGTGCCAGAGGAGGTTAGATTGGAGCTTGGGAACAATTTTTCCTTGGAAAGGGTTGTCAGGCCCTGGCCCAGGCTGCCCAGGGCAGGGGTGGAGTCCCTGTCCCTGAATGTGTTTAAAAATCCCAGAGGCATGGTGCTCAGGAGACAGCTGAGCAGTCGGCTGGTGGAGCTACGTTGGTAAAGTTTGGTTAAAGGTTTGACTGGATGATCCTAGAGGTCATTTCCAACCTGAACTGTCCTGTTCTGTGTTGGTGAAGCTGTTGGGTTGAGCAGCTGAGGGCTCTGCATGGACACTCCCGTGTGAGCGGGTTGGGGTAGGTGTGGATCTGCACAGGAAGGAAAGGCAGCTTGTGGTCAAGTGCTGCACAGTCAGAGCTGTTGGGTGGTTCTGTTCCCAGCCCTGCTCTTGGATGAGCTTTTATCAGTGCCACTGTGTCCTCCCTGGCAGGGTGAAGCCCCATCTCCCCAGGTTCTGGCTGGGATGTGGGCCCTGCATCCCGGACAGAGCTGAGATGGCCCCTGGGGTGGCTGGGTCTGGCTGGGCCAGGTGGGTCAGAGCCATCCTGCTGCTTTCCAGCTCTGCTCCGTGCTGTCCCCACTGCAGAGGGTCAGGGGTTTGCTGAATGCTCTGAGAACTCCATCTCTGGAGGCTGAGGGTCCCCCACCCCCAGGCTTGGGGGGCAGATGGCAGGGGAGGGGGCTCCTGTTTGCTTTTGGAGAAGAGCCCATCACCCATGCAGGTCTCTGGGTGTAACCAGCACCTTGGGTGCCCCCCAGGGCAGGTAGAAGGCTCCTGCTTGAGCCAAACGTGCCCGTGGTTGTTGGATGCACCAAAGGCCCAGGCCAGTGCGTCCCAGTTTGGCCAGTAACAGGGCTGAGAGCAGCTCATCCCTCCAAGTGAGGGAAAAAGCCTTCCTCGAGATCAGGAGCTGACAGTCCTTGAGCCAAGGGGTCCCAGCTGGTGAGGGAGAGGGACATTGCTGTCCTTGCTCAGGATCAGGCAGCTCCAGGGACCCTGACTGCTGGCAAAGGCTCCTGGTGCTGGGGGTCCCCTGGGCCAGGGTCCCCTGCGCCCTCCAGGGAAGCTTTGATGTTTTCAGCAGGGCACGTGGGGAAACTGAGGCAGCAGCAACCCTCCCTCCGTGGTCACAGATGCATCAGTCTCCCTGCTCTGAGGCCGAGGGGGGTGGAGGGGTTGTGTTAAACACAGGCAGTCAGGCTCCAGCCTGAAAGGTCACCCCCAGCCCTGGCATCACCCCCGGAGTGTCTCCCACAGGGGAGGAGGAGAAGAGGGGCTGCCATTCTCCTGCAGCATTAAATATTCCACCCCCGGCTCCGGCTGGCGTCGGCAGCGGCTACGGAGGGGGCGGGAGTGAGGGGAAAAGGCTGGGCTGGTGCTCTGAGGGATTTGGGATGCTCTGAGGGATTTGGGGTGCTCGAGGGTGTCAGGCAGACCTCTGCAGACCCCCCAGCAACTCCTGCACACCGCGGGGGGAAGGCTGCATCCCCAAACAGCTCAGAGCATCCCTTCCCTCTCCCCCCGGCTATTTCCCTCTCCTATCCCTCAAGTCAAGAGTCCCGAGGGAGGTTTCCTGCCTTTTTCTCTCCGTGGGGAGAGCCCCAGCCCCACACACTCCACCACCAAGTTTTTCCCCCCCCCCCAGGTTCATTTTTCAGGTGATTCCGGGGTTCAGGGCTTGCTGGGGTGGTCGGAGGGGCTCAGGGTGCTGCCCGTGGCTCGGTTCACATACCCGCGACCTCGGGGGCTTTTTGGCTGGATGCTGGAGGAGGAGATGGGAGCGCTGGGGACGAGGCCTCACGTTGGGAATGGGAGGCGATTCCCAAGCTTTCGATCCATCCTGACAGAGCTGCCCGTCATCCCGGAGGATGCCCAGGGTGTTTCCATCCCTCCCCACCCCTCCGTGGGGCTGCACCGAACCCCGAAAGGTGCGGCCGTAGCAGCAGCGGAGCTCAGGGCTATCGGCTGCTGGAGCACAGGGTGGAGCCGAGGTGATAACATCGGTCCGGAGGGGGGAAAAAGAGAAAATCTGGTCGAGCAAGAACCTTCTCCAGCTGCAGCAGTCGCCGTGGCCTCCGGCAGCTCCGCTCCCTGCTGGGAGGAAATTTCCAGGTCTGCAGGGAGGAGCAGGGATGCTGCTCACCATCTCCTCCAACCCCTCTCTCGAACAAGCTGCAAAATCCTACAAAACCGTCTCGGCAGACCCTGATGCAGTGAGACTGCATCGGTTTGGGACTTGCCTTCAACCTTCTCCTGCTTCCTGGGACAAGGAGACAGCAGCCTGCCCAGCACCACGAGCTGGGGATGCTGGGGATGGTCCCCTTTCCCCTTCTCTTCCCTGGGCTCAGCCATGTCTCTCCCTGGCATGCAGGTCCCCATCAGGTCTGTGCCATGCCAAGTGCTGTCCAGCCTGGTCCAGGGATGCAGCTTGTTCCAGGCTTCATCACGTGGGAAACGTGGAAGCTGCAAACTCTTGTCTTGTTTCAGGGGGATTTAAACAAAACTGGGCTGGTTGGTGACATTTGCAGCCTGGTTCTGGAGATGGTGTGGCTCCAGCTCACCCTTATCTGTTTCCAGACTAAACTTTTTCTTAGGTTTTTATAAATCTTGCCTTCTTTTCTTCCTTGGGTCTTTCTGTGCCCTGCTGGCAGAGCAGCTGCTGTCAGGCTGGGTTCTGTGGCTGGTTGTTTTTTAAGAAATCCCTCAGGATGGTTGCCAAAGGGCATAGCTTGGGGTGGCTTATCATCTGTTCTAGGTAAAAGCCTGTCCTCTGTCCTCTGAGATGTTTGAAACAGCTCCTTTAAGAAAAAAAAAATAATCCGTGTGCCAAGAAACGAAAGAAATGAATGTGGGGAGAAAAAACCCAACAGCCTCAGTTTTTGGCTGTTTTGAAATTATTCTTTCAGGTTGGGCTGTGGGGACATTCCCCTGTCCATCTGCCAAAACCAAACCTGTGGCTGCAGGGAGGGGGTGCTGGGCATGGTCCCCAGGTGGGTGGGGATGGGCTTGGGGCAGGGCTGGAAGGTTCTCCATCTTCTCACCCTCTGTCCTGCTGGGCCAGGTGCTGTCTCACAACCTCTACACGGTGCTGTGCATCCCCCACGACCCCGTGGCACTGGAAGAACATTTCCGTGATGATGATGATGGTCCAGTGTCCAGCCAGGGCTACATGCCCTACCTCAACAAGTACATCCTGGATAAGGTGAGTCCCTTGGCCATCCCCACCCACCTGCTGCACCTCAGGTGGGGACACCACGGTCCCTGGGCTGCTCCCACATCCTGTGGGAACCCCACAGCTCCACTCGTGGAGATGCTGCGGGTGGAAAGAGAGTTGGGGAGCACTCAGGTGAATGGCAGAATGAGTGAGGAACAGTTAGTAGCCAACATCTCCTTGTTGAGACTCTTTCCATCAAGGCTCTGGTTGGAGACACATCTCCACCAGCATTTCCTAAAGGGCTCAGAGGAAGCATTCCCCCAGCAGTTTATTCCAGCCCCTTTTTCTTCTCCACTCCGGTTTGAATCTGAGGTGTGACCTCATTTGGTAAAGAGGAGGAGAGGGAGGAGAATGGGTGCTGGGGCAGGAGCTGAGGTTGGTGTGGGCAGGGTCTCCAGGGCTCAAAGGCACCTTTGTTTGGCACAGCCAGACTTTGTGGCTGGGTGCATGAGAGAAGAGGAAAAACAGACTGACAGCTTTCTTCCACTGTGTGCTTGAAAGAAGGGGGGCCCAGAGCTGGGTGCAGTAACCTAACCCTTCCCTTTCCCCTTTCCCCTTTCCCCTTCCCCCTTTCCCCTTTCCCCTTTCCCCTTTCCCCTTTCCCCTTTCCCCCCTTTCCCCTTTCCNCTTCCTTTCCCTTCCTTTCCTTTCCCTTCCCTTCCCTTCCCTTCCCTTCCCTTCCTTTCCTTTCCCTTCCCCTTTCCCCTTTCCCCTTTCCCCTTCTCTTCCCTGGGCTCAGCCATGTCTCTCCCTGGCATGCAGGTCCCCATGCAGGTCCCCATCAGGTCTGTGCCATGCCAAGTGCTGTCCAGCCTGGTCCAGGGATGCTGCTCTCAGGGCACAGAGAGGGCAGAGCCCTCCCCAGCTCCCTGTGTTGCTGCCCAGCCCAATCTCCCTATCACAGAGCAGCCAAATCCTTCCAGGTTTTCCCATGTGGTTCCCTGGGAGGTGAACTTTGAACCTCCTTCTCTTGGTTTCACCATAAAAATCCCAGCAGCAGCCCAAGAAGGGGAAACAGGCATTCCCAGTGAGAGGGACTTTCAGCTTTCTGCCACCCAGAAGTTTTTCTCCAGTTCTGCCCCTGCAGGTTGTGTTTTTTTCCTCCTGCTGGTGCCATGGGACTGGTGGAGCTTGGATGGAGCAGCCAGGTGCTACCAGGCTCCTTTGGTCCCTCACTGGTACCACACCAAGAGGAGCATCTGGTGGTGCCAGGCAGGTGGTTGCAGAAGCTTGTGGAGAGGCAGTGGGGGCAGAAGTTGATGGAGGAGCCTGAGCACAGGCTGGGGCTTCCCTCCCCTGGGTCCTGGTTTCTCTGTGTGGCCAAATGGGATAAGGAGAACAAGCCAGCACCATGGAGGTGATGGGGAGGTGGGGCTGGAGCCCTGCTGGGCTTCTGATTGTGCTCCAAAGCTTGGCAGGAGGTGGCAGAGCCACCGTGGCTCTGTGCGGGTGCTGCAGTGGTCCTGGAGCATCTTCTTTACCATCTGGCACGTGGCACTTGTCTGCATCAGGGGACCTGTGTTGGGGACACGTACTGGCACCACTGGTGGTGGTTCCCACTGTCAGTCACCCTGTGCTTCTCACTGGCAGGGAGACGTTTCAGGTGTTGAAGGTTTCTGCCCACTCTCCATCCAGTTCTTCCTCCCCAAACCTCCCCCATGGTCCTGCAGCACCACACTCACCCCCTGACTCCTGCCCACAGGTGGAGGAAGGTGCTTTTGTTAAAGAAAACTTTGATGAGCTCTGCTGGACCTTGACAGCAAAAAAGAATTACAAACCAGACCGGAACGGGAATAGTGTTGTGTCCCACCAAGACGCCTTCAAGCTCTGGTGTCTCTTCAACTTTCTGTCTGAAGACAAATACCCTCTTGTCATGGTGCCAGATGAGGTAGGACCTTCCTCTCCCCTGCCCCAAACCCTCGTCCTCCCAGGGCTCTGAGTGCTGGCAGAGTCCTCTTTGGGGTGACACGTCCTGCTATCGCTTCCTGGCGTGTCCCACCACATCCTGAGATATGGTGCTCCAGGCTGGGAGAGAGAGAGCAGGCCTTGGGGGAGGAGGGGGCTGTCTGCCCTGGGCACCCCCCACCATGGCCGTGACCACCCCTGCTGCCCAGGGGAAAGGGGGTGACTTGGAAGCAGCTGGGGGACCCCCTCCAAAAACGCTGGAACCACTCGTGTAGATGTCTTGGAGGACAAGGTGTGGGCTGGTCCTTAGTGCTCTTCCGTGGTCCAAGCCTATGCCAATGACCTCTTTTGCCTTCTGTGTGCCAGTTCTCAGAGTCCCAAAGAGCATCCAGCTCCTCCTGGGGCTGGTCCCTTGCCTAAAGCCTTTCCATTTCACCCACGGGTTGAGTTGCTCATGGTGTTGAAGGATTCCTTCTGATTTTCACGGAGGAGAAAGAGAAGACAACAAAAAAAAAACCCTAAAAGTCTGATGTGGTGGGTGGTTGTTCCTCATGAAATCACTGTCAGGCTGGATGGGACTTTGTCCCTCGTGCTGCTCTCAGTCCATGCCACCAGGAAAGCAGTGGCAGAGCAGACCTGGTTGTCACTTTTCATGCCTTGTGCCACCAGAAGCCCGTCCTGTCCCCAGCATCCGGAGAGTTAAGGGGGAGGTTGCCCCAGCTGCCCCGCAAAGCTGCCAGCAGTAATCTCCAAATCTCCAAATTCCACTTGGTATTTGGAGAGGAGGGGGGGGGAGGTTTTCCCTTTTCCAGAGGTCACATCAAACCCTTATGAGAAGGTTGAAGGCAAGTCCCAAACCGATGCAGTCTCACTGCATCAGGGTCTGCCGAGACGGTTTTGTAGGATTTTGCAGCTTCCACGTTTCCCACGTGATGAAGCCTGGAACAAGCTGCATCCCTGGACCAGGCTGGACAGCACTTGGCATGGCACAGACCTGATGGGGACCTGCATGCCAGGGAGAGACATGGCTGAGCCCAGGGAAGAGAAGGGGAAAGGGGACCATCCCCAGCATCCCCAGCTCGTGGTGCTGGGCAGGCTGCTGTCTCCTTGTCCCAGGAAGCAGGAGAAGGTTGAAGGCAAGTCCCAAACCGATGCAGTCTCACTGCTGTCTCTTATNCTTCTGAACTATCAACCTCCTGAGATCAGCAGAAAAACTGAAAGGAAAAAAACAAAAGGGCAAAAAAAAAAAGAAAAAGGGCAAAAAAAAAAAAAAAAAAAAAAAGAGAAGACAGAGTGTGCTGAGCAGATGTAGGAGGGCAACCGCACTTCCTGCTCCCCGAGAGGTGCTTCCTGTTCCCCAGACCATGATGAACTGAATCATCTTTCTGCTCACAGGGCTGAGCTTAAAAGAAAAAAAAAAAACCCAACCGAAACTGCTTTAAATTCTTGCCCTTCTGGCTAAATGATGTAAAAAAACCCAAACCAAAAGCAAAAACAACCCAGCTGGGCACAAGGACTCTGCTGTGTTTCACCTTTCTGCGTGGCTCTCTGCAGTCTCTCCTTGGGCTCTAGATCCTGGGTTGGGGAGAGCTGGCAGCAAAACTTGGCTGAATCATCTTCACAACATCATGTCGACCACCTGAGCTCTTTTTTCAAAGCAATTTCTTGACAGTTGGAGGCTCCTCTGCATTGTAGGGATCGCTTCCGAAACATCTCAGCTTTGTGGTTAAAAAATAACTTCCCTTAGTCAAACCCTAAGCCAAGGTCAAGCTGCTGACATGGAACTGTTTGGCCGTGGCCATCAACCAGCCCCAGGTCCTCTGGGATAAGGGTCCTGAATCTCCAGGCTGGAAGCAGATGGGGTTTGGAGCTCTCCAAAATGTGTCAGTGAGGTGGGGATGGCTCTGATCTCCCTGCCCCACAGGTGGAGTACTTGCTGAAGAAGATCTGCACGGCCATGAACGTGGAGCTGAATTCCTGCGAGCTGGATGATTACCTCTCCCAGGAGCTCCAGGGGCAGGGAGGGGTGACAGTCTGGCAGTTCCTGGACATGGTGAACTCGGGGAGGTTCCTGCGAGGCATCGAGCAGGAGGCTGTCAGCATGGCCGTGGAGGAGGTGTACCAGGAGGTCATCGAGGATGTGCTCAAACAGGTAAGGAGCCCACATGTCCTGGGGCACAAACCCTATCCCTGGGCCCCACCCTGGTTTTGATCCCCCATGTCTCTCGGGCACAGGGCTACCTCTGGAAGAAGGGCCAGCTGAGGAGGAACTGGTCGGAGCGGTGGTTCACCCTGAAGCCCAGTGTCCTGTCCTACTACATGAGTGAGGAACGGAAGGAGAAGAAAGGGAGCATTGTGTTGGACAAGCACTGCTGCGTGGAGGTACAACCCAGACCCTGCTCAGCTCGGGGACAGGAGACCCAGAAGTTCCTCTGAACTTTCCTCTGATGAACTTCTCCAGAATACACCCAAGAATACACCGTTCCGCATCCATGAGCGCTGGGAGGGCCAGTCCTACGACTGAAGAAATTGGAGATAAGGTGGGGGGATGAGCAGGTAACACCATTTTGTGTCCTCTCCCTGCAGGTGCTGCCTGACCGGGATGGGAAGAGGTGCATGTTCTGTGTGAAGACCTCGTCCCGCACCTACGAGATGAGCGCCTCCGACACCCGCCAGCGCCAGGAGTGGATGTTAGGTCTGTTTCCCCCCCTGCAACCCCCCTCCCCAGCTCCCCTCTCCCCCTCCACCATGTCCCTGCTGACCATCCCATCCCCTTCCCTCCCCAGCCATCCAGACAGCCATCCGGCTGCAGGCTGAGGGCAAGAAGTCCCTGCACAAGGACCTGAAGCAGAAGCGCCGGGAGCAGCGGGAGCAACGGGAGCAGAGGAAGGCGGCCAAGGAAGAAGAAACTCAGAGGCTCAGACAGCTCCAGGAGGAGAAGGAGAGGAAGCTGCAGGAGCTGGAGCTGCTCAAGGAGGCCCAGAGGCAGGCAGAGATCCTCCTGCAGGAAGAGGAGCAGCGGCGGAGGCAGCAGCACGAGGAGATGCAGAGGACCCTGGAGGTCCAGCTGCGGGAGGCTGAGCAGGTAGGAGCATCCACCTGGAGTGTCCTGCACCACCCCATGGCTCTGGTGCTCGTGGAATGGGGTCTTCCTTCTCCTTCCCTCACCCATGGCAACCCAGTGGCTTTGGAGGAGCTTTTAGTCCCTGCTCTTGCTGCTGCCACCCATCTTCTCTCTGGGCTCTGAGGGACAGAGGGGTCAGTACCACCTGAGGAGCAGGAGATGAGGACCACTGCCCCAGAGGGGATGGAGCTGCAGGGTAGGTTCTTTGTGCCAGGGTGACCAGGGAGCCCATTTCTGAACCTTGCAGCTCCAAAGGACACTGTCTCCTGAGCTGGGACACAGCCTTGCTGTGAAGCTCTCTCCACAGGCTGTCCCCAGTGTAGGAGGTGTCTGGCCCCATCCACTTAGGAATGTGGGGATGGAGGGTCCTGGGGATGGTGGTGGTGGCTTGTGCTGATGGTTCCTCTCCCTGCTGTAGGCTCGTGCCTCCATGCAGGCAGAGATGGTCCTGAAGGAGGCAGAGGCAGAGCGTCAGCGCAAGCGCATCCTGGAACTGGAGGAGATGCAGGAGCATCTCCAGGAGGCCCTGCAGCAGGAGGTGAAGGCACGGCAGGACGAGGAGGCTGTGAGATACGCACAGGCCAGGTAGGACCAGGACATCCCTGCTCCTCCCTGACCAGCCCCACTCCCAGGGCAGTGCAGTGCTCCCCAGGCACTGGGGTCTGGTGGAAGGGATGAGGGAGCAGAGGGGTGTCCTCAACTCTTCATTGACAGGCTACTGGCTGAGGAAGAGGAGAAGTTGAAGCAGCTGATGAAGCTGAAGGAGGAGCAAGAAGAATATATCATCAAAACCCAACGGGAGAAGCAAGTCCTGAAGCTGGAGATGGAGAACAAGAACAAGTGTCTGGAGGAGGCACAGAAGCAGCTGGAAGAAGTGAGAGTGAACAGGCAGCGGGTGGACCAAGATGTCATGGTGAGCATCACACAGGTGACACATCCCTCCACACCATGAGCCCCAGGGGACTTCCCAGCCTGCCCTGAGTAACCTCCACACTGGGGAAGACCCAGCAGCTCTGAGGACAGAGCTGGTGTTGCCTCGGGGGTTTTTCTGTGCCGTGGGTGGGCATGGGGTGAGTGGGTTGTTGGGATGGAACAAGAATCTCCTGCCCTGGAGGAGACAGCACTGGTGTTCAGAGCAACAGCAACAGTGGGAAGGTGTGGATGGGGGAGGATTGGAGGAGGAATAGAGGACATTGAGGGAAGGTGAGCCTGGTGTCCATCCCAGAGGGAGCCTCCAGTCCAGGCTTACTCAGGGAAGGGGAAATCCTGCCCATTGTCCCAGGCCACCAGCTCACCCCTCTCCTCCATCCCCTCCCAGGCTGCCCAGCGGAAGCTGCGACAGGCCAGCACCAATGTCAAGCACTGGAACGTCCAGATGAACAGGCTGATGCACCCCATTGGGCCAGGAGGTAGGAGAGCATCCATCACACCCTCCCCTGTCCTTCCTGAGCTCGCCATGCTGGGGCATGAGCCACCTCCCACCCACCTTCCCCTCTTTGGGGGCACCCAGGGGGTTGGAAGGACCTTGGTCTTTCAGAGAAGATACCCCAACAACTCTGGCAGGGGGAGAGCCCTTCTTCTGGGCTGAAAGGTCTATCTGGGCCCCAGGCAAACAGCCCTCTTTCTCTGTGCCTCCCCAGAGAAGCGTACAAACACGAGTGGAGGAATCTTCACTGGCTACCAACCCCTTCTCTCCCAGAAAGATTCCTCCTTCAAACTCAAGCAGAAAGTGGAGGATAAAAGAAGTGTCCACGAGAGGGATAACAGCAAGGAAAATGTGAGCAATGGTGGGAACAGCACCATGCTGCCACCTCCAGGTGTGGACACCATGGCCACGGAGCTCAGCAACTAGCCCAGTGGGATGGCAGAACATGTCTCTCTGAAGTGACCCAGCTGGTACAGCCACCTCTGGATGGAGGTGAGTGGGGACCAGCAGGGAGCCTGTAGGTGACTACACACAAGGCAGAAATGCTCCCGTTTTCTTCAAGGAAGTGCCAGAGCCACAATGTGCCAGGACCATCAGACAGCCCAACCTCGGGGACCTCCTCTGGGCTGCCCAGCTGAGGGACCTGGGCTCAGCTCCCCAGACTCTGCTTTCCACCCTGCTTAAAGAAAACAACAAAAAAGCCACCGATGGGTCTGGACAAGGTGGCCCCAGGGCTGCAGTTCTCCATCAAACCACCAAACCTTCTGCATTCTCCTGGTCCTGCAGTGGTGGCTGCTGGGGAAGCCTTGTCACCCCCCCAGAGATGCCAGGGTGTCCTTAACTAACATGTGCATTCCCTGGAGGTGGTTTTTGGTCACTGGAGTAGATGTTAGCAGAAACCAAAAGGCAATAAAGCTTTTGGAGCTGCTGGCCCACAAACCTCCTCACCCACATCCGTGGTCCTGCAGGCACCAGACCTCCCCCCATGGCAGCAATGGGGCCTTGATTCCTGCTGTGGAAAAGAGCCCATGGAAAGAAATCAGGCTTTACCCATGGAGAAGAGGCTCCACCAGGGGACTTTTGGGTTGGTTTGTAAAGGGCTGAGAAGGACACGGGTACGGGTGAACTGGCCATAGAGGATGAACTCTTCTCTGGGTGGCATGGGGGTAACATCTGGGAGAGCCAACAGCTTTTTGTGTTTAATGAATTGCTTGGACAGGCAGGTCACAGGATTTGGGGTTTCGTTTAGGTCTTTGCCCTTGGATTGCAGGGCTCTCCATTTCAGGAGTCCTGCTCCAAGGCCTGCAGAAGCCAACAGCAAAGATTCCTGGTGCCATCCAAATGCCAGCTCTCTGGTCAGTCCCACTGCCCTGGCTTGTCTCCTCCAGGTGATTTGCTCCCTGAAAAACTAAGAGCAAAATCCAAATCTGCTGAAAAAAAACCCCCAACCCATCAACCCACCAGCCACCAACCCTTTCTGCTGCCCCACAGCCTTCGAGGAGGCCTGGCCTGGACCAGTGGCTAGTGAGTGTGACCCACAGGTGCCTCCCTGCCCACAGATACAGCTCTGCCCTATAGATTTCCTCATGTACACCTCTCAACCCCTTCCTATGACACCATTGCTCCCTGCCTGGTGCCATCACTGCCCTTTTCCCAGGGCCAGGCTGCCTCCTCCTGGTTTTGTACTACACAATGGATTTTGAAGGAGAAACCCGAGTAGAAATACCTTTAAAAAATAATAAAACCCCAAACATTTTAAAATATTAATTAAAAAAGAGTTGAAAATGCAACGAAGGGAAAGCTTGTGTTGTAGAAGGAAGAAATGTGGAAGAAAGAAAAAAAACCAAAATGAGATGTGACTGATATCCCTGTGGGTGTGAAAAGGAGAAACAAGACAGAGGAGTTAATTGGAGGTGTGGAAGAGGAGAAATGAATATTTTTGTGTTTCAGCAGTATCAAAGTTACTTAGTTCCCCCTCTTCAGCCTCCATGTGGTGCCCCCTCCCACCTGCATCGTGTCCCCACAGCCCCTCTAATCTTGTCCCCGTTCCCTCTGCATGTCTCTGCACCTCCACCCCTCTTGGCTCTTGCTCCCGGGATCCTTGGACTTGTCCTGTGCCCACCCCAATGTCTGCACCCTGGGGTGCCGTGGCTCTGCCTGCCCCGCGTGTGGCCACGCCCCCGATCAACCACACCCCTCAGCCTGACCACGCCCCTGACCTTGACCACACCCCTCAGCCTGGCCACGCCCCTGCATATGGCCACGCCCCCGATCATCCACGCCCTTCAGCCTGACCACGCCCCTGATCTCAGCCACACCCCTGACCCTGACCACGCCCCCGATCAACCACGCCCCTTAGGCTGACCACGCCCCTAATCTTGACCACACCCCCTCGGGTGACCACGCCCCTGATCATGACCACACCCCTGCATGTGACCACGCCCCTGATCCTGACCACACCCCTCAGCCTGACCACGCCCCTGCTCTTGACCACACCCCTGCGTGTGACGCTTCTTGCCATGGACTTTATTCCTTTTAGTGTTATTGCAGCAGAACTGGCACCTGTCAGCTGTTAGCTGGAGCTCTGCATGTTCTGCACCTTGTGGTGTGCTCCTCATCAGGTCTGGCTTTGGACAGTGGATGCAAGAGATTTATGGCTGTGTCTCAAAGAAAGAAAATGTTGAGGGCTCTGAGCAAAATGCTACGAGATGGATCAGGACAGGATGCTGTAATTCAAAAAGCCATTCTATCTTCTGTTTCTTTGTGTCCCAACATTGAAGTGCCACCCGTGTAGGTCCCTTGACAGGGAAGTGAATGCTTGTCAATGATGTGATTGCCATCGTTGGGTTTGAATACTTCCCAGTGCTCAGATTTTCAGGCCATGCAGACCACAAGCCAGCAGCAGGAGCCTGGCTTGGCTGAGAGAGGCTGCCAGGCACTGAGTGACCCCACGAGGTGCTTTTCCCGTGCAAGGAGACAGAATTCAGCCACTGATCAGCAACGAGGCTCATTTATTATCTCAGAAGAATGAATGACTTACACAGCTGCAGCAATGTCAGCTTTGCCCAGGGCCTGAACTCTGTGGGCTTCCTGCTGTGTTGGGTGGCAGTGGGAGGATTTCTGATGGAGAGGATGGATTTGGGAGATCCCTGAGCTGCAGGGAGCAAATTTGAGACTGTTCCCAGTGGCCTGTGTCCTCCTGATGGCATCATCCCCCAAGGCTGATTTCTATTCCCTCCTTCTACATGATCTGCCCTTAAAATAGGGGAGGGAAAATGCAGCCCCCAAACCAGCTATTCTGCACGGAGGACACGTACCCAAGAACTCACAGCTTCTTTGGGGGCAGTGAGGGAGCCAGACCCCATTTCCAGTGCCCTGACCAGAAGCCCAGTGGCTGTACCTGGAGTGCCCAGGGTGCAGCAGCATGCAGAGGTGGAGGGAGCCATGAAGGTGGAGGGAGCCTGGTGTTCCCTTGGGCATCCTGAACAGGCACTACAGAGTGACTTGAGGCAAAGCATGTACCTTTCCCCAGGCATGGGTTTGGGTTTGACTGTCTTGGGCTTCAAAGACCCTTTATTAGTCATGGTGGGCCAGATGAAAGGAGGGGATGAGCATCCCTAGCTCGTGGTATAATTTGAAAGTGGGGGTCCTCTCCAACCCATGAGGCTCCCAGTGGATGGAGTGAAGCCTCCCAAAAGGGAGGTGACCCAGACCTCAGGTGCACACATGGATACACTGCTTTTATCCCCCTTTGCTCTTCCAGTCAGTGGTGTGGGCCAGGCACAAGCCCATTTCCAGGGGTCTGTGGGACCTGTGGAGGACCCTAAAGGACAAGACCTGAGTTCTCTGTGGGTGGCCATGTCATTGCAGCTGCCCATTTCCTTGTATTTCTGCCACAGAGCCATGGCTTTGGCTGTCTGAGATGTCTCTGCCTTGGCTTTGCTTCAGGCTCCTGCCAGCTTGTGATGCTGTAGGATGCTGAGGGTCTCCCTGACCCATCTCCTGAGCTGGTGGGGCTCTCTCCCAGGCAGACCCTAAGCAGGGGAACACTCCCACAGGGGGTTTAATTCCTCCCATGGCCAGCCCTGAGTATCTGGAGCTCAGCCAGAGCCTTTCCAGGTGCATGGCAGCTGGCAGAGAGGTGCTGGTTGCCCAGGCAGATATGATGGGGGGTGAGGGGAGATGGGTTGTACTGGTGCTTTACATGGAGCAGCCTGCTGTCACCTTGCTGGCCACCCAGCACTGGAGCTGGCCCTCAGTGTGTGCTGTGGGGCTGTTCAGCTACTCAGAGGAGGTTTATAAGTGAGACGTGTAGGGAGGTGTGGGTGGGGAGGGGAAGAAGGATATCCGGAGGCTGCTGCCAGCTGGATCTCGACTCTCGGAAGTGATCAGCACCTCGCTGTCATTGAGGCAAGGACAATGCTCAGAGAAACCCCTCTCCTTCCTTCTGCTGCCCACCCTTTGCTGGCAGGGGACAAGTGTCATGGAGGGGAAGCTGTAGCTGTCGAGGATGGGGTGCACTCCCAGGGACTCGGGTGTCTCAAAGATGTGGTCGATGTCAGAGAAGCTCACCAGAGCCTGGGTGGAGTCACAGGAGCTTTGCTCCATGTCATCACCCCCACAGGACTGGGGGTATCTCCCCTTGTCCTGCCCCTTCTGCCTCAGCAGCCGGAGGTCATCTCTGAAGTGGGGGTTGAAAAGCAGGTAGAGCAAGGGGTTGAGGCAGGCGGGCAGGGGCAGGACCACGAGGAGGACAGATTTGATGACCTCGGGGGTGATGAGGAAGAGATTGAGTGTGGAGGAGAAGGTGAGGAAGGCCACTGGGCAGTAGAGGAGGCAGTTGGTGAAGATCAACCAGGCCACATGCTTGACCATGGCACAGTCCCAGACAGCACTGAACTCCCCCTTCAGCAGGCTGCAGTAGAGTCGGATGTAGGTGCTCATGATAGTCAGGAAGCAGAGCATGTTTGTCATCACCAAGGCTACAGTGAAGCCCAGCGTGGCAGGTTTCCCACCTGGGATAGGGTATGGAAGGCACAGAGGGGATGCTCCGTATTCCCCGATGGAGAAGAGAGGCAGAGTGGCAGCCCCAGAGGACAGCAGCAGGCAGCAGAAGGCAGCAGCCTTGACCTTGCCTAAGGAGGGTGACTTCCCGTAGCTCCTCACACAGGAGAAGGAAAGGCTGCACTGGAGGGCAGCCAGGGTCAGCAGGAAGATGGCAGCCTCGGAGGCAAACACCGAGAGGAACCCTGTCACCCTGCAGCCTGTGCCCCTCTCCCACCTGGCACCGTATTTGGCAAAGTGTCCGTAGGTCAGGGCATCCACCAGGGCCAGCATGGTGCAGTAGGTGCCCGTCAGCATGTTGGCTCCAGCTATGGAGCCAATGATGAACTTCACAGGGGAGAGGTAGCTGGGAGAGGCAAAGACAGCCAGAATAACCAGCCCATTGCACAGCACCGAGACCAGAACGATGACCCAGACTCCCAGGCGGATGACCCAGCTCTCAAACAAGTTATCACAAGGCTTGAAGGGACCTGGAAGAAAACAAACACAAAGTTATACCAAGAATATCTCTCTCAGCTCTAACGGAGCAGTGCCCAGGGCCCAGCCCTCTCCTGGTTCCACCAGACCCTTCCTTGCCTTTTGAATCCTCAGGGCTGAAAGGGAGAATTCAACATTTTTTTTCTGCACTCCTGGCTCTGTCTCAGCTCCCCTGGGCTCCTGTCCCCACACCAGGATGCCTCTGGCATGCTAACCAGGGCCTTCTCCTAGATCTTGTCCAGGGCAGAAGTGAGATGCAGACAGAGATCATGCACAAGATGGGAGAGAGATCAAACTTACTAGAGCTCCTAAATTCTAAACTAAAAAAAAAATGTCAAGGTCTGGCATTGCCACCCCATGACTGTATGCATGGTAAAACCTTTTGGCTGTGTCCCACCTGCCCTACACTGTTCAGTGGATCAGAAAACAGCAGATGCAGGGGGATCTGGGGTGGCAGGGAGGGACGGAGGGACCTGGGCTAGGAGAATGTGGGGAGGGTATCAGGAGAAAGAATGGTGGAGAATGGGCATGGGCAGAAGGAGGGAAGGTCATGCAGTGGGTAAAAGGGGAACTGGTGGTGGAGGTTGTTTGTTGAAGGAAAAAGAAAGAGCAGAGAGTGAGTGCAGTGAGCTGGGAGGGGTTTATTAGTTACAGTGAAGGGCTGAGGGTGAGTCCTCAGCAAATACAGAAACAGGAGAGGCCAAATTTTAGTTGGTGGAGAGTAAAGGAAATGAGGAAATTGAAAAAAAAAAAATTTGTTCAGCTCAAAATATGGGGGGGAAGGTCTTTGGCTGACTTTCCCCAGAGCCAACATGTCTGTACCCAGGCCGTGCCCTCCACTAAAACCTTGTTTCTTTCTTGTCTTTTTTGCATCAAACTCAATGGGAAAAGTGGCAAAAACTCCTTTCCTGCTAGTGTTCTGCAGCTGGCTGGACAAAGCCAGACCTCTCCAGCCTCCAGCTGTGCTTGTGTGAGCTGAGAACAGGGTCAAAACCAGAAGGCAGCTTCTTCCAGTGCCCTCTTGGCATGTGTTTGATGAAAGGGGAGAGGCTGGGTGCAGTCCAGCACTTCCCTTCACTCCTTTTCTCAGGAAACAGCTTGAAGTCCCCCTTCAGTTTGCAGTGCTGCAAGTATCAGGAGATCAAGGACAAGGGCATGTCATGCAATGTTCTGGTCTGGCTGGGATAAAGCAAGGTCTAAGTCTTGCAGGGGAACAGGAATTTCTTGAGAGCCAGAGCGTGACTGAGTGCAGGTTGGTGGATGGAGGAATTGGTGATACCTGGGACTCCTGGTCAGGGATACCATGACCTTGTCCTCTCCTTATAGGAGAGCACATCTGCTTAGGACCAGGGAGTTCCTCCCTTGTTCCCTATTTGGCCAAAGCTCAAACATTCAGGCTTCTGATTTGCACGTCCAGGAGGTACTGCAGGAAAGGTTGTGGGAGCTGTGAGACTTAAAGAAGCCCAAAGGGTCCCAGCTGGGTTCCAAGAGTTTCCCTGGCTGCTCACCAGGGCTTGGTGTGCACTGAAGAGTGGGGTGCATCTTTGATTCCTCAAGGCCCAGCTGGAGGTCATCTGCATCCAGTTCATCTGGGGAGAAAACAAGAAAAGGTGCTCAGAGAAGAAGGAGCAGGGCCATGGGGACCACCTGGGCCAGGAGCTTTTTCTCCCTCTCTGTCTGCCCTCAACAAGACCTTCCCAGCTAATTCCCAGACCACAGGTTCAAAGTAGTTGCTGGTGTCCACTTTGCCCCCTGCAGTCACTGCTGTAGAGGGAGAAGGTTTGATAAACATTGCTGTGTTGCAGCAAAACCAAACCTCTTGTTTTTCGGTTCCTTTCAATATTTAAAATGTGGCTCCAGAGCCCAGAGTTGTGTGACTGCAGATCCCTTCTCCCAGCATGTCTTATTAAAAAGAAAGCAACAGCCTGCCCTGTGTCATTACAGGAAACAAAGCCTCCAAATGCATCTTCTGAATGGAAACTTTCTGGGCACACCTTGTCCCAAGTTAGTTCATCAACTTTGGACCTTTGCTCAGAGAGCCATGAGCCTCACAGCACAAATTCTTTCTCAGCAACCACCACCACCCAAAGGCTCAGAAGCAAAAAGTCAAGAGAACCTAACATTTAGTGCTTTATTTTATATCCTGTGACTCTGGGGACCGTGGTGCCTCACTCCTGGAGGTTTCCAGTCCCAGCTTTGCTTATAGGCAGGACTGCAGTGTCCTCAGAGCCTGCTGGGCCAGCATCTCCATCAGCCTGGTGGCTGCCCCATGAGCCAGGCTTGTGCTCTCTGAGGATCAGGAATAGACCCTCTGTCTGAAGGAGAAGCTGCTGAGAGAGAAAGGGCCTGAAACCTCAGCTCTGGTTTTGATGACCTGTGGCTCTCTGCCTTCACCAAGGAGAATGGCACCCCCTTGGATGGCATCCATGGATGGTAGAGAAGCTCAGAGCATGGCCCTGCCATGGGCTGGTCACTCAGCCTAAGTTACTTACAGTGATGATCAGTGTGACCTGGAAACAATTCCATGGGTCTCTTGCGGGGATCATCCTCCTCAGGGCTCAGATCTTCTGCCTCCCATTGGTTGGACACCTTGAAGAATCTGCTGCAGCTTCCATAGGCACAGCACTGGTAGGCATAAGGTACCTCGAGGACTCTGAAAAGAAGGAAAGCAGAAGTTTCAGGGGCTTCACCTCCATGACCTGGCTTTCTGCTGCTTTGCACCTTTTGCTTCACTTCCACAGAGCTAATCCATAATCAGGGGGTGGCTGGATCTAACCAGGACTTTGCTCTGGTGAAGGGCTCCATGCAGGACACAGTGTGGACCTAAGTTGCCCCACGATGCCCCTGCACTGCCCACCCGTGGCTGTCTGGCAGGAGGATGGTGGCAAACCCCAGGTTTGGAAACTTCAGACCCTGAATCACAGAATATTTTGGGCTGAAAGGGACTTTTAAAGCTCATCTAGTCCAAACCCCCTGCAGTGAGGGGTTGGCTGAGAAACCAGATCAGGTTTCCCAGAGTTCCAGGGATGGAGCATCTCCCACCTCTCTGGCCAAACCAGGGTAATTCCTAACAACCTTTTTTTGTCCTCCCTCTGGTAATATGCCATGTGTATGTGGAATCTTTGTTTTTTACCCCGGGGCCATTTTTTCCTGGGCATCCTTTTTTTTTTTCTTCAAGGTGGGAAGGTCCCCAAGAGCTTCACCAAGTGCAAGTTCTCCCTTGCTTGTTTCTGAAGGTGAGAGAGGCATCTCCAGCCTCCAGTCCCATGAGCCAGGGAAATCTCAGGTCTCTCAAGTATAGCAAGTGATTTTAATATGTCTGATTTCTACTTGAAAGGAGAATTGTTAGTTGTTAACTCCAGCATGCATTGCAAAGTTAGTTAAAAAGCAGCTGAGCATCATCTGGAGGGAACACCAGCCCATCAGTCAGCAGCTGCATTTTCTGTACAGACAGAAAACTCTGGTTTATTTGCTGGAAGTCAGGATGCTGACGAAGGCAGAGGGACCTCAGGTTTTCCAGACAATTAAGGTCTTCTGACAAGATCAGTAAATATGGTGAAACTCTATATTCTAAAAATATGCTTGTGTTTTAAGTACCCAAACATTTCTGGCTGAGCCCAGCAGGCCATGGAAACTCTGTATACAAGCTTGTTTCCTGTTATAAGCCCCAAATTAAATCCTATTAGTGAAAGGTGGTAGGGATGCACAAATCCTCCCACGATGGCTTAGAGCAGAGGATTCCTCCAGACTTCTGCCCCAAGAATAAGACTACTTAATGGCAGTACCCCAAAATTCAGGAGATTTTATTGGATCAATCACCTGGCCTGGCGAAATGAACCCCTCCTGCAAACAATCTCAGGGGTACAAATCCAAATCAGTTCCACAGATGTCAGCAGAATGAGTTTAGAGGAGGAATGTCCCTGGAAGTGCACAAGGAACTGCAAGATTGGGTGTAGAAAGCCCTCCAGGATCTTCTGGGATCCCCTGCTAGCCAGTCATGCAACAGATCCCAGCTCCAGGGAGTCATGAAAGTCAGAAAAGAAAGCCCTGCAGACAGCACTGCTGAAGAAAAGCAGAGTGAAAGCCCCAAACCTTTCACTGGAGCTGAGCTCTCAAGCCCAGTGTTGGGGCACTGGTCTGTGACCCCAGCCCTGGGGGTATAAATCTGAGAAGCTGCAGCCTGGGGAGCCCTGGCAGGATGAGTGGGAGCATCAGCTCAGACACACTTAGCTCCAAGGGAACCCCCTGGGTGGCCCAAGCAGAAGTTGGCTTCACCTTAGGGAAATTTACATCATTTGGACCACAAGCCCCTCATCCTGAGGGCAGGTCCCATGCTGGAGGCTCACCACTAAGGGAGGGTCAGGAGAGGCTGAGCCTGTGGTGCAGCACTGTGCTCAGAGCCCTTTGTAGCCTCATCTTGTTCAGTTTGACCCCTTCAAGGTCCTCATTAATCCGTAGCAGACGAGACACGGCCACACAAACAGAGTTTACTGAAGAAAAGCTGGATGTCATTAGCTAGGACTGGCTTCTGGGAATGTTTTCCATTGAGAAGAGCCCTGAGCTGGGCCCACTCCATGCTTTCCACTTTGTGTGTATGTTTGGGGTGGGAGTGCATCACCCCTTTCCTTGGAAGACTTTAAAAGATGAAGAGTGTGAGCAGCAGCTGAAGCTTCCTCAACCTGTTGGCCTGAAAGGATGGAGGGAAGCAGGAGACAAACAGGGAAAGCAGGAGGCTGATTGCTCTGAGCAAACCCAGGCTGTGCTGAAGGCCAGGAGTGAAAGAACCAACACCACCAGTACCTCATTTTGGGGAAGCTCTCCTTGGTGAAGGGCTCAGAGAGAGCTGGGTTGCCTTGGAGCTTCAGATGGGTCAGGCCACCCAAACCATCCAGAGGCAGCGTGACCAGCTGGTTATCAGTCAAGTCCCTGGTGAAGGGAAAGCAGACAGGAGACTGCTGTCAGGGTTTTGCTGGTGGTATCTCAGCCCAGCAGAGGCTGGGAGGGTGATGCTGCCTGCCTTGAGTGCTCCCTCTAATGGGATGCTAAAATGGGGCTGGCTGCTGCATGGGCACCAGGATCCTCAGGAGATAAAGGGACTGATACTGCAGTCCCTGGGGAAGATGAGGGGTGGGGGTTAATGCCCAGGCTGAAAGCTCTGGGTGGTGTCTCCTTCTCTCTATCTGCCCCATTCATCACTTCCCCCATAACGGGTCAGGTATGACTGCAGCTCCCAGCCCAGACAATTCCCAAGAGGTGAGGGGGTTGAGGACTCAGGACCCCTCCAGGGGACACCAGTGTTGGTCCTCAATGACTTTTGCTGATGTGGTCTATCATCCTGGTCTTTCATAAAGGCATCTAAGGCAGGTGAGAAAGCACCAGAAATGTTCAGAGTGAGAGCACCTTGAAGACTGCCCCTTCTGCTCTTTTATCATCCCTTTGATGTGGATAGGAAACCCTGGGAGTTGGTCAGCCTTCTGCTATCTGCCTGCCAAGGTGTCCTGGTGGCCTGGGGAGTCAGTCTGAGCTGATACCTGCTGGCCAAGTCCCACTGTGAAAGAAAAATCACTGCAACTTACAGCTTAGTGAGGGAGTGTAGGGTCACAAAGGCTTCAGGGTGAATAAATTGGATGTAATTCCAGCTCAGGTCTCTGCAAGGCAAGGACATGGCATTAAGAGGTGTGCAGAACAAGGAATATTTTAAGCTCTATAACTTAAATTTCATAATGTTTTGCCCATTTTAGATGGAAATATATTCCTCCTTTCTTCTCTTCAGTGAAGCTGCTGACACTGGCCTGGTCAAGGGGTTTGATGCAAGCCCCTTGGTCAGCATCAAGTTCTGTCTCATTCCAGCTCCCTGAAGGCAGATACATTTGGGTCTCTGTACCACTGGCTTCTAAACATCCCAAATCAAGTGGGATGTTCTGTGTGGATGTTGTGGGAGTGCATGGCCCAGGACAAGGATGTGTGAGAAAAGGGGTGCTGGAGCTTGTGCACACTGGAGATCCCCACCACGAGTTTTTGTCTGTGGGGGCATTTTTGGGGTGCACATCTGGGATGGGGGCTGTGCCACAGCTCTGTCAGAACCTGTGGTGTGGGGTGTCCACCTGCCTGGTGAGGGGACAGGTGAGGGGTTTATTTACAGGGGGTGTCTGCACGCAGAAATAAAGCCAGGGAAAGGTTTATATATACAGAATCACAGAATCATCCAGGTTGGAAAGGACCTCTGAGGTCCTCAAGTCCAACCCTTGTTCCATTCCCCCCGTGGTTCCCAGCCCATGGCACTCAGTGCCACATTCAGTCTCTTCTTAAAAACCTCCAGGGATGGAGAATCCACCCCCTCCCTGGGCAGCCCATTCCAATGCCTGATCACCCTCTCTGGAAAGAATTTCTTCCTAATATCCAACCTAAACCTCCCCTGGCAGAGCTTAAGCCCATGGCCTCTTGTCTGACTGATAAATTGGAGAAGAGCCTGACCCCCTCCTGGCTCCAACCTCCTTTCAGGGAGTTGTAGAGAGTGATGAGGTCTCCCCTGAGCCTCCTCTTCTCCAGGCTGAACAGCCCCAGCTCCCTCAGCCTCTCCTCATAGGATCTGTGCTCCAGTCCCTTCACCAGCCTGGTTGCCCTCCTTTGGACCTGCTCCAGCACCTCAATCTCCTTCCTGACCTGAGGGGCCCAGAACTGGACACAGGACTCGAGGTGTGGCCTCACCAGGGCTGAGTCTAGGGAAGGGATTCTGCCCCTGGACCTCTTGGCCACGCTGTTCCTGATCCAGGCCAGGATGCCATTGGCCTTCTTGGCCACCTGGGCACACTGCTGGCTCATGTTCAGCTTCCTGTCAATCCAAACTCCCAGGTCCCTTTCTGCCACTCTGTGCCCAAGCCTGGAGCTCCCCAAGGGGTTGTGGTGTTGAACCTCATCCCACTGGGATCAGCCCAACTTTCCAGTCTGTCCAGGTCCTTCCTGCCCTCCAGCTGATCCACACTCCCCTGGAACTTGGTGTCAATTTGGTGTCACCTGTGAATTTCCTACTGGTGGACTCAGTCCCTTCATCTGAATCATCAATGAAGATATTAAACAGAACTGGTCCCAAAACTGATCCCTGGGGGACACCAATTGGATTCAGCACCACTCTCTGGTGGCCTCCAGCCAGTTCCTAACCCAGCACAGAGTGCTCCTTTGTGAGCCCTGGGCTGACAGCTTTTCCAGGAGAATTCTATGGGAGATGATGTCAAAGGCTTTGCTGAAGTGCAGGCAGACTCCATCCACAGCCTTCCCCTCAGCCAGCAGGTGGGTCAGCCCATCAGGAAAGGAGATAAGGTTGAACAGGACCTGAGTTTGTGTCCTGTTCCTCTGCAATAACCTCAGCATCCCCCCTGCCAGGCAGGACTTACATGGAGCGCAGGGCCAGCAGCTGCACAAAAGTGTCTGCTCTGATTTCATGGATGCTGTTGTGCTGGAGACCACTGGAAAAAAAAACCAAACAAACAACAAAACAGGAACTGGTTTGAGAAAGGAGCTGAAGGCAGCATTCATACCGTGTAGGGATCTCTGTCCCATGGCAGCAGACACAGACTGTCACCGTGGAGCTTGGCAGATCCACTCTTATTCCAAGGGGAAAACAGGATGACCAGGAAAAACATTTTCCTGGGAGTATTTTAGATAAAATCACATCCAGCTCTGACTCTGTCCTCAGAGCTCCTGAAGAGGCAGCCAGGGCAATGTAACTCTCAGTTTCACATGATTTCAGTGTCCTCATGTCTGGTTTTGCTGAGGTTGGATGAACTGGTCTGGCCTCTAGGTCAGGGTGTTGCAGAGACCAGGGACAATCTCTCCAGTTTATTTTTGTGGGGATGTTGCTCCCACATACCTGTTTTATTTTTACTTCTGTTTTTTTCTCAAAAAGGCCAAGAACTTCTGCTAGATTTGAAGTGTAGGGCCAGATCTCCACACACTTGGAATTCACTGGGAATAACTCTGTCTCAGGGAAACAGAGGAGTCTCCCAGGGCCCAGAGGAGACCCAACTCAAATGCAACACTTAAGGAAAGCATCAGTCCCCTACAGAGGGGCTAGTCCTGAGCAGGATGGATAAGAGCTGCTTTGTGCCCATGGCATGGGACCCCACCTTGGAAGAGAAGAAATTTATGGTGTAGAAAAACCCATTAAATGATTCGCTCATGCTGAGACTTGAGTTATGGAAGTAAAATTCAGCCCTCTCATGTATTACTTCTATTTGCTGTGGCTGCAGCCTCTGAGTTAATTCAACTCCTGTCTACAGGGGGTTTATTTTTATTCCATATTTGCACAGGCAAAGACTTGAGTTTTGGTCCATTTGTAGCTCAGAGTCAGGACAGCTTTCCTAGCGTTTGCTGATGACTGAGTTTTGTGTGTGGGAACTGCCCCTCTTCCCAAAAGAGCCCTTTCCCCCCAGAGCCAGGGAATCTCTTTACTCACAGCTCCTCCAGCCGCTGACACCGGTGGAAACTGGGCAGATCTTGGATTTGGTTGTGTGACAGCTCTCTGCAAGGGAAGGACCAAGAGGGAAATGTTAGGAGAGCAAAAATGAGTGGCCCTGAGCCCTCCCTTGGGATCCAGACACTGCTGGAAAGGGGGTGACCTGGCTGCCACCTGCTCAGCTGCAGAAAGCAGATCCCTGGCAAGAAGATCTCCTCCCTGCCACTCCTGGTGCTTGCTCTGAGCATCTCTGTGCGAGACAAGAATTGCTTTAGGGTTTACCTGCTCCTCCAGCCCCAACCCAGCTCCCTCCAGCACCAGCTCTGGACTGACAGAGCTGTCTCTAGAGCTGGGCTGAGCTTTTCCTCCCCAGCCCCAACTCAGCTGTGAAATGTCTCTGTGCCAGATGCTGCCATCCACAGCTTTGCTTTCCTGTGGGCAAAGCAGGGAGGTGAATGTGCCAGAGCTCCTGTCCTGCTCTTGGGGATGGGGGAGCTGACCAAAGCTGCTGATGTTCTTCCAGACCCTGGGGAGGTTTTGGCCAGCCAGGAAGGTCTCCATCAGGTCAGGCTTCTCCCAGGATGTGAAAAGGATCTTTCCTCCAGAAAGCTCCACTTGCTGGAGCTCCCAGAACTGCAGGAAGCCAAAGCTGGGGCAGAGCCTGCTCTGAATTCAGCTTTTGTGCTGTGTAAAGCCAGGAGCTCTCCTGTGCTCCCACTGCTCCTTGCACCCTCCTCACCCCTCCTGTGTGGGGCAGACAATTCCCACTGGTACAGAGCAAGGAGGAGGTAAATGCAGCTGTGCCTGCAGCCCTGAGTCCAGAGCATCAGGCTGGGAAGCAGCAAATTCAGGCACATGCAGAGCTCAAGGTAGTGCCTAAGAAGGTGATGGTTTCTGTACAGAAAAGGTAACAGGAACACGAGAAGGTCATCTGGCATAGCTGGTCCCCTCCCTGAGCTGGACAAGAAGAAAGCCCAGTGCCTGATGGAACTTTTGAGCAGCTCAGAAAGAAAAGGAATGTGTCACTCACAGGACTCGGAGACTGGGCAGCTGCTGGCACATCCCTCTGGGGAGTAACTGGATGCCCACACGGGTCAGGGTCCTAGAGGGGTGGAGGAGAGAGAAGAAACCTTGAGAGCCAGCAGAGGGACTCTGTGACCCACAAGCCCAACTATCAGTCCTGGGCAGCAGAGACAGTAATGGGATAATGTAATACCTGGAGACAAATAAAATCTGGCTTGGAAATGGGCAGTGGACCTGGTGAAGGTGACTGTGCCTAGTGGAAATTCTGGGACTGAATACTGAATTCATTCCTGTCCTTGGCCATGTGAAGGGGAGGTGGCAGTGTCCTCTATGGCATGCTCTGCAATTCCAGATCTGCCCAGAGGCACCACTGGCTCAGAAACCCGTGGATGTGGGATGGATGATGTGTCCCTGAGGCAAGGCACAGCCAGGTCACACTCCTGGGCTGGGGCTTTGCTGGGCTCCCAGTCTGGGCACAACTTGTGGACCCATGTCCTGGAGTGGAGGACAGTGGGTGTCCAGAGACAGCATGTTCTCCCAGCTCCTGCTCTCCTGGCTCTGGTGGTAGAAGGGTGGGACCAGCCCCCTGCAATGCCAGTGCTGGTCTTGGGGTCTCAGCAGACCACCCTGGAGCACTGCACCCAAAGGTTTGTTCCTTCACAGATGCAGAAGGGAAGGAAGAAAGAAAACCAAAACCAAAAAAACCAAAACCAAACCCCAAAAGATTGGTGTGCACGCTCAAAAAAAAAAAAAAAAGAGCAACTCACAGAGAGGAAAGCTGCTTTCAGGAGCCACAGAGGTGAAACGAAACAGAGAGGTGAGTGACCAGGGAGAGGCAGAGCTGAAGACAACCAACTGCACAGCATTGTGAAAGCTGTCCTGTCTGCAACAGCCTGGACCACCTTGAAGGAGGAAGAGCACAAAGAGAAGGGTAAAAAAAGGAGAGAGTTGCCACTCACAAAACTTCTAGGCTGGTGGTGCCTCTAAGGTTTGGGAATTCTCTGATGTCCGTTGCCCCATTGAGCGACCTGCAGAGACATGAGGGTGAAGTGAGGTGGACAGAGGGACCTGGAAGGAGGTGCAGGGGGCCCAAGGTCCCAGCCCCATCAGCCATGATGGAAAATCTGCCTCCTGACACTCAGATGTGTTCCTCAGAGGCCCAGGTTTCAAGGTGGCCCTCTGGCCACTGCTGGCCAGGGGGTGGAGCAGGTGGCCCGCAGAGTGCGGATGCAGGAGCTGGGGATGGGTGGCTCTGTGCAAGGAGATTTTGAAGGTTGGAACCTCCTCCAACCCCTAACAGTCTTGGTGTGATCTCTACCCAAATAAAATTAAAAAACCCCAATTAATTACCATGGGGAAGGTAAGCAGGGATCCCACCCCAGCCTGCCCAAACGGATGCGTTTGGATCTAAACCATGCATGAGTACTGGAAGGATCTATTTGATTTCCCTGAGTGTGTGTTCCTGCAGTGAGAGACTGGGTGAAGCTTATAAATAGAGAGTTTGAGGTTGCCTCTGCCTCAGTGTTTAGTGCTGTGCCACGACAGGTTAGCTGAGAAGCCAGAAAGTCAGCAGCTGCTGCTGTGGTCCAGATGGTGCCCACTACGTGGTGGTGGCCTTAGGGCCATATGTGTGAAGAAAGTTCTGGGACCACTGGCTGCCCCCTGAGATTATCTGTGGCATGGCACTGGTGTTATGGAACACGTGTTCCTCCACTTCTTCATCTCCTGGAGGAAAGCATATGCCTCCAGTGTCCTTGTGTCTGGGCAAGCAGGCAATAGTTCAGGGTTTGTCTGAGCAGCACTCAGAAAAAGTTGTGGCACTTGTGAGCAAAGTCTTTGCTGGTGCTGATGGAGACCCTAGAAAACCCCAGTGCCAGTCAGCTGAGTGGGCAGGAGGAATGAATTGCTCTCTCCAAAACAGCCTTCTTAAAATTATTCTTCCCCTGTAGGAAACATCTGCAGTATCTACTCCTTGGCTCAGTCCCTCTGGGACTGTCCAGAGGAGTGGCATCCTGGTCTTCTACTGGCACAAGGGTCTAGAAAAGAGGAGAGGAGAAGGCCACGAAGGTGTTCACAGGGATGTGTTGGGAGCTTGGATGTGTTACCTCTCTGAGGATGTGTGTGGTGAACTTACAGAGTGTGGAGCTTTGGCAAGTACTGGAAAGCAGACTGTCCAACAAACTGGATAGGGTTGTCATAAAAGTGGCTGCAAAGGAAACGATCAACCAGTCAGACTCTGCTGTGCATGGGGAGAAGATGCTATTACAGGTCAAGAGTCTTGGAGCAACTAGCAGTAAGCTAGGCAGGAGGTGCTGGCTATCCTATGGGGAATATGTTGTATCCTATGTTGTTTCCCAGAAAACCCCAGGCTCTCCCACTAGCCTGTTTTGGCTGAACAGTAGCCCAGTTGACGTCTCCTGATGCTCTGAAATAGCCCTCTAGGGTTCTCCTGAACCAGGCAGGGTAGAAACATGCAGAGCCCTCCTTAGCCTTGCTCTAGTGCTGCAACCTTGTCACCAGCCTTGCACTTGGTGACACTCTGACCCTCCAGAGCCCCAGCACTGCCATTGTTCCTACTTGTCAGAGCCAGTGGGGAGAAATGAACTCTTTTCCAAAGAGCTTTCTTAGGAGTTGAATCATCTCCAAGAAGCACCTTCCCCCCCCCAGCTGTGAAAGAGCAGATTGGATGGAGTTCTGAATATTCTGTTCTTCATGGTGTTGGGCCATGGACAACAGAAGTCAAACTGTGCTCATGCTGACAAGTGTCAGACACTCCAGCCCAAGACATTTGGAAATGCCCCTTTCTGTGGGATATAAGACATTTAGGAAAACTCATTTAATTTTCTTACATTGTTTGGAGGAGGGGATTCCCAACGAACGCATTCTCTGGAATAGCTTTGATGTTGTTGTTATGGAAACCACTGTTGGGAGAAACAAATATCTTGATATTAATGGACGAAAAAGACTTGGAAACACCTTTCCTCAACAATTTAAAAGGCACAGAGCCCTCAAAGCACACAGAAAATTGGAGGTGGAGGCTTTTTTCCAGCTGTAGCACCATCCCAGCAATGGAGCCAAGTCTGTCCTTGGTAGGACCAACTGGAACTGTGGACCCACATCAACTTGACTTGACCCCTATCTTGGGGCTTCTACCTTCACAGAAGTTAAGGGGAATGATTCCCCATTTTTAGTGCTTCTCAGCCTGACTGAGAAGAGGGGTGAGGAGGAGGGAAAGCTGCCACTAAACCAGTCATCAACTTTTCTAACACCCTATTAATGTCCGAAGAGAGATCAAAGAGTTTCTGCACATCAGAGGAGGCACAGGGCCTGGAGAAGCCACGGGCTCACAATAATCCAGAGAACTCCATGGTTGGGGTTCCAAGCTGAGGAATGGACAGGAGAAGGATCTGGACATCAGATGGAATTTGAGTCCCTCAGCTGAATGAAGAAGAATTGCAGGAGGAACCTGCCTCAAGCCTGATGGGGATATCCCACTCCCCTCCACCAGCCGTGGAGTTTGATGATTAGAGCTGATAGAAACCCAGGGGATAAACTGGTTTTACATGCATGGCAGAGAGGGTTTGGAAAGACAGAAGAAAGGCTTGGGCTGAGGGCTCTCCTGAAGTCAGAACACACACAATTTCACTGGTCACCCTGTAAGAAGATGCTTTTTGAAAAGCAATAAACAGAAAATCTCACAGCTCCTGCAGTCGGCCCAGTGTCCTGATAGCCCCAGGGAATTCCAGCAGCTCGTTGTAGTTTAGATCCCTGAAAGACAGAGAAGGGAAAAACATTCATTAACGTTTCTTTAGGAACTCAGCCAAGTCTATCTGTGCTTTGAAGGCATGGAAACTTGGTTGTTAAGCATGGGAGACAGGGTTTTCCTTCCTGCTGATCCAGCCACTGCCTGGAAACAAAATCTCACACATTCCTGCAGCAGAAATATTCCTTGCTAGGAAGACTGTCAGGCCAGAACCAGCCCAAGCCATGGTTGTTGTCCCCTGGGCTCCTTCCCCCCAGTCCCTCTATGCCAGGAACTGGACAGTGCACATCTCAGAGTGTCCCAGCACCCCCAGGGCCTTTCTTTGGCTGTGACTCATTTTTTTCCTGCCATTTCAGGTCAAAATGGGATTTTATGAAGGACAAGAAACACAAAAGCAGCTTCAGTTGTGTGGGCCCCGTGAAAGGGCTTCCCTGGGCTGCTCACCCCCTGGGGATCAGGGACCACGGCCCTAGGGCTTGTCCCAGGGGCTCTGGATCACCCCTCCACTGGGACATGTTGGGATGGGAATCAGTGGGAAGATGAGGCTATGGGAAGGTCTCCATCTCCTGATGGCTGGGGAGAACTTCACACTGGAGACTGTGAGCCAGAGGTGGAGGTGATGTGCAAGAGGTATGGACACTGAGGAGCATTAAGTTTCATTTTCAGTGTAATACATTAAGTAAAATATAATATCTTGGTCATAATGACTAGTGGAGAGTTTATTGGTCCTGACTGGGCAACTAGAAGAGACATCTAAGCCTGGATGAAACTTCATGAGCTGTATTTGTTCTCCAAGGATAAGCTGGCATCTCCAGAAAATAATTTATTCATCCTATGGGCACTGCTGGCCCCTGGGAGGGACAGAGCTGCAAAGGTACCAATCCTGCTGGAGCCTGGAGGGTGCCCATCAGGCTGGCTGAGCTCCAGGTGTGTGTCACTCCTCCTCTGCCATTCCCAAGGCTTTCCTGTGTCACTTCCAGCTGAAAAGGTGACATCTGACCCTGGTGTTAGGGAACACTGAGGTCTGCAAACCATGAGCCTGCTTCCTACCTGCGTGAACCTCACCTGAGTTTTAAGTGGTAGATACTTTGGAACACGAGGGTAATTACTGGCTCCTGGAGATTACTGTATAATTACATTTAATGGACCTCAAAGTAATTACCATGTAACCCGGATTGTGGTTTACAGAACAGAAATAACCCTGCATTTACACAGCAATGAGCTGCTGCCCAATTACCTTGTAATTCTCATCCTCTGGGCCCAGGCATGGTGTAATTATGTTATGATCTCTCTTTCCCCCCTCTCTTGCCCAGCTTTCTCCTTTCCCAGGGACCCTGCTCCGGAATTACTCTACAGACTCTCTTGGCTCTGCCCTGTAGGTGTTTCCACAGAAAAGCAACCCAGACAGTCTCCACATTGGTCTTCCCTTCAGCCTTCCAGGTCTCCAGGCTCATATGACTCACATCCTAGGGAACACTTCCCAGGGATAGGGGACAAAGATCAAAAGCAAAACACAGAATGAGGTTCTCTTGGGTGGATTTTGGCTTGTGTAGCCCTGACAAGGTGCATAACAGACCTGTAGCCAGGTTCCATTTGCAGCCAAGGGATGGGGCAAGTCCTGCTCTGGGTTGGTGTCCCCATGCCAAGGGTTTTTTTCTCTTTCTGGTTCCAGAGGGATTCTGGTTGCCTGCACTGTGTGAATGGATTTCAACAAATGAATCCTGCAGGATCTGCCTCTCAAGGTCTGGAAAAGTTTCAGATAATGGGCTGACATTTGACAGTGATCAGCATGAAGGGATCACAAGTTCAGTGACAAGACCCCAAGCTTTGTCTCCATTCTGTCTCCAAGCTGCACATGTGAAGCTTCTCTGTGTGTGTGTCCTCAGGGCTCAGAGGTGAAAGGAGACTGATGTGTCCCCTTCTCACACCAGCTCATCTTTGTCAGAAATGAGAGCTATGTCTCCTGAAAAGCTTGCTCTGACACACGCAGTCCCTGGGTGCCAGCACAGCAGTGATTTCTCCCAGTCCTAGCTGCTTGAGCCCAAACTGATCTGTTTAAGAATGAATAACCCAACACAGCTCATGTCTTGTCTCAGTCTTTGCAAGGTGCAGGCAGTGGCTTGGATGCTCTTAGCCAGTGGTGGCAGCTCCTGGGGGTCCATTGCTATCAGGGCTGAGTCCTTCACCTTGTCCAGGCTCTGCTAGGTGAGGGAGGACAGGGTAGGGCTTTGCCAATGTCCAGCCCTTTGTGGAAGCTCTAGGAGAAACTGGAGTGGATTTCCAGAGAGAATGAGTGGTTAGAAGTGCAGACAGGACACTGCTGGGCATTCTGAAAGCATCAGTCCAATCCCATTAACCTTCCCTGGGTGCACTGAATGAAATCAGAGGGCACTGATGATGGTCCCAAACATCTGTCTGTGCCTGTGGTGCTTTATCTCCATCTGTGCTTAATGCCTTCAAGAATCTCACCCAGGTGTAATTTTCCAAGCCTGCAATGAGGTTTCAGGGCAGCAGAGGAAGTGGCAGAGGTCAGGAGGGGGTGGATGTGTGTCCCCTCCCTCTGGACAGGCTGAGGGGCTGGGATGAGCCTGCAGGTGCCAAGGGACCACACTGGGAGCCCCATCCCCATGTTAGCATGGAGACAAACACGTAAACCCAACAGTTTTAACCCTAAACCTACTGCTCAACCCAACACCCAGGTGACACTCAGCTCCCTGCCACGGTGGCACTGACCCTGGGGGCAGCTCTGCCAGGGCTCCAGGTTGAGCTTCTCCCCAGCAATACCCAACATGTCTGTGAGGAGCTGGCAGTTGGAAAACATTGCTCAAGAGAGGAGGCTTGGCTCAGCAACAGAAGAAACAATCTTATTAGATCTGTAACCAATAGTATTTACAAGAAATAACTCAATGTGCTGTAATATTTGCTCCTGTCTTTCTCTAAAAATGCATTTCCTTTCCAGCCCGTGTCTCTTCCAGGCAGGCTGGTCTTTCATCAGCACATGAACATTTTGTTTGGACCTCCATGCATGTGCAAGTATCTACAGGACCAGTTTTTCCGGAGTGAACACACACCTTTCCCAGCCCTGGCAGCACCTCGGTGCCTCCCTCCCCCCTGCACTTGACAGATACAAAGGCCATTGTGTTCTGCAGCTCCCATCTCTAAGGCTGGCACATCCTGGGCTTGTTGGAAAGTGGAAATGCAACCAGGTGTAGTTGTGCTGCTGCTCCAGCCTGCCTGCCAGCAGCCCTGCTCTCTTCCAGAGGGACAATGTGCCCACCATGGCTCCTGTTGGTACATCCTGGCAGCTGGCTCCTGTTTTTTGGGGACCTGAGCCACCCTCCTGCAAAACAAACAGGATTCTGCTCCTGAGCAGCTCCTCTGAGTGATGACTGCAGCCACTCTTGATTTTGGAGGAGGCTGGAAGAACCCAGAGATGATCCTCAGGTGTCATCTCTTCCCTGCAGTGGGACAGCTCTCCCCAAAGCCCAGACCCAAACCAGGACACAAGGTTGGCTTTCTTCTCCTGTCTCCTTTCTTCCCAAAACTTGAGTCAGGCTCTGGTTCAACGACCCAGAAACAGCCTCTGATCTCAGGGGTGAAGTTTGGCTCATTTGGTGTTATTTAGTCCTCGGGTGTCTGATCTCAGCAGAGCTCCATCCATCCCAGACATCACTCCTCTCCTCCTGTCCTCCCATGATGAATTTGTCCCACTGGTGGAATTCCGGAGCTTCTTTCCCAGCACAGGGTCAAGGCAGATGGGAAGGAGTCTGGGCTCAGGGGGCTAGGGAGGATTTTGTGCTTTGACTTCAGTGGCAACCAAATTTCCTCCCCTGAGCGTGTCAGTGAAGTGTCCATCATCTACAAACCCTTTCCAGGAGCTGGGTGGATACGGAAACTGGACGTGCTGTAGAAAAATGCCTCCAAGTGTCTCCATCTCTCCCTGACTCATCCGAGCCACTTGGGCAACGATTTGGTGGTCCCAGCTCTATGCTGCAACACTTTCCCATGGCTTCAAACTTTGGGACAACGTGGGGAAAGCTGCAAAAAAGCCAAACTTGCCACCAAGCAACACTTTCCCCACTGCAATGCTGTGGTACACAGGCTGGGGGGGACCTCTTGGGAGCTGAGCCTCACCCTGCTGGGGTCCAATTGCCCCAACCAGGTCTGCCCCTGGTTTTTTATGCTGTGTCTGGGGTCTTCTGGCTGTGGGGTGCTGCCCTTTGGGGCACAGTTAGGAAAGTGGATCCTATACCAGCATCACCTGATGGAAGGATGGCAATGCACCGTGGCCATGGCTACATCAAACCAATAATGAAGCCTCAGAACAAAAAAGAAACCATGGCATGGCATCCAGAAGACAGTTTGCCTGTTTTCAAGGGCTTTTGGAAGCAAAAAAAACCAAAAACAAAACCCCACAAACCAGCCAAGAGGTTCGGAAATGATGTGCAAGATAAATGACTATTAAAAAAAAAAATCACTTTCCTTAGTTGGGCTCCAAGTTACCAGCTCCGGGCACCACAGTGGGATGGTGAAAGGAGCCTTGTCTGTTCTTCTAGTTAAAATGAAAACCTTTTAAAGTTCACCTGGTTTGCCCAAGACACAATGAACTGGCTGGCTTTCCATTGCTGTTATTTCTAGAGTGGGCCTATAGCTTCATATTTGGAAGATCTTAACAAACCCTGTTGTTTATTTAGCAATAAAAAGTAAATTGACATCAAAGGCACGGTTATTTTGGGCTTTAACTGCCAGGGTGATTTGAAGCTGACAACATACAGCCTGGAACTATTAATATCTTCAGTTGGGCCAAAAGGAGAGAAGGAGGGGAAAGAGTCTCAGGTCAATTTTCTGCCTGTTAGGGACTATTAGTGGTTCCACACAGGAAGCCAAAAAAAAATTTATATAGTGCTATAAATTCTTCCATGAGCCACAAAACACCACAAATTTGCAGCTAATAAACCCGAAGATGCCATGAGATTAGAAGCTGGAGATGGGACATTTGCTGACTATTTCAGTCCCAGGGCAGTTTGAGGTGTTCCTGGGGGGGCCTGGAGGGAGATTTTGTGAAAACCTCTGAGAGGGACCTGCATGTCCACCTGTCCTAATCGAGCATCTAATTGAGCTGCCAGTAAATGTAATTACTGCTGCTGCTAGTCATGGCCAAATCATGCACTGGAAATGATTTAATTCATACTCTGAAAGCCCAAGGAGGACTTTGTGACCATTTAGTTTCACCTCTTGCCCAGCACCAAGCAGACAGCTTCACTCAGATGCCTTGGATCGAGGTCAGGGCTTGAGCTCGAGCTGGGAAGAGCTGCCTGGTAAGTCTGGAGGATGAAAAAGCAACTGTACCATCAGGTGCAGCATTTCTGTGGTTTAGCACCAGCACAAACCCTGCTCTTCTGGCAGCCACTAACACGTGCAGGGAGTGTGTGTCCTTCCCCATCACCACGGGGGATGAAGAGATGCAGCAAGTGCCTGGAGTAAGTGAGAGGAGGGGAGGAGGGTGTGAAAGAACTGGGAGCACACGTCTGACTTCAGCCAGCATGGAGCTGGTGACCCAAGCCCTAAACAGAGACATGCAGGAGGGGGGATGCTCAAGTGTCCACAGGAGGGAGAAGTGCCCTATCACAGGAATCATCTGCCAGGGGCAGTATTTCCATGTGGGAAACTAATCATCTCCCACAAAGTCTCATTTGGGGCAAATGCTAAGGAGGAGCCAGGGTGTTCCAGAGTGCAACAGGATTTGTGGGTGTCCCAGAGGATCAGTCAGGGGTCTTCACATGGCTGTCAGGTACTAATGGTGCCTGATTTCTGCCAGGAGCAGGCAAAGAGCTCTGGGCAAGGATTCATTCTGACCTTCTGGATGGGAAACTTCTCAGCCTCTCACTTACCCTGAGCTGCAGCATTGACAGAGGAAATGAAAATCTCTTGCTGGGCTTGGGGGGGACCTGTCTGTAGGTCACTCCTTTCATTCCTCCAGCAGCCAACCCTGCCTTGCAGAGCTCTGTTCTCCATCTACAAGCACAGCAGTGCCCGGAATGTGTCTGTTCCAAGCAGGATTTCTGTCTGTTCCCTAACTGACAGTGGTACCAGCTTAAATATGTTTTCAATTCCCTTTAATTTATTTAGCAAGGCTGAAATAAGCCCTTGAGAACGGGATCTCGTGGGGGGTCCTGGGAGCTGCCACGCACGGATCGTTTACAAGGCACCGAGCAGGGGGGAACGTGGGGATGCGCAGACAGAAAAAAAAACCCACGGAGCTGATGACTCAGGCACGGGGGAGGAAAAAGGGAGGTTTGGGAAAGGCTGAACTCCAGCAGAGCATTTCCTCCTGCGGGGAGGAAGCTGGAGCCACTTCCTAACCCCTCAAAGTGCAGGAGCTGCCGGTGATCGGCTGCGGATCCTGCGGGAGAGAGCAGCACATCCATAGGGAAGATGCTCCCATAGCTTCCTCTGCAGCTGCTTCTGCTGCCTCCAGTGTCTGCTCCTCCTTTCCACGGGCAGCTGGTTCCCTCTCCCAGGTTTCTGGGGGCAGAGGCTCTGCTCTGACCCTGCAGGAGTGTTCCCTGTCTGAAGGGAAAGGTTTGAGCAACGTGAAGCCCAAGGAGCTGGGGATCCCTGAGAGGGTCCCAGCAGGAATGGTGTGGGCTTAGGGGCCCAAAATCAGCAGCTCCAGGGTGCAAGAGGGGTGCTGGGAGGATTCTGTGGGCAAAGGGAGAACAGGCAGATCCCTGAGCCTCAGAGCAGAGCCATGGACAAATGCAGTGGCTCCAAAACTCCCTCTCCACCTTCATTGCCCTCAATTTCTGTCTTTTTTTCTTTGTAATCTTGCAAAACAACTTGTCTGCTCTGGGTGGGATCACGTTCAGCCAAAGCTCAGAGCCCTGTTGGAAGGTACCTGGCTGGTTCAGAGCCAAAGCTTCACCACTGAGGAGACATTTCTGGCAGGCTCTTGGGACAAGAGAGACAGAAAACTGGGAACATTTGGTCCAAGGAGACCACAGGATGGAAGGATCTGGTTCTCATGCTCCCAGACAGTGCTTCTTTCCTTTGCCAATGGAGTTTCCCAGGTTGCTTTCTCAGGAAAAGTCTCCTTCACCCTTCACATCCATCCACATGATGGTCAGAGAAGGAAATGAACTTCATAGCTCTGTTCTTGGACCAGACACAGGGACAGATACACCCAGAGCCCCGAGCTATGGTCCCTCTTTCCAAAATGCCACCTGTCCTCTTCTTTTCTTTTTTCTTTCCCTTCTACCCAAACCTCTGCTCAAGTCCCCTCCTTACCCTGGCAGCACAGAGCTGAGATGCCTCTGGGGAGCTGCCTGGGGACCCTTCCTGAGACAAAGCAAGGCTGGAGCCCGGGGATGCTGAGGGAGGAGCAGAGCAGCTCAGCACAGGAGCCAGGACATGCTTGGAGGGGTCAAACCCATCAGCTGCTTCAGGAACGGCAGAGCTTGGAATTATCATCACGAGACTGAACAGAATATTTCCCATTCAACGTGCTGATGGAGGCAAATAACACTTGAGGAGAAAGGCAAAGCCTTCCTGGTCCTAAAAGGGTTAAAAAACCCTCATATGAGCTGTGGTGGAGTTATTTCCCATTTCCTTCTTCTTGCCTTCATTGCCCAACACGTGGGTTTTTTTCTTTTTCTTTTTTTCTTTTTTTTTTTTCCTTTTTTTCCCCTTTTTTTTCTTTTTTTTTTTTCCTTTTTTTCTTTTATTTTNCTCTTTTTTCCTTTTTTTTTCTTTTTTTCTTGTTTTTTCTTTCTTTTTTTTTCTTTCTTTTTTCCTTTTTTTTTTTTTTTTTTTTTTTTTTTTTTCTTTTCTTTTTTTTTTTCTTTTTTCTTTTTTTCTTCCTCCCCTAGAAGAATCCATCTCTCCAGAAGAGTCGGAAGGTTCCAGCTCTGCTCTGCATTTCCAGACTCGGCTAATTGCTGAGATAATAGGGCAGCACGCTGTGAAAGCCTGTGGTGAGGGCACTTCCTGTGGGGCGAGGTTAGGCAGATAAAACGCCCGGAGCCAGAGGGTTTGGGATTTAGCCCTTCTGGGAGAGACGTATTTAATTTATTAGTGCTATTTAAAAAAAAAAAAAAAAGGTTTTGAATGAGCGGAGATTTGCTCTTTCCAAGTGATTTATCTCCTTTGTCTGATGAGCAGAGCAGCTGGCAGGGATGTGGGTGGGGAGGGAGGAATTGGGGAGTTGGGAAGCAGTGGGGTCACCTCAGGGGATGGGTGAGGGCTGCGGGGCTCTGGGTGCTGCTTCCCCATCACGTCTGCGTCAGAGACAGGCTGGGGATGCCTGAACAATCAGAACAATCTGCACTGTTGGGGCAGATCACTCTTATTTTGGCTGTAGCCTGGAGATCTTCAGTGTTTTGGGCTGGGCCTGGGGAGCAGCTGGGGGTTTGCAATCTCTGCCTCTGCTCCAGGAGCCTCCTGAGTGCTGCTGTGGTTGGGAGCCAGGACACTGCTGAGATGGTTTCACTCTCTGCCAATGTCAGGGTCTTTCTGGTTGCCCGTGTCAGGGCAGGGAGAAGCCCTGGCCCCTCTTTTCCATTCAGCCTGTGCTCTCTGTATGCAGGAGGGTCACCCGTGTCCATGGAGAGGAGCCCTGGGACAGCCACAGCTTTTGTTTTGCATTTTCCCCTTTGCCTCAGCAGCAATAAATCCATCCCTGAGCAGGTGTTGGGGGGATATCTGGGAGATTTTGTGAGGGGAAAATGTGCATCTGCCCAGCTCAGGTGCTTCTGGGCAGTACCAGCCCCTCCCAGCTATGGACCCAGGACCAGCCACTGCTGCCCACGAGGTCCTGGAGACTTCTCTCAGCCCATGTGTGTGGCAGTCAGCAGTCAGGCCCACAGCACCTCCTACCTGAGCTAAAAAAGTCCAAATCTCATCCACTTTGACCACCTAACCCATGGTTTCATGGCTCAGCCACACTTGGGTTTCTTTCCACAGCCCTACAGGTTTGCTCTGTGTCTCTCTCAATCCACTGGGAACTGGTGAGGCACTTGCACTGCTTCAAGGCTGTTTTGAAACCCTCTCGGGAATCTGGCCAGAGGAGCTCTGACTTGCTTCCAACCTGCCTGCCCGAGTTTCCTTCCCAGAAAGAGGAGGCTGGGGGGGCTGGTGAAGAGCCAGATCTTGCCCTGACAGAGAAAATTTTCTTGGAGCCACTTTCTCCGGCTCCATGCTGGTGTTGGACTGGTTGAGACCTGGGAGGGGGGGGGTGTTGCACATCTACCCCTCATCCATATGGAAAACACGGAGCTGCTATTGCCATGGGCCTGGAAGAGCTGACTTGTGCACAGGAGCTCAAGGTCAATGCAGGAGAAACACGAAGTCATTCATCTGGCTTCACTTCACCTCTTTTTAGATCTGCTGCCCTCCTAAAGCACACAGGCCAGGTCCTCTCCAAGCACAGAGATGCTCCACTGGGATCTGTTTCTGCAGAAATGACAATTTTGGGGGCAGGTGTCCAGTGTGCCCATTGCTGGGACCTGCACGGAGCAGTGGGTGCTGCTTCTCTTGACGTTTTGGGTGCATTTGATAAAAATAACAATTTCCCTGTCTAGCTGAATACGAGAAGAAATATTTCCCTTCGGGAAACAGAGGTTTCTGCACCTAAAACTTCTCTGAAAAGCCCAAAAGGATTTACTTTTCCTCTCAGCTTCTATCGTTCTTCAAGGGTTGTGCCTGGCTTGTAATCAACATTTGGCCACAAATACTCATTTTAGGAACCCCGGAGAAGTTTCTGTCTTCACCAACTCTTACCATCCTGCTGCCTTCCAGGAGGTAATGCCCACGGGGTAACTGAGAGCACAGTTTGGCTTCCAGAAGCCAAGAAAATCTGCTAAGTGCTGTCAACAGAATGCAATAATAAGTTTGAGTTGAAGGGGTTGTGCAGAGACTGTCAGAGTCTCCACAGGCACAGGAGCTGGGAGATGCAGGTTTAGCAGCTCAGCTGGCTTGTTGCAGCCAAATCTTGGCTGGGTTTTGCCTCAAAGCTTGGTCAGCCTTGGTCAGCAGGGCAGAGGAGGGCTGGAAATGAACGTGAGGTCCATGGCTCCATCTGGGGAGCAGAATGTCCCTCAGACATCACTGACTCGAAATACTCGCTGGTCTGGAGGTGACAAGTGGCCAGGCCAAGAGGAGGAGAGGCCAGCTTATTCTCTCTTGAGGACACTTGTGCCATCAGAGGTGGAATATGGAGCTCTCCCCACTGCACTCTCCTTGCAGCTGAAGGTGGAGGATTGGGGGCCTGGGGACGGCTGAACCTGAGCACCAGCAGTGGTGGGGAAAAGCCCTGCTCCAAGGGGACAACCCCTGGAGGCTGAATGCTCCTGCTCAGGGACAGGAATACTCAGCAGGGACAGGACTTCCACTTCCCCCCAGTGCTGTGCAGTCCTGGCTGCAGAGAGCAGGAGGGTGAGAGGCTGAGCTGGGGGCAGCTCAGAGGATGCACAAGGCAGAAGCAGAGGGGAAGAGAGGGAACACGAGCTTTTAGGGAAAAATGGCTACAGAAACACTATTATCTCCCAAGGTGGAAGCCCTTCAGTCTTTCCCACAGTAAATAAAGGTCAGCTTCTTCTCTGCAGCTCCCTCCTGCTTGTGATGGGGAGCAGGGCAGCTTTAAGCCCTTGGCTGCAGAATGAGGTTGCCCTGATGCAGACTCTGGTGTTGCTGCATGGTCTGCCTGGGACATAGCCAGACAGGGAATTCTTCCATCACCAACAAGTCCTCCAGTGCCTCCTGCAACCTGGCTTTGTGCTGCCTGAATGCCATGCCTCTGCCTTCCCGTGGGGCTGGGGAGAAAGCAGAGCTGGAGTTCTGGGAGGGTGATGGGATGGGGGTCACTGGGAGAGACCATCCAGGAGTGTCCCTGCCTGCACCATCCCTGGCACCCCTCAGCCTCTCCCCAGCTCAAACCCTTCTGGGTGGTCCCAGGACGTGTCAGCCTGGAAATAAGGGACAATGTGTGTCATGGAATTGTCCCCAAGGGGTGTGTCTGGGGACCAGGGGCTTGTCTGCTGCTCCCAGTCTCACTCCATTGCTGCTGCTGGCACTGTGCTGGGCACAGAGGGGCTCATCCTTCTTGAGTACTGGGAACTGTCACCTCTCACTGCTCACAGCTCCCTAGTTCTCCCTGACAAGGAGAAAGGGACTGACTGACCCCAAGACCTATGTGGAGGGACATCTTTCTGCACAACTGAAGGCAACAAGCACCTCTCCCTCTCTTTCAGACCCCTCGATTGCTTGTTCACGTTTCCTCCTGGGCTGAAGCATCACTCATGGGAACCAAGCAAACCACTCCTACCAAAGGCATGGTGTGCACAAGGCAAGGCTGTCAGATTTAATTGTCTCTCTGGGCTCAGGGTGACCCAGCTAATCCCAATGAAGATGTGTCCTGCAGGAAAGTTCATTCCTGATTCCCATCTCCCGCTGGGGCCTCCTGACAGATTCCCCACCCAGCCATGCCAAGAATATGGTACAAGATGAAGTCAGATGGCTATGGGTGATGTCAGATGATATGAGACCATCTCAAAGATGATTTTACCAGCCTTGAACTCAAGCCAGCTCCTCATTTGAGTGGAGTCAAGTGTTTAGGAGGCTTTGGGACCATGTGTGTGTGGTGAGAAGGTGAAGGCTTTCCCTGAGCAGATACCTGGGAGCTCTCTGGATATCACCAGGACTGGATTTGTGTTCAGGGCCTCCTCCCTGCCACTCCACTCACACATCCAGACCCCCTCCCAGCAGCAGCACAGCCAGACCAGTGGGCACAGATCCAGGGAGAAGACCTGGGCTGTCACCATGACCTGGATATCTACTTGCTGGGCTGGTGCCTGGGGCCAGCCCTGCTGCTGCCCTCAGAACGTGGTGAGGAGTGAAGATGCTGTGGGGCTGACCCAGAGCCATCAGCCCTTCCCTGTGCACACCAGATCTTTAGGTCAGAAAAGGAAAAAGGGGACTCACAAGGTTTCCAAGCTGTGCAGCCCATCAAAGCCCTTGGCTCCCAGGCTTTGGATCCGGTTGTTGTGCAGGTGCCTGTGGACAAAACAGAGATGGTCAGGGGAAGGGCAAGATGACCTTATCCTACTGATTGATCCGTGGGCCAGGGTCATCCTGCAAGCTGAGCCTGAATTGGGATGACGAGGGGTATTACAAAGTCCTCTCTCTTTCCCCACAGGACACACTCCAGGGGCAATGGTGCTTGCAGAGTAGCTACAGAGCTCCCAGATTTCCCAGGAAATCCAGGCTGACATAGGAGTTTCCCTAAGACCTCCACTCTCACTGCTCCCAGGGGACTTTGGAGGAACATGCTTAAGCAAGAGGCTTCAAGAAACACCCAAGATCTCAACTTACATCCCACAGGGTGCCAGATGGCTTCAACAGTTGTTCATGGGCACCGGGTGCTACCTAAGGACAGGGCCATACCTGTACTCCTCAGAGCCATAGTAGCAGCAAGAAGGCTTTGAATTAAAAATCATCCTGTTAGTCACAGTTTATTATCTTAAAAAAAAGAAAAAAAGAAAAAAAGAAAAAAAAACCCAAAACATTTCTGCCAGTTCCTGGATTATCCTGGGTTGTGAATGTTTCCGTGTCTGGCTGAAGCCCAGGGGACAGGCTGATGAACATTCTACACACTAAGGCAGCAATTTCTTCCCTATACCCCTTCATCCTGGTGCTACATGTCACAAATGTGGATCTAGTGGATCTCTGGACCTCCCAGACTTGATGCTGGAGTACAGTACAAGTACTGCTTGCTTGGGTGTTTTTCTCTTGGAAGCTCCATTGGGAATGAGTTCCCCTGGAGTCCTGTCTGCTGGGCTCCCTGTTCCCATGGGCCTTTTACTCCCATGTCAGAGTTTTTTATCAAACCCAGGACCTTAGTTCCTGATTTCTTTCTTTCCAGTTGCCAAACACTCTGTGTGTGTGTACACATCTGAGGTTTTTTTGCCAAATCACTTCATTTATAGCACGGCTCATTGTGCATCTCCTTCTGAAATGGGACTCAAGGGCAGCCTGAGGTTCATGGAGAGAGACCTTGGAGCAGCCTGAGGACAATCTGCTGTAAACCAGGAGAACACAACCCACTGCTGGGATGCCAGCCTGCATCTCAACCAGCCTGTGCTTCAGCACCTTCATGCTGGGGTGATCTGTGGAGAGAAATGTCCCTGAGGAGCTCAGGTCCCCTGGGCAGGATCGTGCCCTCTTTGCTCTCTACCAGAGGAGGTTTCAGTTCAGTTCACACAGAGCACCATGTGGTTAATCTGCTGTCACACCGTTTGCCTTTGGGGTTCTCTTCTCCCTTCCACAGCCTTTGTCCTCCTCCCCAGAGCCTGGGGGAGGCTCCACATTGGCAGGTGGATCAATCACTTCTTCAGGTTTCGCTGCTTGATCTAAATCTGTCTCAGCTTGAAAAAATCTCTCCCTCCACCTGGTTTCAAGTGAGAGCTGTTTGGCTGAGCACAGGAAGCTTCCACTGCCAAATATTCTTGGGTGAAAGAGGAGGGAGCTGGGAGGGGAGGAGCAGCCAGGCTCCAGGGCAGTTTGGTGGGGGCAAAACAGAAAGCAGCCCAAGAGGGATGTTGTTGGGATGAGAATGTACCAACATTTCAGTGGAAGGGGAAGGGAGGGGAAAGATGGGCGGTAAAATATGTTGGCTCCTTGGAAAAAAAGGAAAGGAAGTTGCCTGCAAGAAACCTGAGTTTTATAGATGCACATAGAGGAGAACAGAAGAGGAGATCAAAAGCAGAATCTTAAAGGATAAATCCCTTTTCGTCACAAGAAAACAAATTCACATCCAGGTGGTTTTCTCTATCAAATTTTGTGGGAAAGCTTCAGATCATGCTTCCCTTCAGTTGTCATTTCCAGTGCTAGCTGGTGCCAATAATTTGGGTCCCTCTGAGCAGTGTTTGGGATCTGGAGTTTCTCATTGCAGCGAGAGGTACCCCAGGAACTCCTTGCCCCCCACCTCCATCTCCTGCAAGGGGACAAGGAAATGCCAGAGGCTGGGGGAGAAACCCTTGGAGATTTTTTGGAGTGGTACAACAGGACATTTTGTCTGAGGTGTCTGACCTGACTGCTGTCACTCAGGTCAGGCAAGGAGACAGAAGAGAAAAGCAGTCACCTGCTGTGTTTATATTTGGTCCTAAAGTGCTTTGTTTGGAGGCAGACTAATGAAAAGCATTAGAAGGATGTTCTGAGTTGGTGAGAAAATTAGAAACAACCGAAAAAGAGAGTTGTTAAAAAAAAAAAAAAAAAATTACTGTTCAAGTTGAACTCTAGAGTTGTTACCCAACCACATGGCAATAATAGAAACAAGAGAGCTGGGAGGTAAACACTTGAAAAGACATTCCTTTCTTCTATGCTGCCTTTTTTTTTTTTTTCCCTCCCTGGGTAAACAAATTTTAACAAGTGGAATTGCAACATCTCCAGTGTTTGTTAATTTGAGCTCAGCCCACATGATGTTATATTCTGCCCTGTAAATTACAGTTGGGGTGACAGCAACTCAAGATACTTGTCTCTGGGCTATAAAAAACCCTCTTGTGATGCAAAACTGTGAAAAGACTTTAAGGCCTTGCTACTGGAGCTGGTACCCACTGCTGCCCTCAGCAAAATGAGTAAAATTTAAGATCTATCTGCCTGTGCAGGTCAGTACTATGGAGTGAGGCTGGTTTGGGACAGTCATCCATGAAGGTTGGTTTGCCCAAGAATGAGAAGCCAGTCACTGCTTTTTTGTGGGCTGGCATGCAGACTGTTTTCCAGTTATGCATCTCCATAAGAAAGCAATGGTCTCTTCAGAAAAGGAATTTTCAGGGCTGACCTCTGGCAGGACAGCTGAAAATTCACCCCACGTCCTCCTGCAGGAGCACAAGTGCTGCCACATCCTGTGATGGGGCAGAGGAAGCCAGGCCATGCCTTGCTGAAAGGCAGAATAAACTAATAGAAGACTAATAAACTAATTAAAGACAGAATAAACAGTGGCTGCAGAGCATCAAATGGCCACAACCCCCCTGACAGGCTACAGAGAGATGCTTTGTCTTGGTTGATGTCTCAGGTGATGAGACCTGAAAAGCACATCAGAAAATAAACCAGCCTTACAAAATTCCTTTGTGCCTAAGAAAAACTGCACAACAGTTTCTAGAAGGAAGATATTCTGTCCTTGCCAGCAATTTCTGATGAAAAATTTGGCATAAAGGAGATTTTCCAAATCATCCCTGCGGTGCTCCTAGTAGAGTTTTTCTCCTTTTCATTTCACTCTCTTTTCCATGTATTCTTCCAGTGGATTAAAAGATCCTGGAGAACAGTCTGGTACTGAAACCAGAGGCATAAACCACTGTGAGGTCCAGTGGCAGTGGCATGAAAAGAACTTCCATGTTCAAAACCAGTTCTTGTTCTGGAAAGACTTGTGTGCAGGTAGACAAGGCTCAGGACCAGAGGACTGGAGCATTCTTTTTTTTTTTTTTTTTTGCATTTTGGGGGACAGGTTCACTCACTGGTTCCAAGCCCACTCAGTCTGAGGCAGCAAATGCTGTTTTTTTGTCAGTGGGATGGTTCAGCACAGCAGGAATGTCTGACTCAGTGGGGTTTCCAGGAGCTAAGGCTGAGGTGTGAGGAAAGTAAAAGTACCTGAAGAATTTCTCCAGCCAGGTCTATCATTACAGGGCTGCAGAGCAAATCTCTCTACTGCCTGGTCTGTGTCAGAGAGGTCATTGTGACTCTGTGTCCCATCCACACACACATCTCTCCTGAGATTGGTTTCAGCCCCTTTGCTGCCACCAGGAAAGAAGGGACCCGCAGCCCATTGCAGAGATGTGGACACAACTGGGGTGCTGGGGAAATTTTTGGCTGCAGTTCCCAGGTTTGTCCCTGTGAGCTTTTGCTGCAGGACCAGTGAACCCCTCTGGGGCCTGGGGAGGTGCTTGTGATTCATCTTTGGACTTTCTGCTGAATTCAGCCAGCAGAGATGAGGGACACCAATGAGCACTGCTCTCATGCACTTTATCAGCCTGTCAGCACAGCAGCAGGGGGGTTTCAGATGCTCATTTCTAAATGAAAAATCTTTTATGCCCGAGAGAGAAGATGCTTTTTGTAAAAAAAACCCTGTGCTTCATAAAAATCACTAGCTGAAAAAAAAAATTTGGACGTGTAGCTGCTGAGACATTCTGTCCTGAATAGATCAAACTCCTTGGTAACATCTCCAGTATCCTGTTCCCCTCAGCCACCCTGATCAGACAAGCCACCTCAGCACGTGGAGCCCTTGTTATCAAACTGGGGAAGAGATGGTGCCAGTTCCTGAGGGTGGCAGATCTCCTGATGGATGATTCCCACGAGGTTCTGCTTACTGGACACCCTGGAGCCCAGGTCAGAGCCCTCAAGCAGCAACACATGGGGTTAAGATCAGGGCATTCCTCAACAGAACTGTAATTTATGAGCCCAAGTGAACCCCTTAACTCATTCCAGATCGAGGACTCGGGATGCTGATGCTGATGCTTGGGTCAATGCAGATGATCCTCCACTTCTTCCCAAAGATCCAAGGTTTGTGGAGGAGAGAAGGGCACATCCCTGCCCCTGGGGTGTCCTCAGCCCTGGTTAGCCATGGCCACGGGTACTAACCAGGCTGTGTAGGAGAGAACAACCCCGTGCAACAGGCTGGGTTAGGGACAGCAGCCCTGAGGAGGATCTTGGAGTCCTGGTAGATATAAGTTAACCAGCAATGTGCCCTTGTGACCAAGAAATCCAATGGTATCCTGGGATGCAGGAGGGACAGAGTGGCCAGCAGGTTTAGGGAGGTTCTACCCCTCTGTTCTGCCCCAGTGAGGCCACATCTGGAGAACTGTGTCCAGTTCTGGGCTCCTCAGTTCAAGAGAGAGAGGGAAGTGCTGGAGAGAGTCCAGAGAAGGGAAACAAAGATGACTGGGGGCTGGAGCATCTCTTTTGTGAAGAAAGATTGAAAGACCCCTCAGACTCTTTAGCCTGGAGAGTAGAAGACTGAGAGGAGACTTTACCAATGTCTATAAATACCTAAAGGGTGAGTGTCAGGAGGATCAAGCCAGGCTCTGCAGTAGTGACAGGACAATGGGCACAAGCTGGAACACGAGAGGTTCCTTGAGGAAAAACTTCCTTACTGGGAAGCTGACCAAGCCCTGGCCCAGGCTGCCCAGAGAGGTTGTGGATTCTCCCTCTCTGGAGACTTTGAAAAGCTCCATCCTGGGGATGCCATCCTGGGGAATGTGCTCTGGGCAATCCTGCTCTAGACCAGATGATCTCCAGAGGTCCCTTCAAACTCTGATGAGTCTGTGATTCTGTGAGAGATCCCCCTGAGCTCCTCCACACCTTCCCTTGGCTCTTCTCCCCCAGGTGCTCATTTTAATACCTCTCAGGCTAGAAGTTCCCCAAATGTTCATGTTAGCAGCCATCTCACTGCAAATTCAGCCAATTGGAGAGGAAGGAATGTATGGACCATCTGCATCCTGGTGGGGAAAATCTCCTCAAAGCTTTCCTGCCCAGCTGGGGTGGATTTGGGGAGGGTTTGGTGCAGGGAACCATCCCTGGCAGGGGCACAGGAAGGATGTTGGGTGACTTTCCACTGGCTGCTTGCTGACAAGGGTGTGCATGGAAGCATGGGAGAGATTTATGGGGCCAGTTCTGCCAAACACTTGTGATCCCACAAAAATTCAGCGTCGTGTCCCACACTGCCTGGCAGGATCACACACGTTCCCTTCCAATTGTCTGTGGTGGGATATTATTCTCTCCCTTGTGACCCAAGGGTCAATGACTTTTATTTCTTGAGCTTGCCTGTTTAATAAAGGAATTTCTTCTCACCCAAAGTATGGGATAAGCCAGAATGAAAGCAGCATGCTTTTGAGACTGAAATAAAACTCCAAATGTCAGCTCACCCGCCGTGCTAACCATTAAAGCTGAATGAAGTGGTTGCATTACAATTGTCATGGGATGCCTTGTAGAATGAGCAGTATTGTGGGTGAAAACTACTTATTTGACATTTCTCAAGTTGTTTTTAGTATTTCTCCTAAAAAAAAAGTACTTCTGCTTTTTCTAAGAAGCTGAAGTTGGTGATTAATAGAATGCTGGACTGTGCTTGGCCCAAGCACTTTCTATGCTAGATGGCTTTGTAAACACTTTAAATTTTGGAAGCAAAATAATCACTAAACTTTCACTAAGGCACCACATGCTGAGGTTACTTAATACCCTGGTATCAATTCATATTACCCAACCCAGTTTCATATCCAGATGGGGACCACAAAGATTTTCAGAGGGCTGGAGCAGCTCTGGTCCTGGAGCCAGGGGGAGAGAGTTGGGGGTGTTCAACCTGGAGAAGAGAAGGTTCTGGGGAGACCTTAGAGCACCTTCCAGTGCCTGAAGGGGCTCCAGGAAAGCTGGGGAGGGACTTGGGACAAGGGCCTGGAGGGATGGAATGAGGGTTTCACACTGAATGAAGGGAGATTGAGATATTGGAAAGAAATTCTTCGTTGTGAGGGTGCTGAGCCCCAGGTTGCCCCCAGAAGCTGTGGCTGCCCCATCCCTGGCAGTGTTGGAGGTTGGATGGGGCTTGGAGCACCCTGGGCTGGTGGGAGGTCTCTCTTGTCCCTACCCAAGGGGGGAGAGGATGAACTAAATGAGCTTTAAGGGTTGTTCCAAGCCAAACCAGTCTGGGGTTCTGTGATTCTAAGCAGATACATGAGCCCTCAAGTCGTTGGCAATCACACCTGAACTTGCTATCAACACCAAAAAAAGTGATGATTGGTGAATTGGCACATGTAGAATTCCTTCTGACAGCTGCACACCATGCAGCCTCTGCTGACAAAAGGGCCTCATTGCCAAAGATAATTTGGTTTTTCTGCTCCCAGGCTGCAGAGTGGTTCAGTGCCTCCCACTGCCCATGGGGTGAATGTTTCCCTCCTGGCCCAGGTATCCTCAGGGAGCAGCACTGCTCTCTGCATTGCCCTGGATGCTCTCAGTGAGGTGTTTATAATGCAAACAGGACCACAACATGCTCTGTGGGGCTGTGATCACAGCAAAGAAGCTGCATCTAGAGCACGGTCATGCTAAGCACTCACAGGCTTGGACAAAGTGTTGAGGTTTGACCTTTTGGTTAAAATAAATCATATTGGGCAAAAAGTTTTCTTGGCCTGCTTTCCAAGACAAAAAAAATAAAATGGCTTTTTTGACCTGGCTGCAGGTTGTTCCATTTTTTTTTTTCCCTGTTGGTAGAAATTCCTGTAGTTCTAATACAGGATTGGAGGTAGCAATAGACATTAGAGGATTTTTTGTTACTCAGATCATAAGGGGAAAAAAAATCTTTTTGCTTATAGAAATTGATTTTTTTTTTAAATGCAAAGTGGGTTTTTTTTTGTTTGGTTGGTTGGTTTTGGTGTTTTTGTGTGGGTTTTTTTTGTTTTTTTTTTTATTATATTGGGAAGCTTTTTGGCTCTGCAGTAAAAAGTGAGAAAACCATGATAAAACCAGCCAGAGGCCATTTTAGCAGTTCACATCGATCAGTGGGGATTCCTTGACTCTGCTGAACAAGACCTCTGCCTGCAAGAAGCTGCTCTTGGGGAGTGACCCCAGGAGGATCTCTGGCCAGGGACACTCAGCACCTTGTTCCAGCTGTGGCTTTGAAGGAGTAAGAAGCAGAGAAAGCTTACAGCACCACGAGGCTGCTGAGGTTCTGGAAGGCATAATCGGGGATGTGCCAGATCTGGTTGAGAGCCAAGGTCATGGCTTGAAGTGCTGGGAGGTGGTTGAGAGCTTGGACAGGGATCTCCGTCAGGGCATTGTCATCCAGCCAGAGGTGACGCAGGGAGAGCAGCCCCTCAAAGCTCTTCTCGGGCACCACAGAGATGAGGTTTGCATCCAGGCGTCTAAGGGGGAAAGAAAAAGGGGGGGGAGAAGTCAGAGAGGGAGGTGGTGTTGCCCACGGTGCATGCAAAGGGAGGTTGGATGCTGGGCAGGGGGGGGGGGTGAGGCTGTAACTAGTGATCAGCACAAGGAGGTCTCAGGGCAAGGCTCCTGCCTCTGCTTGGAGATTGTCCTGGTTTGGGCCAGGATAAAGGTGATTTTCTGTCTTGTACTTTTGCTTTCAGCTCAGTTTCTTGTAAGGAGCTGCACTTGCTGAAATTAACAGCAAGTTTCTCAGTCAGTGTCTGCTCCTGGGACTGATCACACTGGATGTTTATAGTTACTGCTAGAGACTGGTGTGCAGAGCCAAGGACACTGCTCAGCTCTGAGGAACATTTTACCCTGCAGAAGGAGTAAAGAGGTCCCACCTGAACCCCTCCTCTGGGGAGGCCCGAGACAAGATAGATGCCAGAACTGACCAAACAGGGTATTCCATCCCATACACCTCATACTCAGGATAAATTTGAGGGATCACGAGGGTCAAATCCTTTTTCTGCTCCCTTCCTGCCCCTTCCTGCTCTTCCTTCACCTGTTCCCTGTTTGCTTCAGCATCCTGGGGGGATTCTGTCCATTCCTCTGCCTGTGCTCCTGATCCATTCCAGCCTGGATCTGTGTGTTCCTGCCTCCAGCTCCCAACTGCTCCTGACCCCAGGATTCCAGCCTGGACTTTCCCAGGGCTGCCCTGCAGCCTCGGGGGTGACGTGAGAGTTATTGGGGGAAAGGGGGGAGGAACCTGGGATCAACCTTTTCCTGTATATTTGTATATTTGTATATAGTTAGTAATTTTTCCTATTTATCATTCCTGTTTCATTAAAGTTGTGTAGTTTAGTTTCCAACCCATCAGTCTCTCTCCCTTATTCTCTCTCCTTTCCTTATCAGGGAGGAGAGGGGGATTAATAGAAAAATCTGTTATTCAGTTTAATTGCCAGGCCAGGGTTAAACCCTGACAGAGATGTTTGACCTCCACCCAGGGTGATCCCTGCTCGATGCTCATTTAGTGCTTCCAGCTGATGGCACCTTCTTAAATGAAGAGGTGGTTTCACAGGAACCCACCAGATGGGCAGTTCCACCTGTGGCTTGCAGTCACCCCTCTTGAAAATGAGCATCAAAGCTGCAGCCCCTGAGGCCAGGGATGTGCCTGAGCCCATCTGCAGAGGCAGAACCCTGACTGGGGCACCCCACAGCCTGCTCAGACCCCCTGTGGCAGGATGTGCAGGACAGCCAGGTGTGTGGCCAAAACTCCATTCCAGAAGAAAAGGATTTGTCTGGAAATGTGAAATCTGTGGCAACCCTGCTGGGGGTACTGGGTTTGATCTGAACTGCCAGATCTACCTGCAAAAGCACAACGAGAGAGTCAGACCCTATGTCATGGTGCAGGAATTAAGCCCGTGCTCTCTGTACCCCACATGTTCAGGCCTTTCTTTCTCCTTGATTTGCCAATTGATTTTTTTATTTTTATTTTATTTTAAATCATCATGGAAACCTGGAGGCAGTTGAATTTGAGGTTTAATTTAGTGAGAAACTTTAACTTTTAAGGCTTGTTTTTGTTCCACAATAGAATGAGGAGCCAAAAATTATTAAGCTTATTATGGGAAAGAAAAAAAAAAAAAAAGTTTAAAAACTGTGTGAGACCCATCTCTCTTGAAATCTCTTATTTCAACAGTGGTGAGCAGGACACAATGTGTTATCTGTGCATTTTAGAATCCAAAATATAAGAGGAAAAGATTTCATATTTGGATGAAATACCAGGAACCAATTATACCAGGGAGAAAGCAAGCTCTGACTTCCATTCATGGCCAACATATCTTATTTGATTTTTTCCAAGCTATCTAAAAGAAAGATCTCTGAATGCAAATTATCTAGAGAAAGCAATTTGTCTCTTATTAAATCATGAGAGAAGGAAGTTAATGCAACTGTCATGGCCCAGCCCTCAAATTGACAACCCTCCATCAAGGAATATTCTATAGAAATTAATATTTTTGACCATCTCAGGGAATACTTAGGAAAGTTGCACAGTGGAGCAGACACCCAGATATCTCCAAATATCTCAGACAACATTCCCAAGATCTTCCTGAGATCTTCCTCAACAACTGCACTTGAAACCACAGCTCTTGATACAGCATCATTCTGAAATGCTGCCTATGGGGGGATTTGATCCCTATGTTGTGGTTTTCCAAACTGCAGGACACCTGCCTGGCTGCAAAGGGCATTTTCTAGTGCAAGGCTGCTCAGCTGGGAGTTTTCCAGCCAGCTCTAGGGATTCAGCTGAGGATGAGAAAAGCTCATCACACCCAAAGCTCAGCTCAGTTCCCCTGCTATTTGCAGCTTTGCTCAGAGGGCTGGCACAGCCCACACCAGAGCATATTTTCCTCTTGAAGAGAGGGGGCATGTTGCAAAGTCTGCCCCAATTCACCTCCTGTCACCAGGACTACGAACAAATCAGAGCACAGCATCAAATGAGAGACAAACGAAGAGAAATCCCAAGAATAAAGAGTAGAAAAGCAAACCCTGCAGCATCTCAGGGCAAGATTAAAGACTCTATTAGAAGGTTTTCATCAAAATGTTTTGGGACAAGCAAGAGTTTTTCGACCAGAATTAAAGCTTGTGTGGGAAATATTAGTCTTTTCTTCATTTTCCCATTCCCTTCTCAGCATAAGAATTCTGTTAGTTTTTGGCACTGTAATCTGTTTTTAAAAAAAGCAGTGCTGTTTGCATTTCTCAGAGACATTCTTCATCCAAATCCCTATATGTTTAATGAAAATTGTCTTAATGGGAATGCTCTGTTTCAAGTTTAATTAATTAAAAGAGCAGACAATGAAAATATCCACTGACGACAGTTATCGTTTTCCAAAACCAAATTAAACTTTCAGGAATGGAGATGGCAAAACAGAGCCAAGGACTGGTACACCAGACTCAACTGGCCAAGACAGGGCTGGGAGTGAGGTGGACCCCACGCTGCTTCATTTGATGTCCCAGAGTCACCATGAACCCCTCCCTGGGTGATGTGAGCTGAGATGGACTTTGTCTTGGGTGTGATGGTGCTTTAGTGCTGATGGGTTTGCTCCATGGCTATTCCACATATGCCCAGGAAAGGCATTTTTTAAAAAATCCATGGTTCATGGGTATGAGAGAAGTGCCAGGGAGGCAACATGGGTCCTTAGTGAATTGTTTTTACACTCTTGGACACCTCCCTGTCTGTCCTTACAGATCCCTATGGTTAGCACAGGGGCAATAACTGAGATTCATTTAAGGAGTTTGTTAACTCTCTGGGGTGCCCACTGGCTGTGGACATGCTGGAGGTCCCAGCCAGGCTCTGTTCCATGCCCCCACACCCTGCTGCCAGTGAGGGATCAGCTCTGCAAGACTCAAATGAACCCCAAGTCTTGTGTCCCCTCCCCTCTTGTAGGCTCTGCCTGATGGCAACGAGGGGTGTTGGGATGAGCGTGGTCACTGTCCATGGGACACTGTCAGGAGAACAGCCACCTAACTACTGCCTTCATCTGCTCCAGAGTGTGAACACCAGACCCCAGTGGAGGGAAAGGGAGAATTTCTCCTGGTTGCAGCGAGCTGGACAAGGTCCTGAGCAAGCTGAGCAAGAGCATCCTGCTGGGACCAAAGCGCTGCAAGACGCCTGGATCTGGAGCTTCTGAATTTGACATTCAGTGTCCTGGGGAAGGCATTTCACAGGCAGCACAAGGGGCAGGATTCCTGATGTGCCTCTGCATCACCAGCAAGTGAACAGGGAGCATGGACTGAGTGGTTGTTGTGCTCCTGGTGCCAAAAAAATCTCCGGGTTGTTCAACTGCTCCTCAGGGAGCTGCTGGCTCTTTCTGGAATCGAGGTGCATTCCTTCTAATAAAAACTGTGCATGAGGGGATTGCTAATTGCTATGGCTTTCAGACAGCTCTCCACTCTCTTCTGGAAGCAGAAAAGCTGAAGTTCTTGGCACAGAGCTGTTGGTAATTATATCAATTATACTAAACAAAAACCAACCCAACAGTTCTCTCCTTTCTTCCGTGTGTGACTCTGGCTCCGTAAGTGTTTTGTGTTATGATTTATACCTGAGATAATTGGGCTGATTAGTGGGTAAATGGGACAGTGCAGGCTGGGGCTGGCTCCTCACCTTCCACGGAGATTTTTTAGACTTTATTTCACCAAATCACTCAGTTGGTTTTCCTTGCAAGCATTAACCCATTTGTTGCTTACAGGGGAAGAGACCTCTTTTAAGAGCTGCTGGGTGGCTTAGGAGTGGGACTTCACCTCCTGCCTGCTGTAAAGCAGTGTTGTAGATCAGGAGAGAAGATCACAGAGTTGCTCTCCTGGTGTTTGTGTGGACAGGATTTCCAAGTGACTTCACAGGCTCAAGCAAGGCACTGCAGAGCATCTTCCCGAGAGATGGAGGAAGAAGGAGCTGATGTTAAGTGGGACATTCAAGAGCAATGGCAAATGAAAATCATCAGCTGCTTGAGAGTCTCAGTTTCTGGGTTTAGATCTGCATCTGCTGCTGATAGCTGAAGGGCATTTAGATGCCTCCAAAATGACACAGTTAAAAAATCTAAAAGAGCCTGGAATCAGCTCAGATTTTACTCCGTTTCTTGTTTAGGGATTACAGGGATGGGGAGAGATGAAATTGCCTGAGAAGAACATCAGAAGTCCCTCGACTTTTGGTCTGAGGCATTGTCTGTGTCATCTTTGCTCCCTGAGCAGATATTCACATCTGTCAGGGCAGATGCCAGGAGGAGGAGGAGGAGGAGGTCAACACCAGATGCAAAGGTACCTAAGTCCCAGTGGCAGCTCTGGGGAGTCAGAGGAACCTGTGTGGAGTGGGAAAGGTCTTTCCTTGGGCAGGGCAGTGTCAGGTAGGTCCAGGGTTAAAAGCCCAGCAAACCTCTGAAGAGCTCCCTCATTGCATCAAGAATTGTCTGTAACTGATCAAGGCTTGGGGGGGACTGCCTGTCTTTCTTGCCAGGAACAGTCCAGAGATGATTCTAGGATCAAAAACATTCCTAGAAGGAACCAAGCTGGTAGGAAAGTCCTTTTCTAATGAGGGAAAACTCGAGAGTGGGAGATTCCTCCTCCTGAATGTGCAGCAGCTAACCCAATGCAATCAGTGCAGTCCTTCCAGGGGGTGTCTGGGCTCTGTGCAGAGATCATGTCAGGAGTTCTGTATTCATTCTGAGAGGCTAAGCTATAATCTGAGATCTTTGGTTTCTTGTTCTACGGACTCAGCAGTTTCTAAGAACTGTCCTGTCCCAAGAACTTCTTCCAGAGCACTTCAGAGGATGTACAGGAGCATTTCCTAGTGAGCACATCCATGCTGCTGGCTGTACCAGGACCAGCACAGCAGTCTTGAAGCCCAGAAAGGCCTAACAAAAGTGTTCAGAGACAGTTGCTCTGTTTCAGTCTGCAGAGGTGGATGAGCAGAAACAGCCCCTCTGTCCCCTCCCAGCTTTGGTGCAAATCTCAGGCAATGACTGACAGAGGCAACTCTGCCCACACCTTTCCAGTTCCTTCTGGCTATGGAGCTGCAGCATGGAAACAGTGAGAAGTGCACAGTGCCATCCTGTCAGGAAATACCTCAGCTTTTACTGCTTTTCTTCCTCACACAGTGGAGCCAATACTGTCTGTCTGGATGCCTTGGACAAACTCTGCACTAAGCAGTCTGCAGGACAGAATTCCTGATTTTCCTCTACTGCCCAATCACAGGAGGACAGTGGAACCTTGATCTCCACTCCATCCACCAGCAAATTGGTATTTTTTGCAATACACTGGGCTCCTGTATCCCTGGATAACAAAAACTTGCCACCAAAGATATGAGGAGCTGCTGAGGGCCCTGGGGGTGTTGGTCCTGGAGCAGAGGAGGCTGAGGGGAGACCTTCTGGCTCTCTGCAACCCCCTGAGAGGAGGTTGGAGCCAGGGGGGGTCGGGCTCTGCTCCCCAGGAACAAGGGATGGGACAAGAGGAAGGGCCTCAAGTTGTGCCAGGGGAGGTTGAGGTTGGAGCTGGGGAACAATTTCTCAATGCCTGGAAAGGGTTGTCAGGGCCTGGCCCAGGCTGCCCAGGGCAGGGCTGGAGTCCCCATCATCCCTGGAGGGGTTTCAGAGCCTGGAGATGTGGTGCTGAGGGACATGGGCTGGGGGTGGCCTGGGCAGTGCTGGGGGAAGGGTTGGACACAGTGATCCTAAAGGTGTTTTCCAATCTAAACAATTCTATGTTGTATGTGGTACTGGGCTGGGCTGTTCCTTCTTCAAACCAGGGAGCTCCTCTGCAGCTTGATTATCTGCCAACAGCAGAATATAGGGCATAAAGAAAGGACAGTCTGGAGAGAGAGCTGTGGTCCTGGAAGGCATTGGGACTGACCTGGCAGCACTGGAAGGAAGAGCTGGTTGCCCACCCCTCTCAGGGGTGAGGTGCTTGTTGTCTTCCAGGTCCCCAGCACACGTGTGTGTTGGCTGAACAGAGCTGATCTCACCAGAAATGTCTAATTGGTGCCCTCAGGCACTCGTGTCTCTCTTCCTGTCTGAGTTTATCTTGAAAGGCTCAATTGAGTTACCTCCTATCCCATAACAGATCTAAGTTCCTTGTAGTAACCTAAGGAGGAGATGATGTCACTGCAGCTCAACTTCTCTGATAACTTGCTCACGACTGGGGCCAAGACCTCGGTTCCTTTTTCAGGCAAAACTCCCAGATGCACTGAGTCAGAACCTGGCCACGAGCAGCCTGGGCACTCGCTGTGCAAGGAGCTGAAGGTGCAGGGAGGGAGCCTGGTGCCCTGCAATCCACCCTGCTTGAAGGTCCAGTGTCCCCCTCTGCCACACCAGGCTGCAAGCCAGCTCCACCACTGCTGCTCTCCTTGCCAGGCACAGCACCCAACGGGGCCCAGACACCCAGAGGCAGGAGGTTCTGGGTCCATGAGCCTGCCCAAATGACCCAGGTGAGGAGCAAGGGCTTCTTCCATCAACTGATGCCAAGTGGGGTAGAAGAAGGCAGGCAGGGATGGCAGTGCTAGCATGGAAGGTGAGGAACTGGGTTAAATTTCTGCTCTGACAACCATGTCCTTCTGGTGGTACCAAACTGCAGAGAGAGTGGGAGAATTGAGATGTTGGGGTGGATCCAGAGGAGAGCATGAAAATGATCCAAGGGCTGGAGCACCTCTCCTAGGAGGAAAGGCTGAGAGAGTTGGAGTTGTTCAGCCTGGGGAAGAGAAGGTTTCAGGGAGCCCTTGCTGTTGCCTTTCAGTTCTTAATGGAGGTCAATCAGAAAGATGGGGAGAGATTTTCTGTAGGGTCTGTAGTGACAGGACAAGGGGTGAAGCTTTTAAACAGAAAGAGAGAAGATTCAGGCTAGACATTAGAAAGAATTTCTTACAGTGGGGGTAGTGAAACACGAGCCCAGGTTGCTCAGAAAGGTTCCCTGTCCCTGGAGACATCCCTGGTGAGGCTTGATGGGGCTCTGAGCACCCTGTCTGGTTGAAGAGGTCCCTGCTCACTGCTGGGGGTTGTACCAGTGGGTCTGACACATTCCTGTACAGACAGAGCATTGCCTTGGAGCCCTGCTCCAAGACCTGGGATCTTTGCCCCTGCCACAGAAGAGCTCAAAGCCCTCAAGCAAGACTCACAAGAGTTCTCTAGCTCTGTTTCCAGGCTAAAAACTCTTGTGGAAACCATCTCAGGCAGTGACTGAGAGTTCAAGATGCAAACATGTTCCAGTTTGGCTGTGGAACAGGACCTAGTGGAAAAGTTTGCTGGGCTCTACTTGGACTCCAATGAGTCTTCAGTCCTGACTTAATTGGATGTGTACATCTGGGAAGCCTCCACGAGGGATGCTCAGGAAATGAAATCAGAGCCATACCCAGACTCCACACAAAGTGCCTAGGGTGCAGACAAGAGGGCTTTGTTATCCACAGCTGCAGACACCTCCAAAACCCCTAAGGTCAGAACCGTACAAGAAGGATTGCCAAAATCTCTGTGCAGCTACAGGAACTGCTGATTGTTGGGCTCCCCAGTGCTGCACTGACTCCCTCAGCAGCCTTCTCCCTGCCTGCCCAGCACTGCCCCTTTGGCCCAGGGTGAAAGACACAGGGAGGTGGGAGAAGGCACAGGAAGCACCCAGAGGCTGTGCAGGCTGGAGGTCCAGCAGGCAACGTGGGTCCTTTCCTTCCTTTCCTTCCTGGGAAACACAATGTCTGGAAAAGAGCAGCTAGAAAAGAGCAGGGAGAGAATCTCTTGGGGAGAGATGGAGCTCCCACCCTGTGCTTGGGGAGGGGAGCTCTGAACAGACCATTTTGCCTTGAGAGGTTCCCAGGGCCAAGCATGGACTGGGACATAAAATCCAGCTCACACCTTGAATGCATGAGGACCAAATCCAGAGCAGATCTGCCCCGAGGTCCTTGTGCAGGAGTTTCACATCTGGGTTCAGGTCTGCCTTACTCCACTGATGAGCTGACCTGAGGACAGGGCTCCAGGTGTCCATCCTGCAGTGTTTGACTCAGTGATTGCTGGATTGGTGGTGGTGATGCTGTGATGGACACTTAGGTGGGGGCTTCCCCCTGTTTATGGGCCTGGTGTGTTTGGGTGCTGGCTGAGCACCCATAGGCTCCCTCATGTCCATCCATTGTCACCAACTTTGTTTTACAAAGTAAATAATCCTCATTCTTATAGCTCCTAGACTGCTGGGGAGAGGCCTTTGCTGAGAGCCTTGCTGGTCATGCTTGAGGTACATCACTTCTCAGGGAACACAAGTGACTCACAGCTGGACAGATGTTGTGCTGGAGAGGGTAAGAGCAGGCAGCTGCCTCTTCCCACTGCTGGGGACTGTTAGGAGAATGACTGCTTGGACCATCTACAGCCTGGGCTAGAAGGGACCTCACAGATCAGCATCCTGCTGCTGAAGATACCACGTCTGGTAGCTCCTGTCATGCACAGGGCTGGCTCCTCCTGCTCCTAAAATTTTGCTTCTGTGCATCACATCATTTGGCTCTAATGGGTGCCAGTTTAAATATGCAGTTTCTTTCTTGCTTGCCTTTGGATCTCCAGTTTACCTGAGGCTGCTCTGTGGTTCATCAGGAGTCCTTACACACTCGATGCGTGTAACATCTGGGATCCTTTTGCACTGACACATCCACTGTGTGGAACATCTGGGACCCATCTGCCCTGCCATGTGGCTGTGTCTGCTGGGTGCCCTCTGGGACCTGTTGCCCACCTCCTCCAATGGGTCCATACCAGGGAGAACCAAGTGAGTTAAGGCCCACGAGTCCTCCTGAGAAAGGTCAATGCAAAACACATCAGAACCCACCACATGACTCAGATGCAGGAGTGTGTTTGTGGCTTGGGAGTGTGAGCTGCTGTGATTATTATTAATTATTTCTTCAGTGTCTACAATGTTCTGGGCTCTGGGAAGGCAGCATGAGAGAATGAGCCTCTTCCTGAAAGCTTTTACAGCCTGAGCTGGGAGCTGGCAGTGGCCAGGAGAGGTGGAATGAAGTTTGTCTTTTTGTCAGACTCTGTTCTTAGGGACGTTTGCTCAGAGAGAGGTGGGCACTGCAGTCATTGTAGGGTGGGCAGGGCAAGGTCACTACCAGTTTCAGCCTGGTGTGAATGATCTCTGGAGTGTTTATCCAGATGGACCTCCTGGTTGCTGTATTAGGTTGCCAGAAGCCAAACCAGAAAAGTTTGGAGGTAACTACAGTGCATAATGGGCACGGCTGAGTAGGTGAAATTGCTGCCAAGCTGTCAGGCAAATACAGCCCAAGCCAAGCTGTGCTGTGACCTCTCCACTTGGGAGCACAGCTGGTGAATCCTGGAGGTGTTGGGGCATGACAAGGATGTCACTCATCACCACCCCCTGCCAGCTGCTGCCAACCACCAGCTCAATGAAGGGGAAAATTAGAAAGTGAAGCCTTCATTGACTCAGAGGATCATTGTGGACACGATGGCCCAGCTCAAGGTCATTTCTAGGAAGGAATCTCAGAAGCTGTAATTTCAGAGCTGCTTTTCAGATGCTGTGGACACAGGCAAAGCAGCCAATGCAGCCAGGAGCAGAGTTTCTGGATCTGCTGCCCCTTCTTGAGGGGAAACCCCTCTTTTTCTGTATGATTTGCCAGTTCTGCCACACAATGTTATCACCATTGAAGTTCAGTGAACTTTTAGCTGTTAGCCTGATAAACAACACAACTCTCCTCTTCCTGGGAGATGAATCCAGGGATTCTTCCCAGCATGGATACTCACGACCCATACCAGCATTTCCCTCACATAAACCTCAAAATATCTCATTGTTGTGACCAAAGCAAGGGAGTAATGGATGAAGGACAAATGGAGGTAGGGATTTATTGGGGCACTGCTGAAGAGAACTGCTCCTTGAGGATGAGAGATTCAAGAGTTTGTGTGTGGTCTCTGAATCTTCCTCCCAAACAAAGCTATTGAGGTCATTGTAATGGGATATCACATTGCACTTCATTCCTTTTTACTCCTAAGCAGAAAAAGCTCTAATCAGACCAGCTGGGTTCCCCTGGGCCAGGAAAAAGCCCTAAATGTGATGATACCCAGTTCCCACGTCAGAAGCCTTTCTGATTCCTGACTTGTCCCCAAACCAATGCTTAGAAACTGAAATCTCTCCATCTCCAGAGTGCAGAGAAATCCCTCTCTGGTTAGTGGCTGAGCTGATTCTTGAACTTGTGTTTTTGGGCAAGCTGATGTCCTCTGAGAGCTTTCTCTGAGGGCTACACAAGTGTGAGCTGGGTCACATGCATGGGACCCTGGTGTTCAGTTCTGCTTTGGTGCCCATGCTCTGGTGTGGTGTGGGGATCTGGTTTTGCCAGCTAAAAGTGGGGGGGAAGAGGGAGATTTCTTTGCTCTTCAGGTGTACAAATACACACTTCACCCAACCTTATTCCCCCAGAGTTTTTCCATAACTAGAAGAGAAAACCAGAGTCCTCCAGAGAGTGATTCATCCCCCAGGGCAGTGTTCTGAGATAAGAGCTGGTGATTCACTCTCTGGAGATGCTGATCATTCTGCACTGCTGAGTAGCTGAGCTGATTGATATCTAGATGGCTGTGGTCAGAGAAGACAAAGCCACCTGGTCTGCCTGAGGGAGATTTGGGCACAGCAGAATCTTACCTGAAGGGAAGGAAGGTTGTGTGGTGAGGCCATGGAGGATGATTCAGAAGAATTTGGTTTCCTTCCTGGTGGTATCCGAGGATCTCCCACCATGAGGGAAGGATCCAGCACTCCAGTCATAGCAGAGGTATGAAGACATCAGCCTCCTGGACCCAGCCACTCAACATCCCAACCCCAAACCTGGCCCCTGTTCCTCTGGTGGAATACCAAATGCCAGCAGAGCTGATCCCATGGCTGCTCTTTGAGGGTTACAAGGGGCAGTGAACAGTGAAGCTGTTTGTTGGGTCCTATGAAGGATACAGGGATCAAATCAAAGTTTTTGCTCCTGGAAAAGAAGGTGATGCCTTTTCTTCCAAGCATTTTTTCCAAATGACAGTGGCTTTGGAAAATGTATTATCACTTGTCATTGCAGTAAAAATGTTAGAGCTCTTCAAAGGGTCTGGGAAACACTCCATAAACCACACGGGGAGACATGGAACAAGAAATAAGGTCCAGCCATGCACCTGGTTTCCCAGTCTGGGATCCCAGAGCAGGAATGTGGATCAGGCCAGTGTAAGGAGTGGAACAACTCCAAACTCTGCATGTTGAGCTGGATTGGTATTTTAATGCAGCTTTTTCTCCTCAGATCTGGGTTGATATATAAAGCTATTGTTGCTGGTCCTGCTGACAAGCACAGATTTTCAGTGAGAGCTCAGATTTGGTGCCATGGACCAGTTTCTGTTACACAGAACCAGAACATCTTGTCTAATAGATTTCCTTATAGATTACACAGGGCCCAATCACTTCCATGACTTAGGGCTGGTCAGCTCCTGCACCTCTAAAATTACCTCCTTATAGTATGCTCATCCTTCCTGGGCTCCTGTGTCCTCCAGAACTCTCTCCCAAGGGACTCTCAGCCATGGTCCAGCAGGGAAAAATGTGATTCTGGGAGCTTTGTGCTTATGCTGCTCTGTCTTAGTGCTCCTGTCCTGGCCAAAGCCTCCCCAGATCCCAGCAATTAGCTATGAGTGTAGTTCCTCCCCTGTGTGGAGAAGGGAAATGTAGAGCTTTGGGGTTCCTGGATGTAAGGCAGAAATCCCATCACCCCACTGGAAACACAGGCTGGCACTATGGACCTGAACTCCAGTGGGAACCTTGCTTAGAAATCTTATGTTCCTGGAGCCTCCAAGGCAGGTTAGAGAAGCTGTGATGCCTGTCCTGAGGCCACCATCTAGCTGTCCATGCTGGAAAAGCTCTGACACTCTTCTGGCATTTATCCCTCCTTCCCCCTCTGTAACCAGCACCCAGCCAGGCACACGCTGAGCACCTTCCCCAAGTGCTGAGCTGTCAGGAGCTCCAGAAAGAGCCAGCCATCCTCATCACTTTCCATAAATATTTGAAAAAAAAAAAAGAAAACCCACGACTTTATCTTGATCTCTTAATCCATCAGGTTTCTCTTGGCTTTTTCTACCTCTGCAAGCCTGGTAATTATAATTTATAGCACCTGCTCACTTTGAAATACCTTGGACTCCTTCTGCCTGGCAGAGGAACAGTCACAGTGCCCATCTGCTTGGGGTAAGTGCTCACAAACCACAAAGTCGTTAATTAGACTGACACACGACTCTTCCAGAATACACATTAGGGTGTTTAGTTACTGCACCTATAAACCACCGGTAAGCAGATCCTCTGCCAGGGGATCACAACTGGATCCCAGCATTACGTAAAGCCCTGGCACTCCTGGTGCCATCAGGGGTGCATGTTCTCTCTAATCCTCCCCACAGGGCTTCCCAACATGCTTCCCAGATAAAGCAAGCCTTCTGGGAAGCAGCTCCCTCACACTTGGTAGGAGGCTGAGTCTCCAGAGCTTTGTATTATCTTCTTTTGAAATCCAAATTCCTTTTTGTATTCATCCAGAGAGCTCTGCCAAGGTCTCCTTCCTGACAGCTTGGGCTCCAGGCAGTGATGCCTCCACATCCTGTAGCTGACAGGGAGCAGGGCAGGTCTGATTCTGGCCCCCCCGGGCATGGCTGCAGCTTCACAGGACCTGTGATGATGGGGTGTGTGTCAGGACAGGGCTGTCTGACAGGGATGGGGGCATTTTGGGTGGGTTTGACACTTGCCTCGCGGGCTGGTTGGCATCCATGGGGCAGAGTGAGTCACGGACACCTCTGGTCAGGACGTGCTGGGAGCCCAGGTGGATGTCACTCCAGAGGAGTGGACCCAAACCACACCAAGTCCCTGATGAGCAACACTCTGTGATCCACTGTAAGCCAAGCTGGAGCAGCCAAGCTTTGGGTCAGGACATGAAGTGACGGGAATGGGTGTCCCAGACCTGTGAGTGCCCTCGGCACAGAGTTATGTGGAATGACTGGAAAGCCCCAGCTGGTCTGCCCAGTCTTCCCAGAGCCTGTGGTGATTTGCAGGAGAAGGCCCTGTTGGTGCATTTGAAATATTTGCCAAAACTCAGGCTGCATTTTCTTTCTTTGGTTAGAAAAGGGGGATCACCCTGGGCAATGGGAACAACCTCTTGGAGACCATCCACAGGGGAGCACCCTCCCATCTCACCTAAACTGAATCTAAAGTCAGGTTTTTTGGCGTGCTGCCTGTACTGGGAAGGACTGAAGCTTCAGTAACTAAGGCTTCCTGAGAGCCTCTTCTAGGCCAGTTAAGACTCTCATCCTCCTGTTGCTGGTTCCTGCACAACCTGTCCTTTGTGGGTGACACCACACCTGCCAGGGAGAACCCTGAACACATGGGATGGCAGCTCTGAGGAGGCTCCTGGCCTGGAGATGGATCCTCAGGGCACCCAGATGGGAAGGGAAGAGGTGGCAGAGGCTCACAGAAGGAAAGCTCTGTCAGCACTCTGTGACACAAGGCCAACATTCCAGGGGGTGGGTGTGATGCAGGAGGACTCCAGTGTGGGACAAAGTTTCCTGGGTGCAAGGTACTCCAGAGAGTAGGGTTCATTCTCTGACTGTGCCACTGACTCTCTGATCATTCTGGACAGGAGACCCTTGCCTACCTGTACATCATCCCCCAATAAATAGGAGGAATAACTTTCCTTCTGTTCTGTGAGTGACAATATTTACTGGAGTTTCTTCTTCCATGGATTTTCGTCTCCTTGAGCATGGTGAGCTCCTGCTGTTAGAGCCTCCTAAACTTGCTGCAAACTTCCTGGCTGGTGCTGTGACCACACTCATGCTGGTTCCTCTTTTCAGCTGTCCTGCTTGCTTACCATGTGGCTCCAACTTGCAAAGCAGACAGTTAATATTCCACCAAGTGCCACAGAAGTCCAGTAATTCATGAACTGTCACAGTGTCTCATGAAGCCACTTTCCCTACTGAATGGAAAAAGAGTCTCTGGGCAACACAGTCTCAGATAGCCTGAACAGTAATCCTTGGAAACCATGCTGTGGGTGAGCTAGGGGTGTTCCAGGATGGATAATTTTCTGGCAACGACTGCCCAAGAGTTTCATAAACTTGTGGAAAATTACTTAGATAGTTGAAAGAGAGAAAAACTGTATCCCTAATGCAGCTCTGCAGTGGAGGGTCTTGCCCTGAGGTAACTGCATTTGGAGAAGTGATGGCAGCACCAGTGCAAACCAAGCAGAGTGTCACAGAACCATAGAAAGTTATGGGTTGGAAGGGACCTCAAAAGATCACCTGGTCCAACCCCTCTGCCAGAGCAGGGTCACCTGCTAAATCACCAAGCTAAATCTTCCCTCTTTCAGTTCAAAACCATTCTGTCTTTTCCCATCCCTCCAGGCCCTTGGCCAAAGTCCCTCCCCAGCTTTCCTGGAACCCCTTCAGGTACTGGGAGTTGCTCTAAGGTGTGCTCACAGCTTTTTCTTCTCCAGGCTCAACAACTCCAATTCTCTCAGTCTGGCTCCAGAGCATTGGGACTGTCCACACTCCTGTTTTTCAAATCAGGTCTCATTTCTCTCTATGGAGCATTTCCCTGTCTGGATGAAGGGAGAAGGAAAAGGTGTCTGTGGAAGAGCATCTCTTAAAGTGGGCTGGACAGAGAATTACAAGACTTTGCAAGCAACCCTTGGGGGACCAAATGTCCCCATGTGCCCAGGGCAGGGCTTGAGTGCCCTGCTTGAGTTATCTCAACCATTCTTGAGTGATCTACCAGAGGTGGGGTTTGGCTTTCATGGTGCCCAAGGTTTCTCTGTTGTGTAGTTTCTGTATAAAGAGGAGAAAGTGCAAATCACCATCTTTTCCTTCACATGCTGGAGGATAACTGTCCCAGAGAACAACTGCAGTGACTTTCCATGTCACATTTCCTTTGAAAGGGAATCACTCAGGAAAAAACCTCATCTCTTAATCCCTGGAGGAGGGGGGGGATTTGGGTCTGGCACTGGTGGTGATGTCAACACACTTATAACAGCCACAGCCTGGTGCCAACCATGTTTCAGCAACAGATGTTTCAAATGTCTCCTGGCAGAAACAACATTCATATCCTGCACAGCCAACACTCCCATTGCAAATTAATATTTAAATTATTGTTTACAGAAACTCCTACTTGGGGCTGGAAGGGCCACACATGGAGAACTGTGCCCAGTTTGGGGCTGCCCAGTGTAAGAGGGATGAAGAGAAACCAGATGGATTCTCACTGGCAAACAAGTCAAGAGTCCCAGGGCACTCGCCCCACAAGTAGAGGTGGAAGGAGCTGGGGTGGTTTCACCCAGCAGAGAAGAAGCTGAGAGATCTGCAGGTCCCCCCCAGATGAAGATGATGGAGCTGAGATATCCAGGTGGTTCCAAGTAATGCCCAGAATAAAATATCCCTCCAGGAATTTTAGGTTGAGAACTGGAGGAAAAGCTTTCTCCCCAGGAAAAACAGCCACAGGTCAGGTCAGCAGCAAGAAGTAAGGAGGGTTTCAAAGGTTTCAAGACAGAGTCAGACAAAGCTGCAGCTGCCCCAGCACTGCTGATGGTCTGCTCCAAGAAGGGGGTGGCTTGGAGAGAGACCCCCAGGAACTCCTTCTAGCCAACATTTCTGTGATTAACAGACACAGTAAGAGTAGGGCTGAAGTTAAGTGTTAGGGTTAAGGGTAGTTTTTCAGGGGTTCAGCCCAATTCAGAATGCTCTCTCACAAACATTCTGGGAGTGCTGTCTACACCATCTGGGTGATTCCCAAACAGACCTGCCCTAAATTCAGCAGCACTCCCAGGATCTGATGGCAAGTGTGTCCATATGCAGGAAAACTGCAAATATTTATGGGATGTGATTTTTAGCAAAGGCAGGAGCACAAACCTGCTTTGGATGTAGTCACCTGAAAGGAAAAGCATGATCACGTCCTCAGCTTCTTAGCACAGAACCATGGAATGGTCAGGATTGGAAGGGACTTGGAAGATCATCAAGATCCAACCCCCTGCCATGGGCAGGGACACCTCCCACCAGCCCAGGGTGCTCCCAGCCCCATCCAACCTTCAGCACTGCCAGGGATGGGGCAGCCACAGCTTCTGGGGGCAACCTGGGGCTCAGCACCCTCATAGTAAAGAATTTCCTCCTAATATCTAAATCTCCCCTCTTCAAGTTTTAAACCATTTCCCCTTGTCCTCTCACTAACACCCCCATGTCAAAAGCCCTACCCCAGTTTCCAATACCTTCAGGTAATGGCAAGTCACTTAATAAAGTCACCTGGGAGCCTCCTCCTCTCCAGGTTGAACCCCATCTTCCTCAGCCTGGCTTCCCAGGGGAGGTGCTCCATTCTTGGAGCTTTTTTGTGGCATTCTTCTCATGACTGAATCACTAGTTTTAAATCTACTCTGACATAACTTTCCTCTCTTTGGATAAAGCAGCCAAACCTGCATGCTGATGAACCAGTGTCCTCTGTGCTCCCTGGCAGGTCCCTTCCCCACTGTGGGCCACAACAGAGAGGACAGAACCCCTTCTGGGTGGATATTTCCCCCAGTCCTTGAGAGATGCTTTGGCACTGGTGGCCTTTTCATCATGGTGCACACATGGAGAAGTGAAATTTCAGCATCCAACACCCTTTACCAAGGCAGCATTCCTTCCTTGGAAACTGCCCTCCCCTCCCTTCTGCTCCAAGTGACAGCAATCTTTGCTGTAATTGGAAAAGAAAAGAAAGAAGGGACAGAACATCTCTGACAAAGGAACTAATGACTCCAACGCTGGGAGGCCCAGAACCCCTAAAGGACTGTGCAGCTCACCACATTGATTTTTAATGACTCACAGAGATTGGAGGTTTGGAAGATCCCTCAGTGCCTCTGCAGGGATGCGACTCAGCTGGTTGTTCTGCAGCATCCTATAATTAGAAAGAAAGAAAGAAAAAAAAGAAAAAAACCCACTTTGTTAAAGGAAAAAAATTAAAAATGAAAGGAAAATAGTGCCTGACACAAAATGGAGGATGTTTCTCCTTGTTGCTGAAGCTGTTCTGGACTCCTGTTGGAAAGCTAAAGGGGTTGGAAAGCATCATGTGGGCCACCCAGGAGTGTTCAGCAAGCTTGGGGGATGCCAGCAAGCAAGCTGTGGTCAAGGATCCTCCAGCAGAGAGTCCAGGGATGGGTTTGGTGCTGCAGGGGAGGGATGACTGTGGGGATGTGATCAGGGAGGGGTTCCTCCACTGCACACCTGCACCCCCCAGCCCTTTCACCTGAGCTGTCCTGGATTTCTCCCTGTGAGCAGGGAGCCTCACTGACCTCCTGGACCATCATGGATGTGAACTTACTGGTTTTAAAATCTCTGCACCTCTGGAAAGGTTGAGGTTTTCACTCTGAACCATCCTGAACCCACTCGTTCCTCCCAGAAATGGGACATCACAGGCACCTGCTCCTTGGGATAGGAGACACATCCCAAAGTCTCAGCTTTTCTGAAAAGCTGAATTTTTTGTTTTAAGCATCTCAGATTTTATTTTCAAAATCTTCGAGGAGTGCTTGGACATGACATGAAAGGGAAAATGGTTCCTAGAGGGTTGCTGTAATTCCTGCCAGTGTCCAAGGGCCAGAGCATGGCCTGGAGAGGGAGAGGCAGCCAGGAGAGTAGGGATGTAAAGAAGAAACTTCTCCATTGTTGTGACTGCTTCACTGCAGAGGACTTAGAGTTGTGTCATGAAAAAAAATTAGAAAAGGATAATTACAGAGGCAATGTTTGAAAAGGAGAGCTCTAGGCCACACAGTTCCTAGATTCCTGAAAGAAACCAGGGACTCACCATTCAATTATTTCTACAAGCACAGAAGAAAAACAGGGAAACAAGGAACTGTCAGTGTGGCTAGTGAAAAATGAGTTGTGCCAAAGCAATCCAGATTTGCTCTCTACAGGATAAAGGACCATGAGGATGGAGATGAAAGCTCAGACATCATCTACACGACTTCAGCTCAATGTTTGTGAAATGCAATGCAGGACAGAAAATGCATCGTGTGGGAGACAAAAAAGCATCAGGGAGGCCCCCAGCCTGCACCCAGACACCCAGTGTGATCCTTCTGCTCCTCTGGATGCTGGCAGGCTTTGGCCAGGCCACTGTCCCATCTGGGAACTGCCCTGCAGGAGATGGAGGAGCAGGAGAGCAGGCAGAGGACAAGAGGCAGAAGGATGAGGAAATGCCAGATCCTCCCCCGTGGGGAGACCTGAAGAGAAATTACAGGGGTGGAAGGAGAAGATAATTGAGATAATTGGGTCTGGAAGAGAAAAGGCTGAGGAGGCAGCGTGGGAAGGTCAGGCAGGGAGATGTGCAGGTGCTCACACACCACTCCTCACTGCTGGGACAGGGCTGGGCTGGGCAGGATGGCTCTGAAATGGTCCCTCTGCCCGTGCCCTCCTCCTGCATCTCCTGCCCAGAGCTGCTCCCTGGGCAGCACGAGTGGCCCAAGTGTCCTGGTGTCACCCGGGATGCTCCCAGCCCCAGACAGATCCCTGCTCCACCAACTCCTCCTTTTCCTCTCATCACCCTTTTGTGCTCCACTCCCACCATCCTCCCATTCCCAAAACACTTTCCCTCTTCTCCTTCCTCTCTCATCTTCTCACCCCCTGCTCTGCCTGCACACGGGACAAGTGGAGGGACCACGAGAGCTCCAGGAGCTTCCCTCCTGCTGCACCCAGAGAGAGTTCTCCCGGGCTGGTGGGACCCCTCTGAGATGAGGGTCACCCCTGGAGGGCCGTGGGCTTGGTGTGAACTGTGGGTGCCCTGGCAAGTCCCTGATCATCAGCCTTGGTTCTCCTTCCTGGCTTCTGAAAGGGGAAACCTAAGCCCCAGGGATTGATCCCACAGGGATCTGCAGCCCAGGGGGTTGGGGAAGCTCCCCCAGCTGCCACACCATGCCCAACACTGGGGGTCCTGCTCCTGCATGTGTCCCCTTCTCTGGAGGTATTCCAAACCCACCCGGATGCAGTCCTGTGAAATGTGCTCCAGGTGATCTCACTTCAGTGGGAGAGTTGCAGCAGCTGATGCCCTGGAGTCCCTTCCATCTCGGATAATTCTGTGACTCCACCACAGGGAATTCTTTCTGCAGCCCAGGTGTGAGGAGGTGTAAGACACTGAGTCCTGCAGCCCAGTGCAGTAGAACAATCCACACCAGTTAAACATCCAGCTGATGTACAGCTGAACACAGAGGGATAAAGTGCTGGTGGTGTTTTAGTGGGATACCCACTGGATCTCAGTGTCTGTGAAATATGAGCTGAGTGTTCAGAGTTCACCAGTGGAGGCATCTGCAGTCAATAGTAAAGCAAAACCCACTGTTATATTTCTGCTGGATCCTGATGCTTTCCATCCAGTCAGTAACACAGACTGAGAGACTTTCCAGATCCCCACCAGTATGGGCTGGTTCCAGAATGGAGCCATTTTGGCACAGACAAGCAAGGTTTTAGGAAGATGCTTCAGAGCCCTCTGAAAGCCCTGGGGTGCTGGGCAGTGCTCTGGTTCACAGCAGCAGGATAGCAAGAGAAATGCTCAGATTTCAGATGCTGGGTCTGGGACATGAAGCAGTGCTTCTTCCCAAGGCGTGTGGTTACTCTAATAACTCCATTTCAGAGCATACAGAGTAGCCACAAAATAGCTGCAAATAGAGTTTGATTATTTTCTAGGGACAGGGCATTAAACAAGAAGTTCTTCATTCAGCCTCAGGCTTAAGAGCCAGCTCTGCTCCCTTGGGAGCTCAGGTTTAAGCAGGAAAAAGTCATGCTGCATCTGCCACTGGATATCTCAGCAGGGATATTATACCAGGTTGATATTAAGGACAACCTGGTGACTGCAGTCAATGCTTACATGTCGTGTGAAACCATTCTTGCACGTTGTATTTTTTTCATTAAAAGCCCCTTCAGCCACTGCCTACTGCAGGATTTTGGCAAGAGCTAAAATAATTGTCCCAAAGCCTGGGTGAGAATGTAGATGATGTACAGGAGCACCCCCTCATTGCTGGGGCATCTGGTTCCTGGGGCTCCTCTGTACTGGGGTGTGCTGCCAAAGGAGGATGGCAAAAGGTTTCAGAGGATAGCAGGGCACCTGGAGAGCTGGGACAGGGTGACAGGGCCCTCTGGGTAAGTGGTGGCATTTCTCCTTTGGGGCTGCTGGTCTAGGACAAGATAGAGGAGGATGGAAACTGAGGAGAGCACCCACAGCAAGAGCCCTGGGCTCCAGGTCAGCTCCAAGGATGGCTGAAACATTCTGAACTTGTGTGAACAGCATGGCAAAGAGGGAAAAACCTTTGCAAAGCAGTCTGGCCTCATGTCCCTGAAAGCCTTGGGCATGCCCCTGTCCCCTCCCTGCAGTCATGTTCCCCCAGGAAAGGAAACTGTGTGCTTGGAGGATGCTGCAGGGATCTGCATGAGGCCCCTTGGTGTGCTGAGCAGTGACTGACCAAGGAGCTGAGGGGGTCTGTGAACCTGGACCACAAGATCCCAACAACCCTGAGATCCCAGATCACACTGACCTCAGCCTTTCTCCAGCAGCATCTCTCTTTTCTCCTGCCTCTCCATCATCTCCTGTCTCCAGTTCAACCAAAATTCCTGGAATTCACTGGTTTTCCTACTACAAGCTGCTGCTTTGCAGTAGCCTGGAGACAACCTTAGAGCTTGTCTCTCTTGTGCACAGGGACCACTCTCACCCAGCCCTGTGCCCACTCTGCTTCATGCAGTTTTCTCCATTTCTAAGTGCAATTTTCTCTCTTCAAGCTGCCGCAGGAACGAGTTCAGTCCCACTGGGCAGTGCTGGGTGATGCAGCCCCAGACCTTCTGAGCAAGCTGAGGACATCAGTGAGCAGTACAAGCAAAGACCATTCAGGCCCAGCAAGTGCTCAAAACCAGGTCTGGACAGTGCACTGTCTGTCACCTGGGGTGGGCACTGCTCAGGTGGCCACACTGGAACTCACAGACAGTGGCAGCCACGGATGAGCAGCAGTCTGCCTGGGACCAGCATCAATCACAGCTCTGAAGAGGTGATTTGGGTTTGATTTTCAGGAGGGTGAGGATTGTTTGTTGGCAGATCTCATGCCTGAATGGCCAGAAAATTGCTGGGATCAGGTCACGGCACAGCAGGATCCTTGCAGGAGCCAGTCTCAGCAGCCTCACAGCCCTCAGAGGTGCAGGTCTGTGCATGATGAAATGTCCCTATCTTGGGAGGCTGAAGTGACTCAGCCAGCACAGTCAAAGGACTGTTATTGCTTGAGGCAACTGTGCCTGGAGCCTGTGCATGGGGATTAAAGACATTCCAACCCCTGCACGTTCCTCTTCCCTCCCCATGGGAGCGTCTCTTGGATGTGCTACACCATTCCCTTTGTCTCAAAGCACAGGCTCTGGGTTGTCAAAGAGTTAGGATCTGTCTGGGGATTCCTGAAATGTCCCAGGCCACCTGCAAACCTGCCATCCTGGGGCAACGATGGTTGGTTTTTTTTTTGGGTGGTGGTTTTTTGATGTGTGTTCTCCAGCCTGGCTAGTCAGTGCCTGTCCTGGACCACATGGGATGCTGCAACTGCAGCTCAGGAGGGAAGAGAAGGAGCAGCCAGGGGAGGGGGGTGGCCACTGGGGAGGATGGCCAGGAGAAGCCAGGAGATGTGGCATGAGCAAAGCCACCCTGGTCAGCAGAAGTCAGCCCCGGGGCACCCTGTGGGTGGGAGCAGCTGCCTCTGCAGCACTGGGTCAGCAGAGCTGGGGATGGGCAGCACCCAGGCTGCTGCCTGCAAAGGCAGGATGTGGGCAGCACAGGGGCTGAGCTGGGTGAGGCTTCCTGAGGATGGGTGCAGCAGGGTCAGAGCAAAGTGGATGCACCCAGGCACTGTCCCCAGAGCTCAGGCTGGGGCTGTGGTTGTGCTTGAAGGTTTTCCCTGGAGTCTGGTGTGGGATTCCTTCTCGGCTGTGAGTGTTGCTGCTGCTGCTGCTGCTGCTGTTGTGGCATCTCCTGCCAAGGGAAGTGAGAGGTCTGGCAGTGCTGCTTTGAGCAGAGCATCTGCTGAGGGACACGTGTGTCAGGGGGGGATGCAGTGTGAGGCTGGGATGGATGGATGGATGGATGGATGGATGGATGGATGGATGGATGGATGCCTCCTGGATGCCGAAGCTCCAGTCAGGGCACTTGGAGGTGAGGAGCATCCAGGCAGCTGCACCAGGTCTGGAAGGATGGGGAAGTTTCCAGTTTTCCAGAGACTAATTAAGCAGCATGTTCTTCCATTCTGGAAAAGTTCCAAGACAGGGGAAACATGGACTAAGGAGTTAATTGTGCAAGGGAAGGACCTTGGCAGAGGAGACAAGCCAGCCTATGGAGCTGCTTTCTGATGTTCTGGCAATGCAGCTTGGTCCTGCTGAGCATCAGAGGGGGGTGTGGGCTGGCAGTGCTGCAGAGCAGAGCCCCTGGGATGGATGCACTTCCAAAGTTTCTTCCCAAAGGGATGTATCCATCAGTTGAGAAGCCCTCAGAGCTCCAGGTACTGCTGCTCTGCATCATCAGGGTCAGTCTGCACCTCCTGGAGGGAACCTGGAGAGGCCACAGCTCTCTCTGGCCCATGGTTGGGGGCTTGCTCAAGGCTCAGGGCATGAAGAACTCAATGTATTCCCCTGGGTCACAAGGCTCTGTTGGCAGTGGGGCAGCCTGGCTCTTCACTTGTTCTCTTCACACCTGCTTCCCTGGCTGTACCCCTGCATGGTTTCTGCACAAGCCTATCTCCATGGCCACTTTCCAGGGGGTTTTTCTGGAGTGAAGCAGCTAGAGGAGGCAGAACCAAGAATCTGGCCCTTCTTCCAGTAACTCTGGGATTCACTCCGAGGGCAGGGAGAGGACCATCTGCACAGGCACGTCTGCGGAGGAATTCCCAGGGTGTTTCCCATCCTTTCTAAAACAAGAACTTCTTCTCGGGAAAAACTGGGAAAGCACCAGGCCCCCTGACAGCCCAAGATATACATGAAAATTATAAACTGTAATACCCCAGCACTTCAGAATTAAAGCATGAAAGTGGTTCCCATCCCCAGCTCCCAGCCTGTCTCCCTGGGGACACCCCTGTCACCAGAGGTAAGATCTCTGCTCCTGCTGTGATCCAGCAGCTTCAGTGGCTCATGTTTGGGGCAGCTGGTCCCAACTCCAGCCATGCCTGTCACCTGCCACAGTGCTGCCAACCTGTGACAGATCATCTGCATCTATAGACACAATCTGTCCTCAGTAGCCCTGGGCCATCTGCTCCAGAATCTGCTAGTCCTGCCTTCAGATGTAAAGATGTATCTCCCTGCCTGACCTTCCCACGCTGCCTCCTCAGCCTTTTCTCTTCCAGACCCAATTATCTCAATTATCTTCTCCTTCCACCCCTGTAATTTCTCTTCAGGTCTCCCCACGGGGGAGGATCTGGCATTTCCTCATCCTTCTGCCTCTTGTCCTCTGCCTGCTCTCCTGCTCCTCCATCTCCTGCAGGGCAGTTCCCAGATGGGACAGTGGCCTGGCCAAAGCCTGCACCCAGACTCCCACACGATGCATTTTCTGTCCTGCATTGCATTTCACAAACACTGAGCTGAAGTCGTGTAGATGATGTCTGAGCTTTCATCTCCATCCTCATGGTCCTTTATCCTGTAGAGAGCAAATCTGGATTGCTTTGGCACAACTCATTTTTCACTAGCCACACTGACAGTTCCTTGTTTCCCTGTTTTTCTTCTGTGTTTGTAGAAATAATTGAATGGTGAGTCCCTGGTTTCTTTCAGGACTCTAGGAACTGTGTGGCCTAGAGCTCTCCTTTTCAAACATTGCCTCTATAATTATCCTTTTCTAATTTTTTCTCATGACACAACTCTAAGTCCTCTGCAGTGAAGCAGTCACAACAATGGAGAAGTTTCTTCTTTACATCCCTACTCTTCTGGCTGCCTCTCCCTCTCCAGGCCATGCTCTGGCCCTGGTTACCTGCTCCCCATATATGTGGAGCACCCACAGTATTCACAATGAGAGCACCCAACAAATCACAGCAGTTCCCCAGAGGCCCCATACGCCTCCTACAGTTTTCTGGGTAGAATTTGGTCTTCTCAGTTTCAGGGTGTCAGGTCATGCAGAGAGCAGGCAGCTCATCAGGGAACTCTTGCCCTCAGCAAAGGGGTGAGGAAGAGCAGAGATGGAAGTGAGGCACGGCTTGGGATGAGGACAAGGAATTTTGGTCACTGCCAGGAAGGAAAGAGCAGGATGAGACAACCCCAGGGTCTGCCTTCAGGCTCTGTTCTCCACCCCTGAACACAACCAGATTCCAAGGGAAGGTGCAAGGTTGCTGGGAAGGAGCAACCCTGCTTCCAAGATCAGTTCCTGCCTTGTTTTTGCCAGCCAGTAAAATGGCAATATTGTCACCCTTCCTGACTGGAGGTTCTGGGGACTTTATTGCATGGGCAGGGGGGTTGTGGTGCTGCTGTGGAAGGCACCCTGCACTCAAACTGGTCCGGGGTGGCCAGCCAGAGGGGAGGTTGCTCTGCAGCACCCAGTGCCAGGAAGGACACTTGGTTGTCCCTTGCTCCCTGGGGAGACACCACTGCTGGAGTGATCTGAAGGACCTGAGGGGAACACATGGTGGAGACCCTCACCAGCCTCCTTCAGCACCTGGTGCTTTTCCTCACTTTTTTCCCAGGGCAGGAAATCAGTGACTGTCCCCATCCTTGCCAAGAGCCTCTCCAGTGTTACTAAGCCTGTGCTCCTAAGATCTGTCCTGTAAGAATTCCTAGTCCTCTTCCACCAGACTCCCAGGGACCAGCCTATTTCATGCCCCTCACTGCTGGTGTCAGTGTCACTGTGGCAGAGAAAGAGCTGGGGGTGAATGATTGCTGTTCCTGGAGGGTGCAGCTGTATCTGCCAGGGACCTCACTCCTGTGGAGCTCCAAGGGTCACTACAGAAAGCAATGAGATCAGGTTCCACAGCAAGAGCACATGACAGCCCAACACACTCCTTCAGATGAGCCAGGAAAGCATCAGAGTCTTTGGGAAGTAAAATGCTCCCAGTGAACTGAGGGCTGGCAGTGTCCCTGCTTTTGGAAAGCAGGAACATCTTTAAATAAGAGGTCCATGGCACGGCCTGGATGTGAACATCAACCCTTCCTTCCCTCACCTTGAAGCTGGCTTGTCCTCTGCACAACTCCAAGGGAAAGGCTGAGGGGTTGGAGTAAACTGAAGGGAAGGCTTCGGGCAGAGGGCTTGGGGGGGAAGCCAAGGGCCTGTCCTGTGCCTCTGAGCACAGGCAGCTCCTGAGACAGGGAGGACACCAACTTCAACTCTCACAAGCCAGCCTGGAGCAGGCTTCTCCCTGCAAGTATTTCCCATCTGGAAAGGCTCTGATCCTTCAAGCCTCTCCTTCCCACCAGTGCTTGGGAACTTCTGCCCTGGGCGCTGCCCTCGGTGCAGCTCAGAGGGCACCCACTGCAGGTGAGCAGCGGGGACAGGGAGAGCTCAGACCTCATCCTGCAACCCATAGGGGGCCGGGCTGGCTCCAAAAGGGAGGCAGAGCTCTTGTAACCCCGCATCAGAAGTTACCTGGGCCTGACACAAATAGAAACTGATCAAAAGCGGCTTTAAAAGCTCCCGCGTTGCCGAAGTAGAAAGTTCCTCTTGTTGAAATTGGGTGGGAGAGCTGTGGTTTTTCCTCAGTTCCTTTGATTTGTTGCCTAATGCAGGGGATGGATAAATCTATAAGCCCTGAGATTTAGGGCAGGATTCATACTTTACATCTTCAGAAGACGTAGTAAACAGCCCTATACTCTCTAATCCTGGGAGCAGGTTCGTACCTGCTTGCTCTGTAGAAACTGGACCAGCTACAACAATTCCACACTGTGGCTGAGTTCAAAACATCCCCTTGGGGATGAAATGTTTATTGCAGGAAACTTTTAAGATGGTTCCTGAAAGGGAGAAGGGGGACTCCCACCTCAACACCCTTCACAGCCCCTCTGGGACCATCACACAGAGACAAGGAGTGGGACTGCACCAGCAGGGACCTCAGCCCACACTGGGAAGGAATTTGCTGGAAAGTTTTGTCACTTAGACCTCTGCCACTGGAGAGGCAGGGCTGGGTGACCTGTCCATAGTGACAAGGAGGACTTCATTGAGCAGGGCTGGCAACTGGCAGCCAGCTGTAATCCTCCTGGATCCAGCTGCATGTCCCCATCAGTTTGGGGTCTGGATGCCACACCTGGGGGGACACCACATTAAAGAATTTGGTGATTTTTTCTACAAAACATGAACCTTCTGCAGGTGGCCTGCTCATACAGAAGCTTGCAGGAGAAGTGAGGAAGCAGTGCAGAGGCAGCTGAGCACAAGAGCTTTCCATGGTGCAGCTATCTGGACCTCTGGACTGCTCCAAACCAACCTTGAGATTCTGCAGCAGAGCAGGTAGGGGTCAGTTTGGAGTCTGGATGCCACACCTGGGGGGACATCACATTAAGGAATTTGGTGATTTTTATACAAAACGTGAACCTTCTGCAGGTGGCCTGCTCATAGTTTGCTTTAGGAGAAGTGAGGAAGCAGTGCAGGGTCCTTGGGGTGGGACAGAGCTCCCCACTCATCCTGGGGGATGTGAACCAGCATGGGTTTAAAACTGGCACCACATGGCCTGGAACTTGTCCCTCTGTGTGGCTGCAAGTCCCTGTGCACGGCCCGTGTGGTGGGGCTGGGGGTGGCAATGCAGGGGAGGGAGTTACTTACAGAATCTTCAGGCTATAGAGGCCAGAGAAAGCTTCCCCTGGGATCCTGGAGATCTGGTTTCCAGAGAGGCGTCTGCAGTGAAAAGAAAACCCAGTGATGTGTCAACATCCATGTCATGACAGCCCCTGGTCTGCAGGGCCTCAGCAATTCCTGCAAGCTGAACCACTTGGGCAGCCCTTGTGTATCATCCCCCCCACACAGAGGATCTTGGGGAACAGGCAAAGAAAAGAAGAGCTTCTTACTCCTGCCAGACCCAAATCCAGTGTCTTCAGCATCCAGGGAGAGCTTGGGTCTCAAGCCATTCCCTGGATGCCCACAGAGGACCCAACACCACAGAAATCACCCCAGAGGCTGCTCCTGGGAGGGCATTATCCACCCTACAGACCCTGCCCCTGGCAGAGAGGGGGGAGCAGGGGACAGCTGCTGTCTATCATACATGGTCCTGGGAGAACCACCCTACATCAGGGACCCTTATCTGTCCCTTTGGCCTGCATGTGGCTTGTTTCTGCCTCGTGCAGATTCTCTTTTGTCCTGTCCACCAAAGCTCAATGCCACTTGGCTTCTACTCCCTGCTATGAGCTGTGGGACCACAGCCCCTTCCACACCCCAGAGTTTGGGATCTCTGCCATGAGGGGGGACCAGGGAAGGGGCTGGAGGTTGTGAATACCAGGCAGGTGTCCCAGTAGAGCCAGCTCATCTGAGTATGGTTTCCAAAATCATTCTGGTGGTCCTTGGAAGAGTTATGGCTGGAGAAAGCCAAAGGAGGGAAGAGAGTGACAAACCAGGCTGGGAAGGCTCATGAATGAAGCTGAATGTGAAGGGATGGGAGAAGAAGACAAAAGGAAAGTGGGAGCAAGGGGATGGACAGCAAAGAGGAGGGGACAACATTCAAAACTGTCTGAAAGAATTTATCCAAGGAAAATTGTGGGATTCACCGTTGTATAGCACCATCTGATCAGAGAGTTCACATTTCATCAAGGCCCAGAGCAGGCTGGGGAATTAACAAGTATTTGGGTTTTTTCACTGACATTGGAAAGTGCATCACTGGTACCATCACTTTCACTGGTGAGGACTGTGGTCCTGACACACCATGGTGGGATCCTGTGCTAGAGCTGGAAGTGAAGTCCAGGACTCAGGAGTGTAGGTTTGACCTGAAGAGAATCTTTTCCTCCTCCTGTTTCTCTCATGAGGACAAACACAGACCCAGTCCCAGTGCCCATCAGCCAGAAACCATGAAGACAGGTTAAGAACCTGATTAAGACCTCAAAACACTCCTGCATTTGTGCTTTATTTTCTGTGGTCCAAGTTGGACTCCTCCAGGTCACAGGATAAGAAACATTGTCCCTGTGACTTGGGGTGGACTATTGCACCTCCCAAAAGGAGACAGAGAAGAGCATTTGTGACCAGGCTCCTCATCACTCTCCCAGAAAGTCCAAAGCAGGCAGAGATGCTGTTGAATTCATTGAACATTGACAAAGCTCTTTGCTTTTCCGAGTTTTTGTCTGGGGAGGAGACAGGTGTAATCCAGGCTGGGAGCAGGGAGGACCCTGCAGACCTCCTGGAGAGGATTTAAGGAGTTTTGGGCCCCACGCTCACTGGTGGCAGAGGAGCAGCAGCGTGTGGGTGCCCGAGCTCTCTCTCCCTCCGTGTCTCTCCCCTCGGGAATCTAGAGAAAATTGCTCCCATAATTAGGCTTCTGACAGCATAAACAGCACAGGGTCGTCTCTTTAATGTGTGTGAGCAGGTTGTAACCTGCAGCCCTGCAGTACCGCCCGGCAGGTTGGGCTATTTGTCACTCGGGGGCTGTGATTTGGGGTAATTGCTCCTTTTGATTGCTGATTTCCACATGGGAGGGAGTGTTGTCCGGGGGACAGGAGTGTTTGCCTGGAGGAGGGGTGTTCCTGCTCGGGGATCAGCATCCTCCCACCGGGTTGCTCTGCTGGGGGGGTGTCTGTCCTCACCTCCCTGGAGCCCCTCTCTGCCCCGTGCCTCCACTGCCAGCAGTGTTCACGGTGAAATGTGCTATTCAGGTGTTTCCTGGCAGCTCTGCACCTTTCTGTTCACCTTCCTGGGTGTGTTTGAGTCTTTGCCAGGTCCCTAAATGCATCTGGGACCTCCAGGGTTGGCAGGAGAGAAGCCTGGAGCTTGGCTGGAACCCAAGCTGGGGCTCCTGGTCTCAGCACAGGGTGGCTGGGAGCTCCATGTGCTGCTGGGACAGTTGCTGATCTCAGCACCATGGACAAAACAGAACACGAGGGGAAAAAAAATAAAAATCTGCCCTGATTTCCCTGGGCACCGTCTCTGGGGGAATTTAGAGGCAGAAAGCATCCTCCAGTCTCGGGAGAGGCAGCCATGCCCCTTTGCTGCTGTTCTGTCCTTGGCTCTGCTGTGCTGAGACTGTGTCCCTGGCTCACCTCTGGCTCTTCTCTTTCTCCTTTCCCTCCTCCCTGCTGCCAGGACAGCTCAGCTCCTCTGCCCAAGGTGTAGAGCTCCATGCCAAGTGAGAGAGGAGGCACAAAGGGAGGTACCAGCCAAAACCACTTCACCCAGTCCACCTCCCAAGGCCATTACCAGTGCAGAGGTCCAAGATGGGCTCTGCTCACCTGTGACACGTCTGTGTCTGTGCACAGAGGCCAAGGTTTTGCTTTCCTGGAGGGCTACATGGCCAGAATGTGCAGCCAGGGTCTGGGTTTGGGCTGTGGGCCAGGACAAGAGCTGCATGGAGATGCCAGTGGTCCCAGGTGTCCCAGGCAAGGCAGCGTGGCTGCTCTGTCCCTCCCAGAGGAGTTTGGGAATGGGCAGATTTTTTGGTATGTCCTGTCCAGCAGGAGGAATGGCCACTGGGAAGAGATGCCTGCTTCCATCTTTTTAGGTCCTGTTCATGTGAGAGACCCAAGACACAAAACAACCCCTGTGTGTGACCCTTCCTCTGTCCCTGCTGGCAGTTTCCCCAGTGGTTGCTTCCCTTTGTCCCTATCCCTCAAACTCTCCAGAAATCTCCCATTGGATGTACCTGCAGAAGCCAGATCCCACAGGAAACCCACTGGAATGGTCCCTTCCTTCTATTTAAAAGGGAGTAATAAAATCTGAAGTGATGCTGCCAGTCTGGCTTCCCCTCAGACAGAGCTCTTAATTCACTTCTTCTGTTGAAAAGACTGAAGAAATAACCCCCCAAGAAGGACTGAGGAGTGGCATTCCCTTGTCTTTAAGGACATGGAGGAAGAGAAGCTGCTCTTGCAGGGGTGAATATCTGTCTCACAGCACACAAGCTGTGCCCTAGGCCTCTCATGTCTTTTTTTAGGACAGGCAGACTTGGTCCAGATGTATATACCCTGCTGTCACCATGAGATAAGTCTGGAGAAAGGGAAAGCTCTGGATTGGAAGTGACTGATGGAAGAGAGAGAGAAAGATCAGATGGAAGGGAAAGGTGGGAGCTGAAGTTGGCTGACTTGGGAAAGTTTCTGTGTTCAGTGGATTTTAGATTCTGCTCTCCCCCCCTTCCCCCTTTCCCACTTCCACCATTTCTTGAAACATTCCTCCAGGCTTTGATCTGCATTCCCAATACACTCCAAGTTGGAACAAACTCATGGTTTTACCACCTCATGGTTGCTACAGTTCAGTTACCACAGGTTCCCAGCCCCTCCTGGATCCTGGGCTCCCTGGTCATGCTGCAGTTTCCCTGGCACAGCCAGAGGCTCTTTGTTGGGCATGATCACTCATGCCACGTGCTCAGGCAACACAGGGATGCTCTTATCATCCATATTAAGAGGCAGGAACGTTGCCCATTGGCAGGACAGGTGTGTCCATATACCAGTGGAATTTTCCCCTTGTGAGGTGTTGTGTTTTTTTTTTTTTTGAGTATGTCAGCCTAGCCCTTTGATCTCCTGCTCTGCTTCCTTTCTCAAGCACTAACACTGTCACAAGGCAGAACTTGTGGCTGAGCAGTGTCATCCTGCCAGGGCTGTGCCCTCCCTGGGTGCTCAGGGGACCGGGAGGTTCTCTGCTGTGCTTGAATTTGTTCTCCTGCTGCTGCAAACCAGGAGCAAAGCCAATTAAGTCATGCGTGTGAAAACACGGAACATTGGAAGCAAGAGCCAAGCTTGGACTCTCCCTTCCCCCACAGGAATCTGCAGCTGGTCCTGGTCTGGTATCACCTGGAGGTGCCTCCAACGTGGCCTTTGGTGCTGTACATCATCCCTGGGGAGGAGGCTTTGCAGACCTGTTTCTAGCCCTGCTCTGTACCCCCGCCGAGTGCCTGTTCCAACTCGATAGATTGATGGCATTCATTGCTTTTGTTTATGGTCCTCAAGGCACTTTTCAACCCACACGAATGTTCATATGCAAGCTAGTTTGGCTTCATCTGCCAATAAGATTTAATAAGGCACAACTGCTTAATGAACAACCCAATACAGGTCACTAATCTTCCCTCCATCCCCTTATATTCCAAACTGTCAAGGATTTCAGGGGAGATTTGTTCCCCCCAAAAAACCTTCAGAGCAGTTTTGACTTTTTACTCTGCTTTGGTTGCCTCACTTGGGGTACCCCAGAACAGATGTAGTGCTCTGGAAGACAATTTTCAGGGAAACTGGGGCTATCAATCCTCACCTGCAAGGATTTTGCAGCTGCTGAATGCCATCTTTAGACTGAAGGAATAGAAAAAGAAACTGAAAGCTCTAAAATTTCAAAACATTTTGAGTTTGACTTGGGCTCCTGAAATAAATTGGCTTAATTTTTCAATGTGCATGACCAGGAAGACCTGTGAGGCCCTTCCCTGCTGTCCCCACCTCCACCTTAGCCAAGATCTGGCTGCACTATATCAGGTTGCTCAGGGATGACCTCTGGAAGGCTTCATCAGAGGAATTAACCTGGAGCCCTCCCTGTGCTTTTTTCCTGCTCCCTCTATTGATGACCAGTGCCATCCTCTGCCACGGATCCATGTCAACCAGAAAGTCCTGGATGAAGCAGGGCTGGTCCCCTTGTTGCTAGTTATTTGCATCCTGGTGGCTTCTCAGACACAGGAGCTCAGCACCATCCTGGGGGTGCTACAGTGTCCAGACTTTCCAAGCTGCAGCTCCTTACCTGCAGCCATCTATAAAGGTGTCAGGCAAGGTGTCTACCAAGAGGGCAGTGATGCTGCCTCCAAATCTCAGCATGGCAAAGGAAGGTCATGGTCCCACATGTATTTGTCTCTCCACCAGAGACCTCTGCAGCCTGCTGTGTTGTAGAAACCCACCAAAGCTGCTCTCCTAGGAGTATCCTACACCAGACATGCTCCAGGAAAGGCTTTTCACCATGGTGCAAGCACACCTGAACACTGCCCAGAAATTCCAGCAGAGCCAGGAGGAATCATGCCTGAAAGCCAGCATTGCTGCAGTGATGCCCCTTCCAGAGTGAGACTGCCTGGGAGTGAGACCGTGTGCTGGACAAAAAAAAAAAAAAAAGAAATATTGTCCCCAAAATTGATGTTTCAGATGTCTGGGAGCTGATGGGGACGGTGAGGGGTGCTCCAGCACCAGGCAGGGACACACATGGCAGTGCTGGGGCTCCATGCCCCACGAGAGCTCCACTGCTCCTTGCACCCACGTTGGAAGAAGAGGGAGAAGGGGATTTCTTCCCTGGTGGAGAGGAGAAGAAGGCTCCTATCCTCACAATCCCGGCACACACGTTTGCATTTGATTTCATTGTGTTTTTATGCTCTCTCTTGGCCTCCAGGCCCTTGAGCTGCCCGGGAAGGGGAGCAGTCTGCCCGGGGAGGCCACGGTGTGGGTCCTGAGCCTGGCTGGGTGCTGGGATGCTGGGACACAGCACTCCTGGTGCCGGTGAGTCCCTCTGCCTTTGGGGCATGAGGAGAGGCAGGTGAAAGAGCCAGTGGCTGGGAAGGGGTCTGATCTTGCCGCTGTGCCCTGAAGCAAGAGGTGAATGGCAATGAACACCTGCCTTTGGCTGCAGTTTCCCTTCTTGGCACCAAGCACTCATGTTTGGATTCAAAGCGTGGTAACAAAGCCCTTGCCGGTGAACACATTTCAACATGTTATTATTCCCAGGCTGGCTTTCAAGATCCTCTTTCTATTCCTTCTGTACTGATTGCTCTTATTTCTCTTGGCTCCCAGCTCTGGCTTTTCAGGCTTCATTAACTGGAATTTATTAGTGACTTTAAACAATCTTCCTGCTGCCAAAAAGAGAGAAAGAGAGAGAGAGAGAGAAAGAGAGAAAGAAAGAGAGAAGGAAAAAGAAAGAAAGAAAAAAGGAAAGAAAGGAAAGAAAGGAAAGAGAAAGAAAGAAAGAAAGAAAGAAAGAAAGAAAGAAAGAAAGAAAGAAAGAAAGAAAGAAAGAAAGAAAGAAAGAAAGAAAGAAAGAAAGAAAGAAAGAAAAGAGACAAAAAACCAACCCCCCCAACAAAACAAAACAAAAAAACCCCAAAAACCAAAACAACACCCCCCCCAAAAAAACCCCCCAAACACACACAAAGCAAAAATGAAAAACCAGAACAAGACAAAAGAAAGAAACAAAGGGGAGGAACAGTGAACTTGGGGCTGCCTGTGTGATGCCCAGCTCTGAACACTGCTGTCACTGGGGGGTTTGGTTTGGAGAGCAGGAGCCAAACTGGGACTGTGGCTGCTCCCAGTGCTGAGGGTGACAGAGGAGAGCAGGGGCTGATGGCCTCCCTGTCAGAGAGGAGTCCTCAGTGCTGTCACTTCTTCAAAGCTGATACTGAAACTGGAGAAGCTGTTCCCTTGGCATCCTCCAAGCAGGAGTGCTAATGGCATCTGCAGCACCTTCCTGAGCAGCTCCCAGGCAGAACTCAGGACAAACAGGTCCCAGCACACCCCAGGGGCCCCGTTCTTGTCACTGAAGGGGTGGGTAAATAGAGGCAGTGACAGGGAAAAATCCCTTCACTGAGACCACACAGGGAGTGAGCACTTGGAGCTGGAGTGGTCCTGGTATCCTCATCTGTGCCTTAACCACAGCTTGGCCTCCCATCCCTTGTGGGACATGGCCAGGTTTGGTCTCCAGAGGGCAGCTGAGCCCATGGAGAGATGTCCTGTGGGCCAGGGACTGGTTGGACACCATGGGGGGCTCGGGTGACCCCCCCTGCTCTCCCTTCTCCCTCTCATGCCAGCACCCACCACAGATGGGTGCAGAGGATGAACTCAGGGCTCAGGTGGATCCAGCAGCCTGCAGGGTGTGCAACAAGGCACATCTGTCCTTAGTGTCCATGGGACATGAGCTTCATCTACCCACTCTGGAACTTTCTTTCCCCTTCCCAGAATTGCTGTTCCTTGGTTGGACCCCATAAAGGCACAAACTGAGCCTTGAGTTCAGCTGAGCAGGAAACTTCACCTTCCTGAGGAGCCTGAGGTGGCTCTAAAATAGAGGTAGAGAAAGAGGAGGATTTGTAAAAGGTGTGGAAGAGCAGCTCTCCTCCAAGCCACCATGACCCTGAGCTACTGGGATCAGATTTAACTAGAGAGAAGATGGGCAGCAGCACAGCAGAAGAGGGGGAACCACGAGGAGCTCGTGAAGGAGGTGGAGGACCATGGACTTTCCCTGACTGCCCGATGAGATGAGGGTGACAGATCACATTGACACGTGGCAGGAGTTTCTGGGATGTTTCTGAGCTTCAGACCAAGGTAAAAACGTCCCTAAAATGTCAGTTTCCAGGGGACCCTAAAAGGAGATTTGAAAATCTGTGTTGAATTTGGCAAATATTTTCAGCTGTGAAACCTGTGATGTTCTTTCAGAAGGTTCAAGCATCTTTTTAAAGAAATCTTTGCAAGAATCATGTTTAAAATATCATTTCTTTTCAAGTTTGGCCCAAAGTGAAAAAGCAAAGATGAATCAACTAACTTTTCTCTTTCAGGATGAAAGAACTTTTTGGGGTTGATCAAGGCCCCAGAACATCAATTTTGGATTACATTAAATTGCATTTTGCAGGTTTTGCCTTCAGTTGCTCCAGCCTGTTACTCAGCCAGTTTCTCAAGGATATAACAGGGCAGGCTGTAAGGTCACCCCAAATCTCTGGAGCTGAGAAACCTGCTGAAAGGTTTCCATGGAACTGAAGACAGGCACTTGCATCCAGGATGGGCTGCAGCAGAATCCTCTGCATTTTCAGTCCTTCTCTGGAAGGCAGGAAGGGAGAAACTGAGACCCCTGCTCAGCAGAGTTTTCTGCTCTGCCTTCCCTTATCCTGCTCCAGCCTGGGAAGTTCCATGGGGAATTAGACAGAGGAATTAGACAGAGGCTTGGTCCCTGTGTGGTCACCCTGGAAGAGCCAAGGGAACACGTTCTGTGTAGATGAAATCTGAAGATATTTGAGCTGTGAGACCTGAACAAACTTCTCTTGGGGATGTGTAAAGAGGCAGGATTTGTTTGCTTGATTCTTGGGTGTGTCTTGGCACAGCCCCATCCTGAATGTCACGTTTTGGGATGAAAATTTGGTGAAGATCTCAGTGAAAAGAGCAGGGGAAATGCCAGGCAGATTGTGTTGATGTTTGATAACAGTTCTACACACTGTCCCTGTGAGTGGGACATTTGTTAGATGTCCTGTTGAAAGAATCACTTTGAATTCCTGGTAATACACAAAAATCCTTCCTTTCTTGCTTTCGTATACGTTACTTGATTTCCATAAATAGGTTTATTATCTCTCAGTGCTATCAAATTCAAGCAGCAACTTGGATATGCAGATATATACTGCTGGAGTTTCTATTTCTTCTCCTAACTCTAATGGTTTTCCCCAGTCAAAGTGGCTTTCTGAATGAGGACTTAAGACATTTTGAGGCTCTAGTAAAATGTTCTCTAAGAACTCCCAATTATTTTTTAGATTTTCCTGTATAAATTTTTCCTCTTCATCTCATTCATTTTTGGCTGTGGGAAGTTGGTTCTTTTGGAGGCTCTGAATATTTATTCATTACTGCTTGAGACTGCTGTGTTTGTACATGACATGTAACCAGGAAAGGATTGCTTGTAGCAAGACAACTACTAGTTGTATCCACAGAGTATGGTCTGTGTGAAAAGCTATAGTACCTCCAGTGAATGCTTTGGGTCTCCACACTTCACACAGATCCTGGCAATATAGAAAGGCTGCAAGATGGATGTAATTCTTGGAAAAAACACCTTCTGTGGGTAACTTGAGCTTCAAAGCTCAAGAAGGATAAAAAAGGGGTGGTAGGGGGGGGTTGGGGAGCTGGGGTCCTTACAAATGTAATTAATAAAAGCTACAAACAGATACAAACAAAAGGGGTTTCAAGACCATTTGGGCTTCAAAATCTATGTTAAGATTTGATAATGATGAGATTTAACCTGTCATGGGAATAATGATCATCAGTGTCCAGGTCTCTCTGGATGTTCAGAGAACCCCCTTTGCCTGTGTGTGTCCAGGTAAGTATCTACACCCATCTGCAAACTTTTTTCTCAATGCACAGAGAGGGAATTCTGCTGATGCCAGAGGTGCCTGAGGGTCCTGGCAGTAAGGTTTGGGTCAGGTCAGCACCACAACTTGTGCACAGCCCTGGCATTATTACACTGCAGCACTGGATGCTGAGGATTTAGGGTCAGTCCCCTGTAGAACATGGGGGTGAAGATGGGTGGGAGATGCCAATGCCTCCTTGCAGGAGAGTGCAAACACCTGATCTGGAGGAAATTCTGACATTCTGGAAAATGCTATTTTGAAATGTTGATGTCATGGCTGCAGGAACTGATTCAGTCAAGTGTTTCACTTAGATTGAGCACTAAGACAGATATCTTGGGTGTGCTATACACAGTAAGTTTCCAACACATACATCAAATGCAACATGGATATTGGTATTTTGTGCAATGTCATAACTGTATTGAAGAAACTGTATTTTCCAACAGAAGATCTTGTGTTGAAAAGAGCATCAGCATGAGAATAACACCTGGAGGAATTTTTCCTGGTCCAGTGGAATAAGACCATAGAGGAGCAGTTTGTCCATGCAGAAAGGGGCAAGCTCAACATTCTGCCAAGCCCAAGCTCCCATTTTGGGGGCTGCCAAGGGATTCCCATGGTTTCTAATGCTGGTGGTTAATTTTCACACTTTCAGAACTGAGGCCAAGTCCCTCACTGAAACACAGCCACACACCAGTGCCCAGGGACTGGGACTGCTGCTGCCTGAGTGTGCCAGCTCAGACCACAGTACATTTTGGGGCACAATGGGCAGATTTGGGGCTGATGGGCTTATTGCCAACTGATATGCAAAGTGCCCAGGAATTACTATTCAGGAGGCTGCAATGGGGACCCTGCATGCAGAAGAGTCAGGTCAGTGATCCATCATGGACTGAATCCTCTTTTATTTTGGATTTTGGCACATGCACCACCTCAGCCTAAAGGAGATGTCCTCAGTCACCTCCCTAAGACAGAGTGGCAAATACATCCTCTCCCATGGCATCCTCTGGCCACAGGTGACAGCCCTGGTGTCAGGGGCACCCTCTGTGTGTGTTCCCTCCCCCCCCCAGCCCTGCTCCATACTCACAGCTCCTCCAGGAAACGCAGGTGATGGAGGGTGCTGGGCTGCAGCTGGCTGATGTTGTTCATGCTCAGATCTCTGGTGGGGAAGACAGAGAGAAGTCTCTGATCAGCCACAAAGTAGTTTGCACAGGACAAGCCCCAATGCCCTCTGTGTCTGTCCCCTCCCTGGTAGTGGGGGAGATGAGAGGCACCTGCAAAGAGCGTTTCAGCATCTTAGCACTGCCCAGGCTTTGCCTGCAAAGGGATGGAGAGGAGCAAGCAGAAATAGACACTTGCTTCTTCAGGATGGTTTGCCAGAGCTTCTACAGGTTCTAGAACAAGTTAGGACATTTCCCAGCACACGGGCAGACCCAGTGTTTCACAGGTTTTGGAGAGTGAACAGGAAGGCAGTGATGCTGGGTTAGGACAGTATGGCCTTGGGCCCCAAAGTATCTTTCTGTGACCACCAGTCATGCCAGTCACCACAGGGAGCTTTTCCAGCTGGGATGTTGGTCCTGGAGCAGAGGAGGCTGAGGGGAGACCTTCTGGCTCTCTGCAACCCCCTGAGAGGAGGTTGGAGCCAGGGGGGGTCGGGCTCTGCTCCCCAGGAACAAGGGATGGGACAAGAGGAAGGGCCTCAAGTTGTGCCAGGGGAGGTTGAGGTTGGAGCTGGGGAACAATTTCTCAATGCCTGGAAAGGGTTGTCAGGGCCTGGCCCAGGCTGCCCAGGGCAGGGCTGGAGTCCCCATCATCCCTGGAGGGGTTTCAGAGCCTGGAGATGTGGTGCTGAGGGACATGGGCTGGGGGTGGCCTGGGCAGTGCTGGGTTGATGTTGGACTGGATGATCTTGGAAATCTTTTATTTTTTTTTTTTTTAATTAAAGAATTAAATTCCTTTATATTCTTCACTCAGAAAATTCCTGAGGTCTGTTAGTTGGAGGCTTAAAGATTTTGAGGCTGTGGGCTTCTTCATTTTGCAACATTTTCCACAAAAAACCCAACCACTTTCTGACCAGGTCTGTTTGGCACTGGTGACACCTGGGCAGGGTCTCAGTCCTGCCTTTCTCTGGAGATGTGTCTTGTGGCAAAACTGTGCAGTTTCATGAACTCTATTTGAGGATACTCCTGGAAAAGTTTGTGTTTTTCTTTATAACTTTCTCCTCTCCCAAGAAAAAGGAACCATCCCCCAAAGATGGATGAGAATTCAAAATTCTGTTTTCAGAATCAATGCAAAAATAAAGTTATTCTTGGTATTGTTCTGTGTGCAAGGAAGCATTCTATATTTGGATGATCCCAGGATACAATAGAAGGGTTAAACATTATTTTGTGCTGCTTCTATTTTTATTTTTAAATCCCTAAAGGCAGTTGCTACTGAACACCCATTAAAATATCTTTTTTTCCTACATCAAAGTGTCTCCTGTTTGTGTTGCAATGAATCAGTCTGATGCTTTGACATGTTGTGAAACAATGTAAAAATAACGAAAAATAACATAAAATGAAAGGCTGTGAAACAAATCTCAGATCTGAAACATCCAAGATATCCTTTAAACTCCAAGGCATATTCCCTAAGTTGCCTTCTGCTGGCAGTGCAGGGAACACTCCTTGCTCACTTTTCAACCCTCACTGAACTGCATTTTGGGTTCCCAGCCCTTTCCTAGGCACGGAGGGGACAGTCACTTGTCCCCCACCCCTGGGCATGAGATGTTCCCCCTTGAGCCATATCCTGAAGAGAAAAAAAATACTCTGGTTTCTGAAGAAATCTTCCAAAAGGCAGAGGACAGTTACCATTAGCCCATCACTCCATCTTGCACAGTTTTTCCTTACGTGCCCCCCTTGCCCTCTCTCTCACCTTCTTGCACCCCTGGAGCCCTTGGCCATGGACAGGTCAGAGGGAAGGGGCTCACTCCCACCATCTCTTGGGGCAGTGAATCCAAATCCAGCCCTCATTTCCAAGGCTCTTTCGTGGGGAACACTTTGGGTCATTTTATTTCAGCTCACTGATGGTTTGGGTGCTCTGAGCTGCAAGCTCCGTGCACTTTACCAAGAAGTGGGGGCCCAGGGTGCAAACCCTGGCAGTGATCTCTGAGCTAATGAGAAACAAGACAAAGGAGGTGCCAGTGGCTCAGCTTCCCTGATAACTCTCCAGCAGGACATCCCATAGGAACCCACACCAGTGGACATCACACCTGGGTTGGTGCGGTGGAGCTCCTGGACTGGCCATGGTATGGGAAGAGCATGGAGGGGATGGGGCAAGGAGAGATGGTCTGAAGGAACCCTGAGTTCCTCCAAGAGCTGGAAATGAACTTCCTGAGCACAGCCTTGGACCCAGGGATTTTGCTGGCCACAGAAGGACGAGATGTTTCTCCACAAGCTGTCCATGCTTGTGTGAAAGATGAGGCATAGGATTCTTGCCTGAAATGTTGGGGGAGTAAATATTTGACTTATTAGTCATGTAAAGATGTTGTTGACCTGTTGCTGTGTTTTCCCAAGCTCGTGCTTTTCCTTTTAGTAAGGTTTGTTGTGCTGTGTACATCCTCAGTGCTCGCAGGAGAAACACTTCCTCTCAGAGTAATCAGAGAAGTTATTTATCTCTTCAGGTGTTTGGGGGTGGTTACTCCAGCCAGATGCATTCAAAAGGAACCCATGGTATTTGCATCTTGTTGGTTTGTTTTGCTTTTTCCAACACTATAAAATCAGAGAATCCCAGAGTGGTTTGGGTTGGAAAGGACATTAAAGAGCAGCTTGTTCCAAACACCCTGCCATGCCCAGGACACCTCCCACTGAACCAGGGTGCTCAAAGCCCCAAACATGTGGCAGAGGAATTAGGGATTCATGGAATAAATGGATTAGGGACTCCTCTGACCTTTCTCATCTCTGTCAATGACTTTGACTTTCTGAAATAGCTCTGTCCACTGAGTGACTTGCATCCAGGGGAATAAAACAAGTGTTGGGTGACTCAGATCTAAGCATGATTATTGTCATTTGCACTGGAAATGCCACCACAAGGATGGGGACTGTACCACAGGAGGCATTGTAGAAAAGCACAAAGAACAGAATTTAGATCCCAAAGCCTGGTAAACTCTGCAAGGAATTAGAAAGGAAAGAGAGGAACTGGGGTGCTGCAGCTTCACCCAGGCTTGCAATGTGGGACCAGCAGAGGAACCATCCAGATTCTTGCCATTGAGTCCATGGCACCCTGAGTGTTCTGCACTGGCAAAAGCCACCTGCCTCCTGTCCCAGAGCTCCCATCTTCCTCTTTTTCCCATGACTGGATTGTAATGTCATCTTAGGATGTCTGTGGCCTGTGACCATCTTATGTGATGTCTTTTCAAGCCGTCACATAAAAGCAGGAAACCTTTTGCTGTGATCATTTTTGCATGGCTCTGATCTGAAATAGTGCCAGTGAAGTGAATGACTCTCCTACTTGGAGAACTGAAGCTCTGCTCTGGTATAACCCCCATTTCCCTATGGAGATGCCTTCTTTTAAGGCTTCTTGCATTAGGTGTTGAAATTACCTGTGCTTTCAAATGGCACTGCACCAAAGCCATCATGGCTATAATTAGTGTGATTTAACAGCCCCCCCTCTCCCCCCCTTTCTTCCCCAGCTAATTCTAAACATTTATCATAAGCATTTCTAACTTGTACCTGCAGGAAAACTGAGACACAGGTCATGGAAACTGAGCTCATGTGATTCAGCCTCAGACCTTACAACTCCTCTGGCCCTCAAGGGGTTCCTTAAATTGTTTGCTTTGATGTCGCCTTCTTTCATGAACAACCTTTGATTGTTCACTGATTAGCTGATCTTCCTGACCAAAAAATGATGTGACACACACCATGCTCTGGGTGCCCCTGTAGGACTGTCTGCTGTGCTCCCTACCAGGGCTACGGGATGGTTACCACGCTGTCTGAGTTCAGGGGGTGATCTGAGATCTAAAGATCAAAGGAATTTATCTTTGGTATAATTCCTGAGGCAGGTGGGATGCAGGCTGTGGTGCTGGTGCTCTGAAACATGGAGCCCTGGCTGGCCAGGTACAGAGCAGCACAGTCCCAGGGGATTCTGTGCACCTCTGGTGAAGGCACCCGTGGGACCTTGTAGAAGTCTGGGCTCATAGGTCAAAAGGGAATTTTTTTAATGCTAAAATATGTGGGGTCTGCATGAAGGGCACCCTGTGATATTTTCCCAAGACAGGCCTAAAAAATATGCCCAAGACATACCTCTTGGGAGAGTGGAGTTGATGTGTCTCACACAAATTCAGAATTTCCCAAAGCTTCCCCCAAAACTGGGGAGAGATGAAACCCTCTTGTCACTCCCAGAGCTCCTGATTTGCCTCTTTGCAGTTTCCCCAGAGATGAACTCTCCAGACCATTAACACCAGCAGAAGTCAGATCCAAAGCAGAGCAGGGTGAAGCCACACTGGGCTGACACAAGGAGGCTGTGGCTGCTCCATTGGGAGGGTTGGAAGGTGAATTCTCCACTGATACAATTTTGGCTGAAGCCAAAGAGCCAGAGCCAGGTGCTCCCCTGGGACTCATCACAGGGATAAGAGATTTCCTACAGAAAAAGCAATTCCTGGCTATGGCTGGGAGAAGACATTCCCCAGCCCTCACTCTCCATACTCCAAAGGGACAGGAGGTCTGGTCAGCAGCTTCTGTCCCCCGAGGTGCCCTCCATGAGTCCCTGTGTCCCTCAGCATGACAAGAAGCCTGAGTGATGAGAGCAGGGGGATGTAGCTGCCTTCCAGCAGATCTAGAAAGCTCCTGCCAACTCAGAGCATGGGTCCAGGGGCAACCTTCAGGGTGTCAGAGTTGGGGCACTCTATGGATTTGTGGCCTCTGTCACATCTTGGTGAGATCCCATGGATGTGGTGACAGATGGGAGCTATGAGACATTGCCCAAGCCTCTGGGCAGGATTTGTAGCATTTAGGGAAATGGGTTTTGTGCTTCTCTTTTGTAAGGACACGAGGTCACCTCAAAGAGCATATCTGACTTCTGTCCTCAGGTTTGGAGCCTGCAGGAAGCTACTAAGAATTCCAAGTGGTGAGCATCTTCTCAAGCCCTAAATTCCTGCACTGTGAGCAGCAAAAAGTTCTTTGCAGTTTTTAAGATGTTCAGGATATCCACGTGTTCTCTTCCCAGCATGACTCAACCTAGTCCCATTCCAACCACTGTAGTTGGTGCTACACATGGACTGTGAAAATGACCTTTTTACACTCCTGCACCTGAGCAGGAATTTTTATGATTGTGAGGAGAAGGTAGCAGCCTGGTGTCCTCTTGATTAACTAATTGCACAATCACAGCATCAAGGCCTCCCAGTCCAGCAGTCTGATTTCTGGAGGAGCTGTACACACCAGAAAAAAAATTTCCATCCTTATCCTGGAAAGGTCCAACACCAGACCAGTTTTTGCAAGGAATTAAACAAACTCTGGCTCTCTGAAGTCACTAGGAGATGAGCCATGTCTCTACCTATCTTGTGGCAACTCATCAGCACCCAGTGTAACATGCCCAACTATACCACCTTTAGGAAAGAAGCCCAAAGGCAATAAACGATGGTTTTAGAAATTCTTCAGATTATACTAGAGTGATTCATAGAGGTTCTCGTTATCTCTTTTCCTCTTTATCTGGAAATCTCTGGGGTCACCACAAAAAGCCTGAACTGCTCGAGGTAAAATTGGGGCTGATGATAGAATGGTACTTGGAGCCATAGAGCCAGCTGAAATTCTTCTGAAAAGCCTGCAGGTTGAAAACTAGGCTAAAGATAGTCTCCATAAAGAAAAGGAGAAAGGGAAGATAAAGAGATCAAAGCAGCAAGAGCTCATTTGCATTACACCATATCTGGAGGCACCAGCTCTGCTTCAATCCCATATCACTGCAATAGGCAAGAGCAGAATGTGTTTCTACTCCCACCTCCCCATGCCTGAAAATAGATCTTAGATCATCCCTCATGGGTAGGCCCTACCCAAGATCTCCAATAATAAAGACCCAGACAGGGCCAGTTTGCCTTTCAGAAAACATCTGCCAGGTCAGGGCTGTCACTGCACATCACCCCAGGGGCCAGAGGGTCTGCCAGGGGAAGGTTTGTCCTTGTAAAGCAAAGGGAAAGGGAAATTTTGGGATGCATCAATGACAGGGAAAGGGAAATTTTGGGATGCATCAATGACAGGGAAAAGGGCAGATCACTTGGCAGGATAGGATGGAGCCACGTGGAGGAGTTGATGTTGGACTGGATGGTCTGAAAGGTCTTTTCCAATCAAAACCATTCTAGGATTTGATGACTCTATGAAGTGTCAGCACAGCCAGTACAGCAGCTCCTAATCTGGATCTGCTACACCCACATCAAGAAGGGATTGCACAAACCCCAGGCGGGCAGTTGCAAGCTTTAAAGTGCTTCTTCCAGCTGAAAACGGATCCCTTCTCAGCCCTACACATCTCAGAAGACCTCACCTTATGCATTGACATTCCCCTGGTCTAACCATGCACCCCCATGTGTTTCTCTGATCTGGCACGTGATGGTGCCTGTCCAGGTTCTAATGCACTGTCCAAGGCACCATGGAGGCATTTTTATTCTATGGAGAATATTTTCATATTATGTTGGAATGAATGAAAAAGGGTTGGGACATTCTTATGCACTGAATACGGTGTGTGTGTGTGCACATCACCAGCCAGACGTGGTTGAGAAATTTGGCAGAAGTGTCTCAGCAGGTGGTGCAAGGCTGCACCCGAAGGCAGCAAACAGTCAGAGCCCAAAGGTCCAGGTTCTGGCTGGGGACTGGGAGTGGAGCTGGTGCTCAGAAGGCAAAGCCTTTTTCTGGAAAGCACAACACACTCTCCCCGCTTCCCTCTGTGGACAGGGCCTGACAATGGAGGCAGTTCCTGAAGAAAAGTTCAGATTCCTCCAGCCAATTACCTAATGGCAGCAAATCTTCCACCTCTCTCTCCCAGTCCTTGGTGAAGCCTCTCTATTGTCTGGGGAGCCTCTCTGTCTGCCCCAGCACAAAAGGGAGAACAATGAGTGGGCTGGAGTAACATCTGAGGCATGAAAAGACAGAAAAACAAAACAGGGAAAGGGCCAAGGAGAGCTGGCTGGGGAGGAGATCTCCAAGAGACTGTTCTGACATTGGGTGCCCATCACCTTTCCTGCCCAGTGCTGGTCCTGTGGGAGGACTGGGGATGCCTGTGTGGAGCTTTTCAATGAGGGGGTGAAGCTGGCATGGAAACAAACTGCAGCCTCCAGTGTTGTCCAAATCCTTCCTCTCTGTTCTGCACTATTGAGGCCACAACTGGAATATTGTGTCCAGTTCTGGGCCCTTCAGTTCCAGGAGGATTGGGAACTGCTTGAGAGAGTCCGAGATGATTGAGGGAGTGGAACATCTCCTGGTGAGGAAAGGCTGAAGGACGTGGGGCTCTTCAGCTTGGAGAAGAGGAGAATGAGGGGTGAGCTCATCAATGTTTATAAATTTATAAGGGGTGAGTGCCAGGAGGATGGAGTCAAGCTTTTCTCAGGGGTGACCAACAACAGGACAAGGGGCAATGGTTATAAACTGGAGCATCAGCAGTTCCATGTAAATATTAGGAAGAATTTTTTCACTGTGAGGGTGACAGAACCCCGGCCCAGGCTGCCCAGGGAGGTTGTGGAATCTCCTTCCCACCTGGAGGTGTCCCTGTGTGACCTCCTGCAGGTGACCCTGCTCTGCCAGGGGGGGTTGGACCAGGTGATTTTTTGAGGTCCCTTCCAACCCATAACTTTCTCTGATTCTATGATCACAGGCAAACATTGATCAGGGTTTAGAGATGACGCATGGGGAGCAGAATGGGTCCTACCACGTGCAATGTGTGCACCCAGGGAGTGACAACACAAAACTTGGCAAACCAGCATCAGGTTTTCCAGTTATTTGTGGAGGCAAAGGCTACAAAAAATATTACAATTCTGTTTTCACAAAGTCCATTGGAATACATTATTCTTCATTCAGACTGATGCAGTTAAATAGATGGAATTGCTTGAAATCAGTTCAGACAAAACACTGCCTTTAGCTGAGAACAAATACTCCCAGTTTTCAGTTTGTGAGAACAGCTGGAGTATTTTCTTCTGGGATTTTTTTTTTTCTTGTTCCCTACAGTTTGTTCATCTCTGCCTACAAAGACCACCAGCCAGGAATCAGAAAGGACTTGGTGAAAGACCAGCTAATCTGCTGAAGGCTGCCTGAAATATTCCCAATATATTTTTCAGAACAAAAGCGAAGTTTGATAGACAATATATATATATATTTTTTCCTTAAATATCCATTTTCCACATGAAAAACAAATTTCCAGCATGAATGTCTCTATCACACCACAGTCACCCTGGGGCTCCCACTGGGAAAAGTCTTAGCAGGATTATCTGAGCTAAAGGTCCAAGCAGGTGCCTCCCATCTGGCACTTCCCTGTCCCTGGGAAGTCAAACACAGTTTTGTTTGACCCAGCCAAGTGCTTTGACTGAGGATTGGAAGAGGCCATTCAATTCATCACCATACAGCTTTCCCAGAGCAAACTTGAGACTTTCTGGCACAGATCACTATGTTCTGAAGGAAATGTTCAATTTGAGGACAAAAACCATTTTTCTATTAAAAAAAACACCCCCGAACCAGAATCTTACCCCTCCCACTGAGCAGCTCTTGTGCAGAAGCCAGCATGCAGCACTCGCCTGGGAAACCCCTGCCAGAAGCTGCTGGGTTTGGAGCCAGAGTTTTGGCACTTTGGCTTCCTGGTAGGCATCTCAGTCCAGTTGGGATTTCATAAGGAAGCAGCAATCCCTGTTGGTGCACTGGCTCAGGTTTTGAGCACCCCAGCACGAGGTACACTGAGCACTTCAAACTGACCTTGACCAAGATCTTTCAGGGGGACCTGGTTCCCTCTGACCCAGGATGTGAAGAAGTAATCAGGTGACAGGGTCCCTGTAAAATTACTGATATTTTGGCAACGCAAGAGTCAGGGAAGTGTTATCAGAAGCTGACACATCACTTCCTCTGTGTCATTTTGATGCTAGGGTCAGTGGCCATGGTTTTAAAATCATTTCAGCAGCAGTTCCTACATAGTGAGAGCACATTGCACCCACAACAGGCATGAAAAGCCTTCCCCAGGTGGAATTTTTCCACAAACATGGTTCACAGCGTGGGAACTACTCTGAGGAGAGGCAGAAGGAAAAGCCTGGCAAAAGGAGCATTTTCCTAAGCTCCCAAGTCAAACACACCTGAAACTGGCTGGGGCAGAAAAGCAGGACCTGCTGGAGTAACCAAAAGAAGCAGGGATTCCAGTGCAAAGAACTAATTCCTGAGCATCACATATGTGCTTCCTCTGGATCCTGAGCCTCTGAGACCAGCACCAACACTGAAAGCACTGAAATGTGGAAAGGAGGTAGTCCTGACCTCTGGTTGTCCCTTCAATGAACCTACCACGGAGCTTTACAGATTAGATGTGGTGCAGCTTCCATCCCCTTTTTGAAGACTGCCAACCACTTCTCCTTTTTTATTCCCTCGAGGACAAAGGACTTCTCCTTTTTTATTCCCTTCCATCAATCTGCCTGCACTCCATCAACTCTTTCTCACCAAGTCACAACATCCATGCAGCCCACTGCTCTGTGTCCACACAAGTAGTAGCTTGGCCCTGGCTTTCTCCAAACCAAATCCCGCCTGTTGTGTTTTCCTGGCAAAGTTCTGTCCTCTGGCAGAGACCCAGGTTTCTGTGATATTACCCTGGTCCTCAGTCCCCCACAACTTTTCCTCTGAAAAAGCCAACAGAGTCTTCTTTCATTTTCTTTCTCCTAAGCAGTCATCAGTCCGTATCTGAATTTTTTTAAAAGAGTTTGATAGGGCTCATCTTAGGGACTTTCTGGAAACTCAAGAAATAATTGCTGTTGGAGCAGATGACTGTTGGCAATTTCAATGAATTCCTCGTCACTGGATCGTCCTCTTCTCAGACTCTGCTCTTTTTATCTCCTACATCATCTCCCCTCTACCACTTTCTCTACTAATTCTGTTCCTTACTTCTAGCTTCACTCCATCTGATGGGCTTATGGGTCTTTAATTTCCTGAATTGCCCTTGAAGGCTTTTCAAAGGTTGGTGTTACATTTTTCCCCTTACCAGACAGCAGAACTGGTTTAAGAAATGAGAGAAACAAAACTGTTTTTAGGTCAGAAATCTCCGTTTTGGATGTCTCCAGAAACCGTGTGAATATCATCTGGTTCTGTCAATTTTTGTAATTTTTGTCCTATCCATTTGTTCCCAGATATGTCAACATTAAAAATGGTTTTTGGGGAAGCACCCACAGCCTGTTCTCAGAGAAGAACAAAGAAAATAATTTCATTTTATGGCGATGTCCCAGTGTTTGCACAGCTCTTCCCATCTCTGCCACCTTTTGTCCTGCCAGATTGCCTGCTTCCTCTGTGTTGGAAATAGCTCCCATTATTATCAGTGGCTGCTGTTACATTGCAGAAGTAATTAGCTGTTGAATTTTGTCTGGCTCACTCACCCCCTTCCCCAGTTATGTGAAGGGGGACAAAGCCCTGGCTCTCCTTGCAGAACCTTCAGCCTTTTTGGAATGATTAATTTCTGATTTTCGTGTCCATCAGTGTGCCATCCCAGGCATGATCTCAGGAGGAGAGGTTGCTGGCATTACACCAGCCTTGTCTGAGTTAGAAAACAAGGACTTTTCACTCTGATACAATACTTGGCTCTGGGGACACAATGGGACACAATGCTGCTCCCCTCTACCCTCCCTTTGGGCAGATGACCATGCCAGCCCTGGGATCCAGCTTTGGTTTCCTCTATCCATTGTCAGACACAGCATGAAAACACTTGGAGAACATCTCTGAAAGCCAGCCAGAGGGTTTGCAGAGGCCTCAGCTTCACCACAGACATCCTCACTGTTTGTGTGTGTGCAGTCAGGGTGGCTTCTTTCCATCAAACATCAATGTCAATCAAAACAATGTCAATCAAACATCATCAGGATTCTATGATTCTATGATTCTATGTTTTGGAAATCAGGTAAGAGAGCTGTAAGAAGAAGTTCATCACTCCTGATCCAGGAAATTAAATTGCAGGGAATGTCTTTACAGAACTGCAGCTCAGAGACATCCAAAGTTTGGCAAAAGGATCCTCAGAAGATAAAACAAAGATGATCTTTTGGACCAGAGGCAGAGACTTTGAGTATTTGGTCGTGCCCTTTGGCCTATCGGGTGCTGCAATTACCTCACAAAATTTTTAATTATGTTTTTTTAGAGATTTACTGGATTCCTTTATAATAATACTCTTGGACAACAGCATTATTTTTTTCACAGGGCATGAACCGACCTGAGCAGCTTATAAAATCAGTCCCAGAGTATATGAGTTGTCACAAACTCATCTACCAAATTAGAGAGGTGAAATTCTGAAAAGTCTTCCCCTGAATTCCTGGGCTACGTTGACTCCCCATAGGCAATGGAAATGAACTTGGAGAAATGACAGACTTGGCCACGCCAAAGACAGTTACCAGGCTCCTGTGCTTTCTTAGCTTCATTAGTTTTTATTACCAATTAATTAAAGACTTCACAAAATGATCTGCTCGTTCCCAGATTTATTAAAGGGGGGGATGTTTGAGTCTCACCACCTCATAGATGCCTACAGTGCCCATGTCTGCATCTGTGCTGGGCTCTGGATTCCCTTTATAGTTCCACTCAGAGTCCTTTTCACTCTGTGATTCATGCAGCCTATTTTAGGTATGCATTGTAGGTGGAGATAAATCACACTCCAGTTGCTGAGGAAATACTTGATAGTTTGAAACAAGTTTTTTATAATTGTCCCATTCATAACACACACAGACCCTTCCCAGCAGCTCATTGTTGGAGCAGATGTTTCTCATTCTGCTGGAGGAGCAGTGGCAGCTCAGTTAAAGATCTTGGAACCACAGCTTCCTCCATGCAAGAGCTATTTTTAGTAGCTGACAGTGGTTGGATTCAAGAGAATTAGCTGCTATTGATGAGCTACCTGCAGCAGAGCCACTCCTGCCCATCCAGGATGGAAACACCAAGGAGGCTACAGCATCCTGGCTGTAACCATTAACCCACTGTATTTCCTGATTGTTATCTTTCATTTCACCATCTTTTTTAGCATTTTAGCCTTTTGGGAAGATGGGGAAAGCAGGCTTTGTATTCACAGCACGAGCAAGTTCTGGGATCTGCCAACATAACCTGCTGAGGTTCCTCTGACACCCTAAAGATGATTTTGCCTGCTCATAGCTCACAGCCTCCAACAAAACCAAAGTACCCAAACAACACAGATTCTTCGAATCATGGAATGGCTTGGGTGGGAAGGGACTTTCGAGGTCCTAGACCAGGTTGCTCCAAGTCCCATCCAACCTGGGGCTTTCAGCACTGCCAGGGATGGGGCAGCCACAGCTTCTCTGGGAAACCTGGGCCAGGGGCTCAGCATCCTCACTGTCAAGTATTTCTTCCTAATATCAAACCTAAATCTCCCCTCTTTCAGGGTAAAACTTGTCCCAGCCCTCCAGGCCCTTGTCCAAAGTCCCTCCCCATCTTTTCTGGAGCCCCTTCAGGCACTGGAAGATGCTCTAAGGTGTCCCCATGACCTTCTCTTCTCCAGGCTCAACCCCAACTCATCCTGACTTCATAGCAGAGGTGCTCTGGGCCCTCAGATCATCTCTGTGGACTCCTCTGGACTCTCCCCAGCAGCTCCACGTCCTTCTTGTATCAGGGAACCCAGAGCTGGATGTGCAACCACAAGATTGCTTCCTTTGGCTAGGAGACAGCTGTGAGCCCATGAGGTGCTGTTTGGCTCAAGGTCTGAGCAAGCCACATTTCTGACACAGTAGGTCATCCAGGGATTAAAAGCTTCTCACCATATTCTTTTTGGCTGGCCTGTGACGCCTGGGGACATCCGGGAGAGTATTATATATGCTGAATTCTGCAAAATATCAAGGTTGCAGAACTAGTGATGCCCCCGCATCCTTAATTGCACAAGCTCTTTCTTCAGCTTCCATTTTTGGTGTAAGTTTACATTTCCTACCTCCAGGGAATCAGAACAACTTTTTTCTTTTTTTTTTTTTCCCTTACTAATGAGCCTAGTTAAAACAATGCACCCTCTACCCTTCACCTGCCTTCCTACCATTAACCAAGCAACTCAGCTTTTCTTAACTTGCAGACTTGTTGACTGCTGTGATTTCTGACTGAAAGCCTCAGATTTTATCCATGTTTTGGAAAGAACTTCTTATCCCGTTGGGAACAAAAGAGTTATTCACTGTTGCCTCTTCACTTTAAGGTAATGGGTAAGTAGAGAAAATGAACTAAACTCTTGGATGATGGTTAGGCTTCTCCTGCCTGAATGACTGGGTATATTTTATCCTGATTGCACAATTTCCATAACATTCTTCCTTAATTTATCTGTTCAGCTGTCTGGACAGACATGTTGAGGTCTATCAATGATTTCACTCTCAGTTGCAGTAAATTACAAAGAACCAGACTGTGCTGGGATTACCGTCCCTTCTGGAAAAATCAAAGGAAGTCTTTAAAGCCCAGCCAGATTTTCATTGTTGGGAGTCTCCAACTCCATCAAAAGGAGAGACAGTCTAGACAAAACACCTACAAACTTCACTCCCATCTAAAAATGTAACTGTTGATTTTGTGGGGAGCCTTTCACAATTTCTGCTCAGATCACCACAATAAATTACATCCTTGATGCTTTGAGTTATTCCACTGTCTCATGAATCCACATGAAGAGACATTTGATAAAATACTCCCCTTCCTCTAATCTAGGTTGCTGGCCCTCCTAGTGTCAAATCCAAGAAATTCTGGATTCCAAGGAAACTCATAAACAGCATTGCTTTGGTTTGGGAGCTATCCACATTAGGTAACTCCTGGAGAGCCACTGAAAAACTCATGGAAATCCTTCATCCAGCAGAGACCAAGAAATCTAGGCCATGACATTGTAGATGGGGAATGAGGCAGGGAATGAGGTGGAAACAGAATGTTAAAGCAGATCCAGCCAGTGTCCTGAAGCCCCTGTGGTACAGGTCTGCATCCCTGACATCCCTGACCCAGGATACCCCCCACATCCCTGCCTTCCAGGGCTCCCAGTGCCTTTACTGGGGAGCATGCCAGGCAGGCAGGTCCCAGCTCTGGGTGCAGAGTGGAACGAGAGCAGAAATTGGGGTGAGGGTGCCCAGGTTGCCCCCAGAAGCTGTGGCTGCCCCATCCCTGGCAGTGTTGAAGGTTGGATGGGGCTGGGAGCACCCTGGGCTGGTGGGAGGTGTCCCAGCATGTGGCATGGGGGTTGGAACTGGGTGAGTTTTAAGGTCTTTTCCCACCCAAACCATTCCATGCATTCTGTTTCCACTGGATGCACATTGTTAATAGGTGACCTGGCTCTGTCCTGGGCATGGTGCCCTCCAGGAAGAGGAACCAAAGCTGTTCCTGGGACTCAGCCCTCTGCCCTGCTCAGGTGGTTGTTCCACCTTCCCTACAGTAAATCCTTCTCCAGACCAGCAGGATTGTGGCATCCAGGAGCTAATCCAGGTCTGCCCCTCTCTGTCTGCAAGTGCTGACACTGGCATGGCACCTGTGTCCATCCCACCACAGTGGTGCCACTCTGGGAACTTCTTCCCAGAGGGATGGAAGAGAGACAATTGAGGAAACTCACAGACAGCACTGAGTTACTAAGAGTTTTGGGGAAAACCAGAAGTTTTTGGGAGTAGAAATCAGTTTATTTCCACTGCTCACACTTGGTGGAAGTTTGCAAGCTCAGGTTTTGACATCCCATGCTGTGCTGTGCTGTGACCCTCCAGCAGAGTTTTCCTAATTCCCTTTTTTTGACAGTTGTGATCCAGTGCAAATCCACTTGGCTGCAGTACCTGGAAGTTGGTGGATGTGGAGGATTAGAAAGCAGGTAAACGCCAGAGCTGGAGAACAGCACCTGGGATTAGTACATCACCACAGACAACGTGATGAGATGGGTTCATCTGCTCAGATCAGTCCCCACATTCTTGTAAGAGGCAGCAGAGCCAGAGGAATGCAGAGAACACACAGACTGGTAATAATTAATTGTTTCATTGTGACACTTCATGGAAAGGCTCATTCATTTCCAGGTGTTTTCAAACTGGGGGGGTTTATCCTGGTGATGGTCAGGTGCTATGGGCAGGTCCCTTGTTCCCTGGTGCTCTCCCAGTCTGGGAAATCCAGAGCTTGTGGAAATCTCCCACCTCTGCCTGCCACGTGCCTGGGGCTCAGTGCTGGTTCTGCTCAGATCTTCTCCGTGCTGGTGGCACCAGGAGCAGACGTGGATCCCACCCTGCCCTTCCCTGGTCCTGCTGGAAGGCAAGATGTGGGAGAGGGCTGGGAGGCAGGACCCTGAAGGTCCTAATGGCCTAATCCATACCCTGATGCAGGGAAGGGACTGGCACCTCCTTGCTGGGACAGTGGCAATGAGTCCTCACATGCAGAATGCCACATGTCTGGGTCTCCTGACCATCACCCACCCAGTGCTTGGGGGATATTGGCACTGAGTACAGGCAGCAAGGGAGGATCTGCAGGGGCTCTGAGCTGGAGAGAGCTCAGAGCTGGATCCTCCCTGCTGCAAGGTCAGGCTGCTCCTGATGTTCACTTTTCCCTCCCCATGGCTCCAGGCAGGGAAATGACCCAGATGTGGCTCCACATAAAGGAGAGAGGACTCCCCACCAGCCACTTCTGCTCCCAGCTCCCTGGGATCTGCAGGATGTGGGGACCTTTACCTGCTGACACCGAAAACCCTGAGTCACAGCCCAGCTCTGGCCCTCTTTAGGTATGGATTGGGGAAGGGGTGACCCTAGCACCACCACAACTGCTTTCCTGGGAGAAAGGCAGCGAAGTGCATGAGCCATGTCTGGAGATGAGATGCCCCATTGGTGACTCAGTGGCACTCCCTCTGCTCATGCACCAAAGCAGCATCTGTCCTGCCCAGACAAGTTGCACCAGCATGAGCAAGAGCTGAGAGTCAGCAGTATCCCCAGATGCCAGCACCTGAGAGCCCCATCCTGCTGGGATCCACCTGCAGGAAAAAGCCCTTCCTGGGGGAACTCACGGTGGGCACCGTTTAAGGAATTCATTGTGCACAGGGAAAACCCCTCCTCGGAATGCAGAAAGCCAAGGAAGTGCAGGGAGCATGGCAGAATCCAGGCTGAGGAGGGGCTGCACCTTCTGAAACCCCCGGGACAATGGGAGCTGTGTTCCCACCTCCTCTGTGCAGGGCTGGGAAGCCCCGGGAGCAGCATTCCAAGGATGTATCCTCAGGAACTACCCAGCTGGATGAGCTGAGGGAATGCTCTCTGCTCTTCCCTGGAGCTCCTCAACCCCACAAGCTCCTACTGCCCTGGCCATGGGTGCTGCACTCTAGAAAATTCTGTGTCCATCACCCAGCCCCGACCTCCATGGAGACCCCATTCCCAACAAATTGGGATTTGTGTTTGAGGAGTGCAGAGGCAAGCAGGTAAAGACAATCGGGTGTTGGCAATCACCAGGAGGAAGGTGTGAGGTCCTGTTAAGCCCACCTGTGCCCCATGAGGGTTGGTCCCCACTGGGCATGAGCAGAACTGGGGGACCAACCCTCATGGGGCACAGGTGGGTTTAGCAGGAGCTCACACCTTAACAGGAGCTCAGAGGAGCATGCCAAGCAGTTGGTTTCCCTGATCTCTGTTCCCTGGGCAGGCAAGTGGAAGCACCTGGCATGGCTCTACAGGACCTTTGCCAAAATCTGATTCTTCTCTGGGAAAAGGTTTCTGAGAGAGATCCTGTGGTTCTCAAGGAGACCTGCCAGGTATGGCTGTGATGGTCTGATCAGCCCCAGCCATGACAAGGTTGATCTCAGCTGTGCTGAAAACGTTCAGTGTGCATCTAATGGAGCTTTGGGGCACCTGAAGCTTCTAAGAAAGGAATATCAGTCTGCTCCAGGGCAAAGACAGGTCTACTCTTAGGTCTCTGTGGTGATGTGGCTTGGGTGTATGGCAAAGTAACTGCTGGTGGTCTCTCTCCTCAAGGTCTTCATCTGACAACAAAACAATGTGGAGTTCTGCTGCAGGCCTATGGAGACCACAGCTCCCAGCCCTGGAGCTCCATGGCTTGTCCAAGACCTGGGCTTGGACCTGGCCAAGAAAAAATGATGAACTTTGAAACAAGCAGGACTGTAAGAGGGCAGCAAAGCTCCAGTACAGAGACAGGATTTCCTCGTGTGCTAAAAGGTGTTGCAGGCTGCAGCTAGGACAGGTCCAAAACAGCTCCAGTCATGGGTTAACAAAAAACCCTGCTGGATCTAATGAACCTGGTGGGTCTGGTGCAACTCAAATTCTAGCAGAGGACGAGAGCAGATAGGAGAGCCCAAGGCAGCTTTGAAATCTCCTGATGTCACCAACTCTGACCTCAGACCCAAAAGTTCCCAGACATTCCCTCACACCTGTTAGACAAAAAGCCTGTGATAACAACTGCTGATGGGTATCTGGATCTGTAGAAAAATCGTGGTGTGGATGAGCCCTGCCCTGGGAGGCTTGGGCTGTAACCAGTTGTGTGGGACTGTGGGAAAGATCGTGGGACTGGAGTTACAGGGTATAACTATTGCCTTCTTGCCTCCAAAAAATAGTGAGTAACATGGTCAGGCAGTAGGTGACACACCTGATGAACAACATTTACAGAAATAACTGGATATCAAGGCAGTAAATTGGATTGGTTTCTCAGCACTGGGCTGATTTATCAAGATTTAGCAGAATCCTGCCCACAACAGCTACAACAATCTACACCATGGTCTAGAAGCCCAAGCCCAACAGTGAGATTAAAGAAAGGATGATTCTAATCTGGCTGTGGTTGTGAATCCATGAGGTGACAACAGGATCTGGGAACAGGGCCTTGACCTCCACACCAGCCAGCCAAAACCTGCCAGAGAGGAATGCAAGCAGGAGGATGCTGGAGTCTGGCAAATTGATGGAGGTGTGAAGTGTTTCTGGCTGGGTTGGAGTTAATTTTCTTCATAGCAGCCCATAGGGTTGTGTTTTGTGTCTGTAAGAGTCACAGCAATGCAGCCAGGCCTGTTACTGGGAGGGTGGTAAGACACTGCCAACTGGGGAACAGCATTTTTATCAGAATTGAAAATTCCTGGTGTTTTTCAGACATTTTTGGCTGGAAATTCTCTCTGTTCAGACCAACGACTACCAAAAATGAAAGATGGTGGCTGAAAGCTTTGAAAAGTGCCTTTTGGACTTCTGGCCTTTTAATGGAGAAGTTTCAGAGAGAGCAGCCATGGAACCCTCAGCCAGCAGAAACTGAGGGTCCAGCCCAAGGGATCATCTTGGTTATGGGGATCCAGGATGAGATCCCCCTGATGCAGCCCATCTGGGCAGACTTTTCTCCTGGTACCAGCACTGGAGTGAGGGATACAATCCATTCCTTTCTGAACTCTTTCCCAGGGAACCACCGATCCTGCCAGCATCCTCCCTACCATAAACCAGAAAAGCTTGGGTCTCTGTGGCTTGCTTTGGAACCATGCCTCCCCAGAGAGTGTGTGATTTATAAAGGAAGAATCTCTGAGCATTTATGACAGCAGAGGAGGAGAACTTCTGCATCTGTTTGTAGCAGCTTGGCTTCTTGGCTGCAATCCACAGCCCAAGGTAGGAGATGAACACCAGGCACATTCCTTGCCAAGCTCCCTGCCCTCCAAGGGCTACAAGATGCCTGCAGGGATTTGGGCTGAGGTGCTCTGCAGCAATGGTCTGGCAGGGCTTGGGAGCTCCTCTGGTGGGACAGGCTGGAGTTCAGAGATGCCAAGGGCTGGATGGTGGCATCTCTGCTCCCCTGAATAACTGGCAGCTTTCCCCTGCCTGCAGCAGTCCCAGTGGTGTCACCAGGAAGCCACAAGACATTAGGCTGTCCCAGTTCTTGCCTGGTCTCATTCTGGGGTGGCTGGGTGGTCCCTGTGCACCAAGAAAAGCCTTTCTTTTGTTGTCAAGTGGGTAACCAGAGCCTTCCTGCCTCCAGCACACGGTGCTGCCTGGCTCTGGCTCACACTGAGTCCTCCTGAGTCACCGGCAGTGGGGACCCCACTGGCAGAGATGTTCCACCCACCAGTGGGACTGGGAAAGCCTGGGACAGGGCTGGGGAGCTGGAGCCTCCTGCCAAGGAGCCAGACCCAGCTCCTGGGAGTTCAGCAATTGATAAATTGCTGTGGACAGACCCGAGTCACCTCCCCCAGTGGGAGGAAGCCTTTGGTCTGTGCTCCCTGTGGTCCAGGGGGATCTCCTGCTCCTGCACTCCTGAGTTCACAAGGTCCAGGAAGCAGCAAGGCAGGGGCTCTACTTGACCATAAGAATATAAAAATTCCCAGAAAGCCAGCATGCATGGGATGTCTTGGTCAGAAGGCTTTGGCCCTGGGACAAACTGACAGGAAGAGAAGTGGATAAAGAAGGAGCATGACAGCCAAGAGCATGGGGAAACCTCAGCTCCAGAGCCAAGGAGGGTCCTGAGCAGCCAGGGATGCTCGGAGTTCATCAAACTGGAGCACAGCAACTGGTACAGACCAGCCACTAGACACATGTCTGTGGTTTACAGATTTTTGGCACACATCTTATCAGGGGAATTGTTTTTCTGTCTGGATATTCAAGATGTCTGGGATGATCCCTTGCTCCAGGGGCAGTTTTGGTAGTTCAGGGCTGTTGAAAATCTGCCCATCTTTACTTTGGAGAGGGTTTTCCTTGACAATGCTCAGCTGCATGGCTGTGCCCCAGTCCCAGTGTCAAGGCTCAACTCCCCAAGCTCTGCTGGTGAGCTCTGGTTAGATGTGGATGCAGCAGCCAGCACGATCTTCTGGACAACTCTTCAAAAAGATTTTTTTCTAAAACTCTCAAGCCAATTCTGGAGTTGCAGTGTCTCTGTGTGACACTCCAGACCTTCCTCTGCTCCTTCCAATACCACTAAGACTCTGTGGACCCTTCCTGGCAGGAATTTTGAATTCCCCCTTTCAGCCTCTGCCAGAAAGAGCATCAGGTGAGAAGGAAGCTCCTTTGCCAAAGTGCTGTCTCTGGTGGGACCCTGGAGAGCTTTCAGCATGCAGCTATTTGGCTATGCACCTATATCCTGAGCATTCCACACCTTTCTGGGAAGAGTCTGTCCAGGAGAAGATGCCACAGAAATGGCAGGAGAGGCCTAAGAGTGATGGAAAATCCTGTGTGTGCACTCTCCTTTTGGACAGAATTATTCCCCATCCCACCTCCTGGTCAGAGAGCTGAAATGAAAACTCTGGAATTCCAGACTTGAACCTGCCTGCTGGTTCATGCAACATTGCAGGAGGATGAAAACCTGGATGCTTGGGAAGAGTCTCTGGGTGTTTGGTACCATCAGTTCAATCTGCTCAATGGACCAAGTCCAAGAGGGGAGGATTGGTGCCTGCTGGATGGAGCTCATCACTTAACCCCCAGGACCACAGCAGATTTAGGCTGTGGCAGGCAGAGCCAGCACTGCTGCTCAGGAAAGGAGAAATCCTCTTTCAAGTTAGGGGCCCAGTCCTAGCAAAACACTCCTTTCCCTTTCCACATCTCCCTGCTTTTGGTTCAGCTCTTCAGCAAGTCCAGCTGGGTGCAGACCTGCCTCTGCCCTCTCCTAGGTGACAGCCCCTGGAGCAGGGGAGCCAAGACCTTTAACCAAAATCTTTGAAGTCAGTGGAAAAAACTCGAGCTGATTTTGGGGCTTTCAAAGCTGATGGAAATCAGAGGAGGATGAAATCATCCACCCACCTTCCCCAGGAGAGGCAGCTGGAGCTGCGCGCCGGGCTCCAACCTGATATTTTGCAGAGCTTGTGACAGCACCTGGCTCCCCAGCAATCCCCTGGTTAATGGGAATCGGGTGCAGGAAAGGGCAAGGAACGACTGGAAGCTGATGGCAGAGGCTGCACAGAGCCACAGCCCCTGTGAACACCAGATGGCTCCAGCACCAGGAGCTGCTTCTCTGGTGGCTCCAGTCAGGGTGCCTCAGAAAGAGCCTCAGGAACAATGACATATCTGATGGAATTATTTTTTTTTTTCTGCAAAAAAACTACTCTGGAATAGCTCCTTCTGGAGATACCCTTCTGAGAGTCTTCAGAGGGACTTGTATTTGGGAATCATGCCTGAATCCAGGACTGCTCCCAGGAAAGCTGTCAGTGCAGGCAGCAAGGCTCTGCTTCCCCCATGCAGACAAAACCTAATTCCAAGCTGAAATTTCCTTAGGACACATCTTGTATTTCAGGATCTTTTGGTGCTACTTTCATCTCCAATCCACATATTGCAGTCCTATAATAATAATAATAGCAATAATAATAGTAATAATAATAGCAATAATAATAATACCTTTTGTATGTACATAGCACCTTTCATCCAAGGATCTAAGTCACAATTACAGCCCCACACATTCCTGTATATTACAGCCCTATAATTCCAAGACTGCTCAAGTATCCAGACTTCAAAGGGAATGTGGATTTCCCCTCCAGCCCAGTCAGGGTGCCCAACATGCTGGAGACGTTTCAAAGGTGTTTCCAAGGTGCCTTGGCAGTAGCTAGAGATCGTCAGAAAGAGCCAGAGGAGCTCTCTGAAGCCAAAAGGAGCCTTTGTGGATTCTTTCCTCCCCTCTCCCAGCCACTCCGTGGTAACCCTGGAAAGCCACTGCAGCCCTGGGATGAGGACAATGATCCCAGGAGACCCGTGAGTCTGTGCAGGGGGAGATGAAAAGGTGGACACGATGTTAAAAGGAAAACCAAGTGACAGGAGCAGCTCAGAACCCACAGCACTTCAGACAAAATTAAATCCAGGGAAAAATTATGCTCCCCTGAAAAAAAAAAAAAAGAAAAGGGGGGGGGAGTCCTAAAGATGCTAAAAAACCTACTGGGCAAGGTCCTGAGCAACCTCATGTGCTGGACCTGCTTTGGGTAGGAGTGGGGATCAGAGATCTCCAGAGGNGGGGGGGGGAATGGTGGAATATTTAATTGTCATATCTTTTTTTTTTTTTGCAAAAGTGTTGAAAGGTTTTTTCAAGTCGCTGGAAAAAATTAAAAGTTGTTTTGGGGAGGTCAAAGTGAAATGTTTCAGGGATATCCAGAGCAAACTCATTTTGGTTTGGTTTGGTTTAGTTTTAATTGCCTGGGAAACCTGACAAAAAAAAAATAAATCTGTTTAACACAAGCCAATCTTTCTCCCCCTGTTTTGGCTTAGCCAAAGAGCTGGAGTAGCTTTTATTTACCCCCATACACTCAGAAAGAAGTGTATTAAAAGCAACGTAGCTTCCTGGAGGAAACAGATTAGACTATAGAGCTGGGGTTTACAGGAGCTCTGGCCAAGCTTCATCTCACCAGCTGGGTTTATTTCCTCCCCAGAGTTTGCCAGGGCTGCCCAGGAGCTTTTAACCAGGTGCTGGATGGGGCTCCAGAGGAGGATCTCAGGAGATGCTCTGGCTTGTGGCTGCGTCCGTGAGCAGGGAGGGGTGAGGTCAGTGGACATGAAAGGCAGGCTGCAAATCCCAAAGTTTAGTATTGTTCCTTCATGTTGTGGCTGAACAAATGAAAAGCTCAAGAATTTTTTAATAAACTTTTAAAAGGGGTTTTTTTAGCTTGAGAGGTTCAGACATGTGGAAGGAAAGTGCTGAGAGTCTCCAGCTCTTCTATAGGGCAGTTTTAATCAGTGGATCTCAAAGCACATGAGAGAAGGGTTTATTAGTAAGAAAGACTGAGGCACAAGAAAAGCAGTGGACTTGCTTGTGGAAAACCATAAGGCTGGGGCAGAGCTAGAAAACAGCCTGAATTTCTTCTCCAGTCCCCTGTATCTTCCAGCTCCACCATCCAAAGGAGCCAAAGCTCACGGGGCACCTGCCTCTTGCCCAAAGGGCTGAGTCTTAGTGTCCTTTCATCTTGGAGAATGCAAGGTGGAAAGCATCTGCAAGGTGGAAAGTCATGGAAAAGGCTGATCCTGGAATTCCTGGCCAAGCCAGAGCAGCCAAGTGAGGAGCAGGGCAGGCTGGGTGTGCTGGCTCGGCTCAGCCCCACCACAGTAACCAGCATGGGCTGCAACACGTTTCCTCTCCCCTTCTTCAATAAATCAGGGCTTCCAGCATTCATGCTTTTGTCACTAATAAATCTTGAGCTGTCTTACACCACATGAAAGGACGACAATCCCATAACCAACAGGCACTTCCCAGGACTGCAGCTGCAAACACAACCTGCAGCAGGAGAACCTGCCCCGAGTCGGAGAGGTGAAAGGCAGCAGGTACAGCAGGGCTGGCCCTGCCCTCAGCAAAAAACCCACCAGAGCACACGTCAATCTGGTCCCTGCAACAGGCACTTCATTAACCCAGGGAAGTCTCTGGCACAGGAAATTAATGCAACAATAAAAGTCTCACCTGCACCTACAATCCAGGCCCTCGGTTGTGATTCTTTCTGCAAATACAACACCTAAAGTTTTGTCTCTGCCCTTTGGCACCTGGGGCACATGCTGCTTGGACAGGAGGTTTTCCAGTCTTGGGACAGAGCCTTGGGACTGTACTTGACAAATCCCATGCCCCTAAGTATGGGGAGAAGAGAACCTTACAGCACAGCTCGATGACTCTGCAGCTCGTTCTTCCCTTGGGAGATGCTGAGCAGCAGCAGCAGCAGAAGTTCTGTGTTCATGTCCACAGTCAGATTGACTCAAAATGCCTGGGAGGTCACCAAAGCTCCCACTGCTTTTGCTTTTCCCAGCTCCCAGGTACTGGGAAGTTGGTGGGGACATTGCAACTGCAGAAATAGGAGGTTCAGCAAAATTTGTAGGATCATGGGATGGGTTGGATGGGAAGGGACCTGCAAGATCATTCAGTTCCAATCCTCCTGCATGAGCAGGGACACCTCCCACCAGCCCAGGGTGCTCCCAGCCCCATCCAACCTTCAACACTGCCAGGGATGGGGCAGCCACAGCTTCTGGGGGCAACCTGGGGCTCAGCATCCTTACAGTCAAGAATTTCTTCCTGAAAAGAATTTCATTTCATCTCCATCTCCCCTCTCCCAGTTTAAAGCCTTTTCCCCTCATCCCATCCATCCATGCCCTTGACCAAAGTCCTGCCCCAAGGACTGGAGGCCCTCCAGGCATCAGAAGATGCTCTAAGGTCTCAACTCAACCTTCTCTTTTCCAAGCTCAACAGCCCCAGCTCAGCCTGGCTACAGAACAGAGGTGCAGAGATTGTTCCCAGCAAACAGAATTTCCTCTCACGTTCTCTGGGATACAAGATCAGTTTCTATCTAAAATTGCAAATGTCTTTGCTGCTGGATTCTCTCACACAAAGATGAGAATTTGCTTTGCTGTGGCTTAAAAATATCCATAATTGGAAACCTCTTGGGAGCTGCAAGATGCAGTGAAAGGCCAGAGTCGTGCCCACACCAGATCCCCTCCTTGGGAAGGTGACTTGTGACTTCAGACAGCGCAGGCCCTTGAGATCCCTGATGCTGGGACTCACCATCCCACTACTCCCACTGGTGCTGGGAGGTGACACCGACCGTGGGGAATGTCCCAGGGTCTGCATAGCTCAATGTCACCTCACAAAACTTTTCAACACCTGTGTGGGGCAAGCTCCCAGCAAGCCTGTCCTCCTGTGTGCATCCCCAGCTCTCCCACACCCTTCTTGGCAGAGAAAACCACATTTCTTTTTCCTCTCCCACCATGGCACGTACAGCTCTGAGGGGTGACATGTAAGTGCTGGGGCTTCACCTTCCCTTTGAATAAAGGGGAATATTAGGAATTAATCCCCCACGGGGACATTCAGTGTTGGGAACTACCCTGTCTCACCTGGGTCTTTTTATGGTGGGACCTGTGGCTCCTCACAAGAGGACACAGCAGGTCCCTTGAGCAGATCCTACCCTTCCTGGTGGGTCTGACTCCCTCCACTCTCATGCTTTTCCTTTCCAAAACCCTTCAGAGGTTTAAAGAGCCACTGGAGGAACTGCAAACAAGATAAATGGAGACAGAGAGCTGCAGAACCTCAGGAGCCTCCTGTCATCCCCTGCAGGAAGGAGGCTGGAGAGCTGCCCTCCTCCATCTCTGTCAGCAAACCTGTGCTGTTGGAGCTCAGAAATGAGCATTGCCCCTTCCTGGATCCTGGATGGATACCTGCAAGGCTGGAGGCACCACCTGGGCTTTGCTGTGTCCTCCCCTTGATCCCCACCCCAGGCAGAGCTCCTGCCTCCCCGTGCTGCAGCCTGGCTCTGGTTTGTCTGCCTTTACCCTTGGTCTCCTCTCCAGGATGGCTGCTGGAGATCTCTCTTCAGCTCCTACCAAACTCGGGTCCTTCTCTAAGACCTCAAGCTGCTCTACCAGCCCTCACCACCACTGTGCTGATCCCAGACTTGTTCCCAGCTCCTCTCTGGCTCCCCACAGCCTCTCCTGGCTCCCTGGCACCCAGACAGGACCCTGTGGGGAGCTCAGTACTGGGCCCCATTCCCCTCTCCCCCAAAAACTGTGGTTCTGGAAGGTGGGTCACCCATTTCAGACTGCCCAAGGAGCCCAGTTTGTGGGCACCCAGCCCAGCTCCCCCCTGAAGGACCTGGGGAAGCAGCTTGTTCACCAGCAGTGGAGGCCTCTATCACCCAGCTGAAGTGTCCGGGCTGATAGGCAGCAGCACCCCAAACCCTGAGGGGGACTTGGGGGGGTCCTTCAGCCCCACTGCAGGGAGCTGGGAAGCTCTGTGCTGCCCTTTCCCTTCTCCACTCCTCTGCTGCTCCCTGACCCAGGCAGGTGCAGCGGGGGGAGAGGCTTCTGCAGCTCCATCGCTGCCTTTTGGCACCAGAGACTGCCAGAATCAAAGAGCTTTTCAAAGAAAACCCTAAACTCCTTTAATCGCCAGCTAGAGCTCCTCCCGCACAGATCTAAGGGCCATGAGCTCAGTGTTTTCGTTGCTCCAGGCAGATTTATGAGCTTATTCTTCAAGGAAGGGCGGGAGAGAGGGGAGGCTGTGGCATATTGCTTGGCCCGGGGGGAGGGCAGGGAGGAGAGGGGGGAGGCTGGAGACTGGAGACTGGAGGATGGAGACTGGAGGATGGAGACTGGAGGATGGAGGCTGGAGACAGGAGGATGCAGAATGGAGGATGGAGGATAGAGGATGGAGGATGTGGGATGGAGGATGGGGGATGGAGGCTGGAGACTCCCTGCTCCTTCCCTGCTCCCTCCCTGCTCCTTCCCTGCTCCATCCCTGCTCCCTCCCTGCTCTATCCCTGCCAGGGAGCACTGGGATCAGGGATGGCTGGGAAGCAAGTGCAGGGTATGTCTGGCTTCTCTCCCTCCTGCAGGAATCTGGGAACCTCTAGCTTTGGGATGGGGCAGGTCCTGTGTCTCCTCCCACAGCCCTGCTCACCCCCCAGACAGCAGGCTGTCCCAAACAGCCCTGCAAAGGATGCCTCCTTCCTTTGGAATAGGAATCTGGGAATGTCTCAGCCATGACCTGTGTAACTAAAGCCACAGCTCTCCACCTTGTCACCTGCAGCATCACCTGCAGCAAATGGAAGCAGCTGGGGGCTGTGAGCATCCCGTGGATCCCACCCGTGGATCCCACCCGTGATGGCAGCAACTGAGTAAAGCAAAAGCATCCCAAAGCATCCCCAGCTCTTGTTACCAAGAGGCAAAAGGCAGCAGAGCTTGTGGCTGAGAGCTGGTGAGGAGCTGACATGAACCTGAACATTTCACCTCCCTGGAAATCCAGAGGCCTCAACATTTCCTTTTTCTTGAACTGAGAACAAAGAGCCAACACATCAATATTTAGTATAGGACAAAAAAAAAATCAATACCTGATGTTCTAGAAACATTGGGTTGCTTTGCTCTGACAGCTTTGGAGTCCTGCAGTGCAAATATCTCTGGGTAAAGGTAACAGCAGCAGGTAAAAATATGTAAATGAAAAAAAAAACCAACTTTAAAGCCACCATGGAGTGGCTCTTGATTCAATTGTTACCACATTTCTCACATTCACAGTCCCATGAACCCATTTCCATGAAGCTTTTCCTTCTCAACGAAATGAGTGATTGCTTGGGGCATCATCCCACCAAATCTGCTCCTGACCTCCCTGTTCCTGTGAATATTCCTGTGGAGAGGATGCTCCCTCCTCAGCATCTGAGGGCTGCAGTGTGGCAGGTTTTGGGCAGCCAGAGGGGGCTTGGGGCTGGAGGGAGCTGCCTTCAGCATCACTGCAGGTGGCAGCTGAGGCTCTGCAGGCAGAACCTTCAGCTCCTACTGCCTCAGCCACCTGGGGTTTTGTGGGTGCTGAGAAAATGCAAATAAGAGGGAAGAGGCATCTTCCACTGGCTCCTTCCCTGCTCTGGTGACAGCAGGGTGTGATATCAGGGAAGTGGCTGCTTTGCTGTGTGTCAGAGCATCCCTGCAGGACCCCATCAGGGACATCAGAGAAGAGCATGTGAGTCCCCCAGGGCTCCCCCCTGGATGCTAAATTCCCCACCATGGCTCAAAAATGTCTCTGCAAGGTGAGAACAGACCTGAATGCTCCTGATCCCATTCACTTCCATGGAAACACTGGGGACCAAGCAGCTTCATGTCCAGGCAGGTTCCTGAGGTGCCTCCTGATCCCTGGGAGCAGCCAGACTCTCTGCTGCTCTTTCCTCCCCCCCCAAATCCTGCTGTGACAGCAACAGCTCAACAACCTCAGCACCTGTCTTGTGCTCCAGGTCTTTGCTGGCTTTCCAGGACAGAGAACCAGCAGTCAGCTTCACTGCAGGGGCTGGGACAAGGCCCATCCCTAATGCCTCTGGGAATGTGGCACAAAGCAGGGTCAGAGCCTGACCACACCATGGTGCTGTGGGTCCTGGGACCCTGGGCAAGGAGCAGATGGTTCCTCCAGGTGAGGAATGGCTGGTGTCCTGCAGGTTTGGCTCCATCATCCTGACTACTTCTGCTGCCCTGTTAACCTTCCTGCTTCCCTCTCCCACATCACCAGACTCCCTGCTCCACCTGTGCCCCCTCCCCCCACTGCTCATACCAACAGGTCTGAAATATTCTTCACAAGAGAAGAAGAAATGGAGGAATGCTATTGCTGTCATTAAACTGGGAGGGTGCAGAGGAGATGGAGCCAAACTCATCCTGGAGTTGTGCAGAGGAGGAATGAGAGGTACCAGGCAGAAGCTGGGAAATTGCAATTATACAGTGAGAAAAAGGTTTCCCATTAGGATGGTTAAAAATAGGGAAAAGGGGGAGGGAATCCTAAAGATGCTAAAAAACCTACTGGGCAAGGTCCTGAGCAACCTCACGTGCTGGACCTGCTTTGGGTAGGAGTGGGGATCAGAGATCTCCAGAGGCATCTTCCTGTGTAAGATATTTTGTGATTCAGGACAATTCTTCCAGTTCCTCCCTGTGTCTCCTTGGTCTGGGCTGGGGACAAGGCACTGCAAGATGTGAAGTTTCCAACCAGGCTGTGTGCAGGGCTTGTGTTTGCTGGCTGGGCAGACGACCTGATTGCTGCAGACACCTTTCCATCTGGGGGTACTACTGAGGGTCTTCTCTGCTGAGCAATAGGTGCCCCATTTCTTTGAACCCCCTGTTTCCTACCAGCCATGGATGGCCATGCCAGCACGTCCCTTTTTTTTTTATTATTATTATTTTTGTGTGAAACAGGAGCAGTTCCAGAAAACTGAGAGCATCCCTTCACTTCCCAGCACTTCCAACAGTCCCACTAAACATGGGCTGGCAGCAAGATGTGGGCTCCCAGTGCTCAGGTGGTGGGTGATGGGCAAGGGGACAGCAGGGACTGAATTCCCCCAGCCCATTTTCCCATTTTTTCCCCATCTTTCTTCGTGCCCCTTGGTGCTCTCTCCCCCCTTTGCACTCTCATGACTCTGCTGTCCTCTCCAAAGAGCCCTTGTCAGCTCCAGCCCCAAAGGCAACAATCCTGCAGCTGGTGCTGGCCATGAACAACCAAACCCTGGGGTCTGACACGCTGGTGTCAGCTAAAGGAGAAATCTGCTCTTGGGACAGCTCAGAGCTTTGGGATGATACAGGTCACGGGGTCTCTGGATGTAGCTGAACAGGAGGGGGTGTGCTGGGTTGTGGTGTTTTATGGCTGGACTCTAAGACCAGGTTAAGAAGCAGTTCACCCCCAAAATTATGTCCTGCACTGAGCAGCTCTTAGAGGTGATTTGTTTCTCTCCCATCTCCCTGGCCACAGCTCCAAGCTCCCCAGTGATGCTTCCATTGGAAAAACTTGGGTCTGGATGGGGGTGATTGGGTTCAAGGTCAAGGAGGTGTGAGGGTGAAGAAGGACAGGGGATTTTGGGGAGAGACAGGCATGGCAGAGGCACAGCATCGTCAGGATGGGGCATGAAGATGAGCTCATTAGTGGTGAGGCAGTGCCTAACCAGAGGTTATTACAAGGAACTTTTATTTTACACGCAAGGGGATGTTGCTCTTTCCCGAAAGGAAGACCAGGAATTTGTTTAGAAGACATGGAGCAAAGGGTCTGGAAAGCTCTGGGAGCTCTTCAGCTCCACTCTCCTCAACCCCATCACAGGGCTTGCTCTTCAGCACTTGCAGCACTCAGAAAAAAAATAAATCTATCCATTTCTTTACATATCTGAATGTGGATCGGAAGCCTGAATTTACCTGAAGGACTTCCATTTCTCCCAAATATCCCTACTTTCCACAAAATTCATGCTGATTTGCTTTGAAAAAATGGCCCTGGCTGCACACCTTGTTACTAACACCTAACTAGCCTTCCGTGACTTGCTGCAGGTTGCCCAAGAAGACAGAAGTAGGGAGAAAACCCAGCTGCCCAGTCCTCCTCCAGTAACCCCCAGTTCACCCTCCCTTCCTACCACTGCTCCATCCTGTTCGTGCTCCATTCCCCAGTAGCCTTTAACTGGTAGGCGGCACATGTGCTGGTTTTCCCCAACTTGGTCCAGAAGGAAAACTTCTGGAGCCTCCAGCACCTCCCTGCTTGGACCCCAGGGAGTCCGGAGGTTCCCCCGGGGCCGCCCCGTCGGGGTCTGCGGGCGGAGGAGGTGTCACTGGCGCCACCGTGTGACACCGAGTGACACCGTGTGACACCGTGTGACACCGTCTGACACCGTCTGGCACCGTCTGACACCGTGTGACACCGTGTGGCACCGTCTGACACCGTCTGACACCGTGTGACATCGTGTGACACCGTCTGACACCGTCTGACACCGGCAGCAGCCGCGGGACAGCAGGATCCTGGCTCCAGGATGGACACGGTCCCCAGGCAGGGATACGTCCACCGGAGTCCCAGAGAAATCGGGATTTCTGCCAGGAGCACCAGGAGTCACCCACAGCACCGGGAAGGGGGGGGAACAGGGAACGATCCAACCGGAGAGTCATGGGATCACAACATCATCACCTCAGGGAATCCTTAGGGTTGGAAAAGACCTCCCAGACCTGGAGTCCACCAGTTAACCCAGCACTGCCCAGGCCACCACTGAACCGTGTCCCCCAGCACCACGTCCACATGGATTTGAAACCCCGGCCCAGGTCCTGACAACCCTTTCCAGAAGGAATTCTTTCTACCATCCAATCTAACCTCCCCAGGTGCAACCCCAGGCTGTTCCTTCAGCATCATTCAGCACCTGCCTGCTGGGATCCATGCACAAGGGGTCCCCAGCCCAGGGCTCTGTGTCACCCTCTGGCAATCAGAACCATTTGCCACGGAGATGGATCATGCAGGGAGCTCCCTGTGGCTCTCAGCCCAAGGGACAGCTCTGTGGAAAGGACAGGCACTTGAACTGGAGCCACTTGAGGTGATGGCAGAGGTGGAGTGGGTCCCAGACAGGGCCTTGCTTACAGCCCAGGGGGTTTTCACCACCTCCCATGGTCAAGAGCTGGAGGGATTTCTCACTCACAGGCAGCTGGAGCCTCAGGGTGTGCAGAGCTCTGTACATGGCACACCTCAGGGAACAAGGGTTCTGTGGTTCCCTCTCCCAGGGACACTGCACGCTTCTCTCATCTTTTATTTTCTCTAGTGAAAAAATCTCCTTTCCTGTCACTTTTTTTTTTTTTTTTTTTTTTTTTCCAGCTGACCCAATATAGCTCTGGCCATTCAACCACTGGCATAAGACAAAGCAACGTGCTCTGCAGGAAAGCAGGAGGAGCAGAGAAGCTCTTATCTTCAACCTGGCTTTGCAAAACCCTTCCTGAAGGGGCTTGGGGCTGCCCAGCTTCAACAGCAAAATAACAGCATTTCAGGACCTTCCAGGAACACCCGAAAACCAGCGGCACCATCTGTGTGTCACCCCTGGACACAAGCCCCTTCTGGGCATGATGAGCACAAAACCAACATCCCCAGCACACCTTGGGGGCTACCAGTTGCCCACAGCACCTTTGCTGCATCCCAACACCTGAGGTCCAGCCCAGCCCACCTGCTGCACAGCTGAAGGTGGTGGCTGCAGAATTTTCTTCAAATAAACAGATCAAGTGTCTTCCCCGGAGCATGCCAGGGCCAACTTGTCTCCCTGAGAGAGATGTTTCCTCTCCTGGTCAAACCCTGAGATCCTCCCAGAGAGTCCCCTGCTCACCCTGGGGACATCCTCTGTCTCAACCAGAGTCACCGAGACCATTTCTGGGTCTAGAAATGAACTCACCAGTCTCTGTGGTAGTTCAGCTCTTTGGAGTATTAATAGCAGAAAGGATGGGAAACATTCAGATAATTAAGAATTTTTAAATTAAAACCAAACCCAAACAAACCCTACCAGAGCCCCCACAAGTCTTATAAGACTTTAATATTAAATTTTCAAGAGGCAGCTTGGACACTGCTGGTGGCCAGCTCAATCCCCCAGATGCAAATCCCCCAAAGCCATGAGTTATCACAGCTATTGAAATGTTTGAAAGAAGGATCCCCAGAGCAGTTTGCACTAATTGCCCAGTATAAATACTCCATTATGTTCTCAGACAATCAGAATCTGCCCAGCAAATCAGCTCCTCTGATCCACTGTAATCAAGAAGCAAAGCATGCAGAACACGGCAATATAAACAGCGTCTGCAGAGGGGTGTGGGGAGGAGGAGGGGGAGCTGGCTGGGCTTGGCAGGTCCAGATACCTTTTTTTTCTTTTTTTTTTTTTTGTTGCTGTTCTTTTGGTTTCCTTCACGTTTCCAGCGGAAATTTAATTTCATTTTCGGGGAAAACGCAAGACCAACTTCCAAGCCGGAGGAAAACTCCAGCTGATGGAGGAGAAGGAGGAGGAGGAGGAGGAGGGGAGGAGGTTGTTGAGGAGGAAGCCTGGCCAAAGGAAGACCCCAGGGGGTTGTACTTACAGGTAAGCTGTGAGGGGGCTGAGATTCCTGGGGACCTCGGAAAGCCCCAGCTCGGAGCAATCCACCGAGAGCATGATGCCATCCTCCTCGCAGTGGCACTGGGGTGGGCAGGAGGGAGCAGTGCCAGGCTCTGCAGCTTGGATGCGGGCAGAAGAAGCCAGGAGAACACCCCAGAAGAAGAATTTGTCCATCTTCGCTTTGGCTAAAGCCTCTGGCACGGTCCGAGCTGGTGCCCCCGGCTCGGTGGGATGGAGGGGAGAGAGCTCCCAGGTCGGAGTGTGGGGAGGATGCAGGCAGGGAAGGGGAAGGGAAGGCATTGTTGAATGATCTTGGTTATTGGGTTTCAAGGGCTGGGCAGGGGCGTGAGAGACTCCGATGGGAGGAGTTAAAACTTTTCTGCTCTTTCCCTCTCGCCCGCTCTCGCTCTCGCTCTTAGGGCTGGCAGGAATTTCATTCAAAGGGAAGAAAGAAGGGGGGGAAAGAGGAGAGGAGAGAGAAGGGGGAAAAAAAGAAAAAAAAAAAGGAAGTGAGGAAAGTTAGAACAAAACCCNAATAAAGAACTGTTCACAGCTCCAAGACCTGTGCTTGTTTTGCAGCAATGTTCTTGTGAGGTATCAGGGCAGGGGAAGGAGAAGTTGGCTCCAGCAGGACAGAGGAGTAAAAACAGGGAGGCAGGAGTACCCAACCTGCACCTCAAGGGCTCCAGACTTTGGGACGCTGAAATCCAACCCCAGATAAAGGACTCTGTGTCTGCACCAGCTTCTGAAGTCAGGGTGCAGCAGGGGACTGAAGAGCTGACAGCGGGAGCTGGGCTGTCCCTCTGTCTGTCCCCTGGTCCCATCCTGGCTCACAAGTGGCCCCTTTGCTCCTGCCACCCCCGGGGCAGGGTCTGGGCAGGATGGAGCAGCAGTGTGCTGGTGATGGGCTCATGGGGACATTCTGTTTGACCTTCTTGCCCTGAGCTGCACCCCACTGGGGTCAGGTGCTGGGGTCTGCTTTGTCCACCTTGGGTCAAGTGGTCAGAGGTCAGAGGTCAGAGGTCAGTGATATTTGGCTGAGTGGGGGCTTGGGGCCATGTCACCCACAGCTCCATCACCCACAGCAGAAGGTCTGGCTCAGACAGGGCACTGCTTCTGCCAGCCCTGCCCAGGACCTCGGAATGTCCCCACAGGGATGGGCAGCAGGAAAGGATTTCTGCTGCTTGGGTGTCGAGGGGCTACCAAGATCTCTGGGCAGCAGAAGCACCTGCCTAGAAAAAGGGCTCTGGGTCTGCAGGAGGAGAAAGCTGCAAAGGCCAAGTCTGTTCCTGCCTCCTGCCCTGGCTGTTCAGGGTCTGAGAGATGCTCCTGGCCAGGGTTAATCTCTTTTCTCTCATGGCAGCAGGTTCAGTGAGGGGGGTTGAGCCACGTCTGCAATGGGGACAGGAGCTGAACAGGAGCCTCTCATACCCAGGGGGGCTTTAGGTGGATCTGGAGTCCCATCAGAGGGTGCTCCATCCTCTCTTGACCCTCCAGCCATGGAGGAAGTGATTGGGACTGGTAAGTAGGACCCAAGGTTTGGGTGGTTGCAGAAAGTGCACCTAGAAAATCTTCCCTTTGGCTGTGGCCATGCCAAGATGCCACGTGGCTTAAGCACAGGCTGGGAGATGGTTTTCCTGGTGCCTCTCCTTCTGAATTTGTCTTTTCCTTCTGGAAAAAACAGTTTCCTAATTGGTACTTCCATTATCTCAGGATAAAAGAGGTAGAAAAACTATCTGGGGGGAGTCAGGTGAATCTCCAAATCTCCAGCTCATCCAGGGGTGCCAAGCCCTGAGCCCTTCTAGTCACAAGATATTCCTCCTCCCCCCAAAAATGGCTGAAGATGGAGCCCAGGGTGATGCAGAGACTCTGGCTGAACGTGCCTGGCCTGAGTGGTGGAAGGAAGGATCTGAAACTGTTTTATTTGGATGGTCCATTTGGATCCTGCAGTCTCAGGACTGACACCTCATCACTGCTGAGGTCAGTGGAAACTTCATCACTGAGCACAGAGGCTTCTGGTGTAGGAGCAGGAACTGATTTTATTGGAATTAAGCCCCTTCCATCATGAGCTGCTCCGGGGCTGTCATTAATTAAATGTTTGCAATGTCTTTTGACAGCTCCAGATGTAAAACTCTGCTTGGTGGGGAGAGGGGAAAACTCCTTGGGGTGAGGGTTCCTCTTTGGGTTCCTTCACCAGCTTCCCCCCCAGCTGGGATGTGGGGCTTTAGCAGGGCCTGAAATGGGTGGATTTGCTCTGACTGCAGCCAGGGGTTTGGTGTCAGAGGAAATATCAGGCCTATCACTTGTCTCCTGGCTGCAACAGCAGCTTCTGTCTGCGGTTTCTGGGTCCCCCTCTCCCCAGCAGATACCAACTGCACCGAGAGCTCCTGAGAGTTTCTTGCTCAGTGAATCCTCCTTGGGGATCCAGGGCTCAGTATTAATAGAGATCTTTAAAAAAAACCCCTCACACTGAAGTGATTCCTATTGGAAATTGAAATGGAGCCATGTCTTCAGGAAGGCATTGACTGTAATAATATTTTTCACACAGTTTTAGGGGCAACTCAGCCAGGACTTGGTGGGCTTTGCTCTGTGTCCCTTTGCTTTGACTGTTCTCTTTGCTTTTTAGCCCAGATTCTCTCCTTTATTCCAATTCCACATTTGATTCCTGTGAGCTTGGATTATGGACACTAACACCCAAAGTTCACTTATTCCAGCGTGTCACTTGGCTCCTGGCAAAACAGAGTCTGGACACCAAGTGCTTGGGACCAAGGGAGCTTCGGTGCTTCCACGGGAAACCTGGAATTTCTGAGTGAGTCCCTCTGGGCTGGAAGTGTCACTTTTGAGCCAGCTCTCCCCGAAACTGCAGTTTGCTGCCAGCAGTGCAGGCTGCACCCTGCCCTTATTAAAGGCACCAGCTCCAGCTCATTCCCATTCCCAGGAGGATGTTTCCCTGCAGGGCTCAGCCGTGTTTCTGTGTTGTCCTCTAGTGGCAGCTGGGAAGTGGGGAGGTGAGCAGAGCCCTGCTGGAAAACTGAGCTTGGATTTGAAGGGATGGAGCCCAAAGCCTGGGATCTAACACCAGGGGGGTTGTGGCTGAGATGGGGCACCTCGGGGACAGGCAACATCCCAGCTGAGCTTCTCCCTCCCCAAGTTCTGGGTCCCCAAGACAATGAGGACACGGAGCTGTGAGTCCAGAGGAGGCCACAAAGATGCTCCAAGGGCTGGAGCAGCTCTGGAGCCAGGGGGAGAGAGTTGGGGGTGTTCAGCCTGGAGAAGAGAAGAAAAGGTTCTGGGGAGACCTTAGAGCACCTTCCAGTGCTTGGAGGGACTCCAGGAAAGGTGGGGAGGGACTTGGGAGAAGGGCCTGGGGTGAGTGGATGACATGGGATGATGGTTTTAAACTGAAAGAGGAGATTTAGACCAGACATTAGGAAGAAATCAGCCCCATTACCCTTGTTTAGCCCCATACAGGGCTGCTTCCCCCCCTCTTACCCCAGCCTGGGCACTCTGTGTATGATTCTGCCTTCAGCTGAGGCCAGAGAATCATGAGATGTCTATGACCAACCCTCAGCCATCCTGATCTGAATTCTCATGCACCCAGATGCTGTTTGAAAATGTTTCCACGTGCCTTCATCTTTGTCCCATCATGGTGTGACAGGTCACTCACTGCTCAGCCTGCACAAGTGACCCTGGAAATGACTTGCAGTGTTTCTGCTTCTGGTTGGGCATGATAGGGAGCTCTCCAGGATGATTTCTGAATACTTTAACCATGGAAAAGGCCTGCAAAACTCAGAGGATATTTTTCTGGGCACAAAAGGATTTATGGTGTTGTCTTGGGAGGAGTCTGGCACTGGCTCGGATGCTCACAGGGAGCCTGGTGGCTTTATGACTTTCAGGTAACCATTAACTCCTAAACTGTGCTGGTGCTGCACTATCAATGTCACTATCAGGAAGGAAATGGCTGTTCCTGGTGACCCCCAGCCCTGTGGCCACGGCTCCTGGGCTCAGGAGGTGCATTTGATCATGTTCTGCTGAAGACCTGACATAAAGCAAATCAGCTGCAAACCCCAAATCTGCTCAAAAGAATGATGTGCCAGTTGTCTGGCCAGAGTTTTGAGTTGAAGGTGGTGAAGTTTTGACCTGCCCAGCAGCACAGAATCCCACCAGTGATTCTTGGGAAAGAAACCCAAGACCAGAGCTCTTGGGAATAAGCCCCTGAGAAGGAGCCATGTGGCCCCCTGCCCCATGTACACAGACCCATCCTGCTTAGACCTTCCCAAGAAATAACCCTGATCCAGCTCCAGACAGTCTTAAAAAATATTTCCTGGCCTCCAAGGCTTTCTCTGGTCTTCCTAAACTCATTCTAAGCAAACCCTACAAGGACTGTGAAGGTGCTGATACTTCCACCCCTGAGATCCCATTCCATGGACTTATCAGAGGCCTCAGCAGAGTTGATCTCTGAGCACCCCAAGGCAGAAGGTGCCTCAGAAAGTGGAAGCTGCCAAGAATGATGAAGGGCAGGAACTCCCCATCATCTCCTTTCTGGTTTTCTCCAATCAGAGCTACCCTGTGGCTCCCAAAGCCACCATGCTCAAAGCCATATTCCCCGTGGACAGGATCTGGTTCTACAGCTCGTGGCACAAGAGAAGCTCCAGAATGGGGCAGGATTCCCAGGGACTGCCCGTGGGAAGTGCAGAAGAGCAGGACAACATCTGTCCTTGGATACCCCCCCAGTTAACCCTCAGCTGAATGCAAGGGATGAGTCCTGCTGGCCCCTGCCCCACACCACCTCCCAGTTCAGCCCAGAACTCTCCATCTGCCTTGCTGGGTGGGCTCTGCTGCACCCACATCATTTCACAGCTCCTGGTCTCTGGCATCTCCAAGCAGAGGTGGCAGTGCCAGCCCAGGGCAGAGCAACACTGAGCCCAGCAGGGCTGATGCCTGGACCCAGGGCTTGTGGCCCAGAGTTGCCAGGAGCCCTGGCTCCCAGTCAGAAGGAAACAAGTGAAAGGCAACGTGGGGGAGGCACACTGCTGTCTGCAGAACTTCCAGAAGTTCAGGAGCAAGGGATCCCACAGCCCTCCCTCAGCCAGCTGGCAAGCAGAGGGTTCCCAGAAGGAACCTGCAGACACATGGCAGGTAGGAAGGGACCTTATCAAGAGGACAGGGGTTTGTCACACGGATCAGTCCAACAGGTTTCCACCAGGGAGAGGGGTATGGGGTGCAGGGTGTCCCTCCACGTGTCACATCCCCGACTCCAGGAGGCCAGGGTGGTGACGAGGATGAATTTCTGAGCTCTCCCCCTCCACCCCCCTCGAGTGCTGCAGCAGAGTGGAGCCACAGATGCTTCCAGAGAATGTCGTGGGAGATGTGGTTTGGATGAATGAACTTTCCAGCCCTGCAGCTCAGAGCCACGAAAGCCAGAGGAGGAGAGAGAGAAAGACAAGACAACAGGAAAACAAACCAAGCCTCCAGCTAGGGCCTCCCAGGGAGTTCTGGCCCCTGTCCTGTTCTGCTCCAGTCTGGCTGCATCCAGCCACCATCAGCCTCTGGGCAGAGGTCAGGACCCTGCAGATGAGCAGGACCATGTGCATTTGGGCCACCTTTCCCCCCCCTCCCCATGGCTGCCAGAGCAGGGGCAGGCTGGGTTAGCATTGCCAAGGGATAAGAGAGCAGGAGGACCAAACCTTTGGCTCTCCTGGGGACTCAGAGCTCTGGGAGCCTGCTGCTGACTGCTGGGGCTCCAGAGCTCCTCCATCATACACCTTCTCCTTCCTCTGGTGCTGAACATCTGCCCTGGGCTCTCCCCTGTCCTCTCCATAGCACATGGAGTCCAGGAGCTGCCACCTCTTCACACAACCCAGTGACAGAGACCACAGCACCCTGCCACATCCCAGGCTGGATGCTGCCATGACCAGGTTGTGGCTGTAACCGTGGTGTGGGGATGTCCACTGCTGACTGCCTCTTCCAGCTGAGCTCTGCCAGAACCATGAGCAGCAGGACTGCAGCCTGTTCTTCCCCAGGATGACCAGAACCATCTCTCATCAGCTACCACTGTCAGCCACCTCCTGGAGAGGAGAAGCAGAGGGGCCAGAGAGACTCAAGGCAGCTCTGAACTGGAAAAGGAACCCAGCCTTCCAGAGATGCTCTTTCCTAGGGCTCTTTATTGCTTGTACCTAAGACTGACCCACCAGCCAAAATAAGGCAGCTCCCACCACACTGCCCACAGCAGTCTCTGTGCCCTCAACACACCCACGGGCACGTGGAGATGCTGGTGCCCACTGTCTGGTGCCCACTGGGAACCCTCAGGCTGCCCAGGGCTGCCCCTTCTGTGCCACGGGGCAAGGGCAGGGCAGAGCCCCCAGAGCTGGCACTGCATCCTGGGATCAGCAAGACTTCCAGGCACCAGGAATCCCAGGAGACAGGCAAAGCAGTGTCTGCACAGAGTGCCAGGCAGGACAGCCACTGTCCCACTGCTCAGGAGCCACCAGCTGTGCCACGGGGGACTCTTTGGCAGTGCTGGGACAGGTCCCCTCTGGCTGCAGGGCTTGCTCTGTGCCAGAAGATCCATGGGGCTCTCAGTCCAGCTCCTGGCTCTGGACAGGACCCTGCAGAGTGCCAGGAGGTGTAAGGCAGTGTCAGGGCTGTTTCTGGGTGATGATGTCCTGGATGCAGGTGTACAGGAACATGTACTGGTCCTGCAAGAGAAAAAAGGGGGGTCTGGAATTAGGTTCCTGACAGAGACCTCCTGGTTGCAGGACTCACCCTGCAATTATCCTTAAAAGGACCTAATTAACCACCAGTGATTGATGGCAGAGCAGCATTTGCTGTCCCAAGTGCTTCAGATTTGTCCTGTGTTACCAGAATTGCCCAGAGAGGAAGAATCAGGCCTGGAGCTGTAGTTACACCATGATTGCTTCCTCCTGCTTCATCACACAATCCCAGACTGGTTTGGATTGGAAGGGAACTTAAAGCCCATCCAGTCCCAACCCCCATTCCATGGGCAGGGACACCTCCCACCAGCCCAGGGTGCTCCCAGCCCCATCCAACCTTCAACACTGCCAGGGATGGGGCAGCCACAGCTTCTGGGGGGGACCTGAGTTTTTAAAATCACCAAAACGATCCATCCACACCAAACGTGGATCCAGAGGTCTCAAATCCACTGTGGATTTGATATGAGGTTTGACTCCAATGCCACAGGCTGCTCCTTAAAGGATGTTGGGCTACAAAACACCCGGGGCTGGCCACCACCCTGGCAGGGCCCCAGGAAAGGGAAGATGTGAGAAAGGTAAGTGAGGTTGTACTCCTGGAGGAAGGCTGGAGGGTAAGGCCAGCCTGAAAATGATGTGGGTTGAAATCACATGGGAGCCAGGATGGGGGGATTAGGGACCTGACAGAGGGGCCTCCAAGCAGCTCAGCAATGTGCTGGCTGAGCTGCAAGTCACGAGGAGCCTCCTCCCCTGCTGGAAGTGGGTTTAGCTCCACCAAAGGCTGGGAAAACCACAGATCACACAATGGCTGCAGGTCCAGGTCACCAGGGTGTGTTTTTCAATGAGTCTGGCTTGGTTGTGAAATCCAGAGTCACAGCCCAGATCCCCAGGGACATCCCCAGGGACACAGGCTGTGCTGGGGGTGCTCAAATCCCCACTGGTTATCCATGGCCAATTCCTCAAAGGTTCATTTTCCTCCGTGATTTGGCTACTAACACCTCCCTCCCCCCCCCAAAAAAAAAAATAAATCATCTGATGCCCCATCCTGACAGTGGTGTGGTCCCCCCAGAGCTAAGGGGGTCCTGCTGGCCCCCCCAGGATCCTGGAGGCAGTGATGGGACCAGAGCCACCACTGCTGGGGGCAAAGTGGGGTGGCAGCTGCCCTGCTGTCCCCTCTCAGTGGCCCAGTGGCTTTTGACTGCCACTTGCTGTGTCTTTATGGGGACATTGTGTCTTCTTGGCAGGGCCACTGGTGGAAGACAAAGGAGCTCTGGAGCAGGGGCAGTGGGGGCCTTGCCCTCCTCTGGCTCTCACCACACCCAGGGTTCACATTCATTAAGGATGTAATTAGCTGCTTGTGGGCAGCTCTGCAGCTGGGAAGCCCTGGAGGGATCCACCCCAGTTCTGCTGTTCCCTTTGGGGAGGGTTTTCTCCATCAGCTCCTTGAGTGGTGGCAGCAAAATGGAACCTTGGTCCAGAGGGGCATCTGAGCCCCCCTCACCCATCAGAACCACCCAGGGGTGGCCCATGGGGTCAGGCTGGCTGCAGGGACCACCACAGAGGGCTGTGGGGCAGCGTGTCCCAGGGAGCCCCTGGCAGGGGCTGGGATGGAGCAGGAAAAGGCCCCAGACAAAGGGAAAGGCAGCAGATCCTGGGAAGAGCCTGACAGCTATCTCCAGAGGCTGCAGGGTTGTCATGCAGAGCTCCCTGCTGGCAGGGCAGAATGGGAGCAGTGCCCTGACCATGTCACCAGCTCACTGAAATTTAACTCCAGAACTGAGGAGGTGGCACACTCTTCACTAGCAAAAGGCAGTGCCCTGAGCTCTCAGTGGGTGGCAGAGCCCAGGGTGGGGAGGAAGAATGCAATAAAAGCCTGCATGGGTCCCCAGGTGACAGCACAGCAGGGAGAGGGCAGGATGATGCCAGCTCCAGGCATCTGAAGTTCTGTTCTGCCTGGACCACCCCCCTCCTCCTTTCCACCTACCAGACTTGGGGTCATGAGACAGCAGCTTCTTGTCAGCTGGAGGGTCACCCTGTAGACATCCACAATTCTCTCAGTTTTCATCTGGTGCAACAGACAGTCCAGGGAAATCAGTGTCCCCACCTGGGTCATGCCACCACTGCCAGGGACAAGGGAGGGACATTGGTACCACACCAGACTGAGCTAAACCAGCCTAAGGTAAAAACCCCATGAGAAAACATACAGCAACTGAGTCTGGTGGGGACAGATGACTGGGAGCACTGGTCTGGGCATCCAGGGACACTTCTGCTGACCAGGGGACTTGGGACCCCTGAGTGCCCATGAAAGGAGCCTGGAGATCCAGCCCACCCTGTGTTGGCTCCTGGGGGATGGTGAGCCCTCCCCAGCTGCAGGCTGATGGAGACACCAGGGCTGATACCAGGATCCTAGGAATCAGCCCAGGGGTGTCCTGGACACCTCAGCCTGCTCCACCCATGAGTGTCCCTGGCTCAGCCCTGTCTGCTCCATGCATTTAGCAGAGCTCAGAGCTCCCCTGCCTCCCAGGGACTAACTCTCAACATGCCCCAAAACCTTGGGGTCCTGGGTGGAGGGCACAGGCTTGCTGGTGGCCATGCCAAGGGGCAGGGATCAGCTCCAGGAGGCTGCTCGTGGTGGGGTAGGAAGGGGATGAACCTGGAGTGCAGCAGGAGAGGACCCGCTCGCTTCCGCTGGGGCAGGCACCGTCTGACAGCAGTCAGGAATTCCACCAGGCTCTGGACATTGGGCTGCTTCTTGCTGCTCCAGAGTGTGTACAGGAACTGTTGTACCTGCCTCTCCTTTGCTTTCTTCTCCTGGTGGGACAGAAAGAGTTGACATGGGTTGGGGAGGGATGGGAAAGTTTGGATGAGGAAGGGTCCAAGGTCTCCGGTCCTTGCCTGTAGCTGACATCTTAATCTTAATGACACCTTAATCACAAAATTATAGAATTGTCATGTTTTGAAGGGACCTTTAAGATCATCCAGGTCCAATCCCCCTGCCCACCTCCCACCAGATCAGGTTTCTCAGAGCCCCATCCAACCTGGCCTTAAAACTTCCAGGGATGGATGAGGATTCCACCTCCTCTCTGGGCAACCTGTGCTAGGGTCTCACCACCCTCATGGTGAAGAACTTCTTCCTAACATCTGATTTAAATCTCCCCTCCCCTCGTTTGAATCCATTCCCTCATGTCCTATCACTACCTGGCATCCTAAAAAGTCCCTCCCCAGTTTTCTTGTTGGCAGAACCTTTTTCTGTAAAGCTGCCCAGGCAGCCTCTGCTGGGGCAATGCCCGACCCCCCCCAAGGGGTTAGGGTGCCCCTGGCACCCTCCACACCACCCCTGCCCCTTCAGAAGGAGACTGAGAACTGCATGGGCCTTTTCAAAGGAGGTCAGAAAGCCCTATCAGCAAGATGATGGGGGGAGAAGCCTCTCCTGTGCATCTGCTGTGTTCACTCAGCAAATGTTTTGGATGCTGCAATCTGGATTCCTCCCCTGCATTTGTGGACTCTTGGCATTCTGCTCTGGCAGCTCAGACAAGGCTCCACAGACCTTTCAGCCCTTGCCCCTACAGATCTGTTTGCTAGCAGAGAAGAACAACCCAGACCAGCCCCATCAACAGACATACATGCTTCATTTTGAGCTGGCTACACCTCCATCCAGAGCCCAGCTTCTCCGTGCCACACTGGATGGTCAGCATCTTTGTGCAGAGAGTGTCTCCTCCCAGGGGCCAGCACACCTCCCTTGGGACCTGTGAGCAACAATAAGTTTGGCTTCAGGTTGACATTTGCCATCTTTCAGTCACCCCCTTAGGAGTCTGTGATGGGACCGGCCCAAGAGCATCCCCCCTGACATCACTCCATGATATTCCATCCCCTAGCTAATCCATGGGCATGTTTGGGAAGCAACAGCAGATGGCAGACAGCTTCCCTGGTGACACAAAATCTGCTCAGCGACCACTGGGGCTGCTGTCCTGAGGTGCAGCTTGAAGAATCCAAGGCCATGGGCTGCTTGCTGGGCAGACAGAATGTGTCTGTCAGAACATGACAAGATGTGAGAGCACTCCGACACTGGGAAGGTTTAGTTAAGCTGTGCCCAGGCTTCAGGAGACAGGGTGAAAGAGTTCAAGTTCTATTCTAGCTTCCAGCTCCACCAACCAGCCCCCTCTCTGCAATGGCTCAGGCAGGCCCAGCTCCTTACCTGTCCCTTCTCCTGCCATGGGACAAGGGTTAGGATGGTGTGAACGTCCTGTTCCCACACCAGGGTCCAGAACTCCTCCATGGTAAACTTGTCAGGCCCTTGGACAACCAGATACTCTCTGCTGGAGATGCAGCCCTGGATGGGGAATGAGGAGATGAGGGTGGCACAGGGACCCCCATCACCCCAGGCAGCTGCAAAAGAGGCCAGGAAGGAAGGGAAGATCAGGAGGTCGGGAGGCAGGGAAGAAAAAGCACCAAGGGAGGGAAGTGTGGAAGGTGAGGGAAGACACACACTGTCCCCACAGTTCCCTCTTGTCCATGCAGTGTGACAATGACCGGGGGAGCAGGACAGGGAGCAGGGGCATGGAGTGGAAGTGGGAACATCACCTGTGGGACCCAGGCACGGGGCTGGGCACTGCTGCTGGGGACAGAAACTCACCGGGACACGCCACACCTGCAGGAGACCTGAAAAAGGTCCCGGTTCCAGCAGGGAAAACTTCACCCTGGAGCGATCGTCTGCAAAAGGGATGGGAAAGTCAGGCTGCACCCTGAATCCTGGGGTCACTTTTGGGCCCCGTGTGACAAGAAGGACACAGAAGGGCTGCAGGGGGTTCAGAGAAGGGAAACACAGTTAGGGAAGGGTTTGGAGCTCAGCTCTGCCCAGGAGCAGCTGAGAGCCTTGGGGGTTTTGGTCCTGGAGTAGAGGAGGCTGAGGGGAGACCTTCTGGCTCTCTGCAACCCCCTGAGAGGAGGTTGGAGCCAGGGGGGGTCGGGCCCTGCTCCCCAGGAACAAGGGATGGGACAAGAGGAAGGGCCTCAAGTTGTGCCAGGGGAGGTTGAGGTTGGAGCTGGGGAACAATTTCTCAATGCCTGGAAAGGGTTGTCAGGGCCTGGCCCAGGCTGCCCAGGGCAGGGCTGGAGTCCCCATCATCCCTGGAGGGGTTTCAGCCCCTGGAGATGTGGTGCTGAGGGACGTGGGCTGGGGGTGACCTGGGCAGTGCTGAGTTGATGTTGGACTGGATGATCTTGGAGGTCTTTTTTCTTTTTTTTAAAATAAAGAATTCCTTTATATTCTTGGAGGTTGGAGCCAGGGGGGGTCGGGCTCTGCTCCCAAGGAACAAGTGATGGGACAAGAGAGAAATGGCCTCAAGTTGTGCCAGGGGAGGTTTGGGTTGGATGTTAGGAAAGACTTCTTCACAGAAATGGTTATGGAACCCTGGCACAGGCTGCAGAGGGAGGTGGCTGAATCCCCATTCCTGGAGGGGTTTCAAAGCTGTGGAGCTGGAGTGCTGATGGACATGGTTCAGCACCTGACTCCATAGTTAGGTTACTGGTTGGACAAAATGATCTTAAAGGTCTTTTCCCACTAAAACCACTCGATGATTCTACATTTCTAAACACACAGGAAGTGGAGGGATCCAGGGCAGTCGTGTGCCCAAACAGCTTTGCAGACTGTCTGCTGGACTTCACACAGCAACACAAATCCAACACCCCATTCACCAGCTCTCTGTAAAGGTGTTCCCCTCGGCGGTGCTGCTGTTCTCCAGCTCATGGATGCTGATCCCAAAATATAGGGTTCTATCCCTCCCTCCTGCTCCAAGCATGTACCTGTAGTGTTACAGCAACCTGTGAGGTTGCTCAGTGTCTGAGCCAACTGAGATCTGTGTATCTGCAAGGATCCAAGCCTGCAGAAGCTCTGGGCCACTGTTCCAGTGCTTGGCCACCTTCATGGGAATTAACTTTTCATTATGCTGGGTTTGGATTACCCTTCCAAACCATCCCAGTTGCTTCTTGTCCTTTCATCTGGAAAGATTCTGCATTTTCTCTGTACCCTCCCAGCAGGTAGTTGAAGACAGCAATAAGATCTCCCCTTTGCTTTCTCTTCTCCAGGCTGAATCAAGCCACCCAGTGGGTCCCTTACATCATTTGCTCCATCCTTGAAACACCTTGGTGATCTTCTGGTGGACCCACTGCAGTGTCAAAATGTGTTCTCATCCCGTGGAGCACCAGCCCCACTCCAGCCTGGCTTCAGGCAGGTAGAGGAAGAGGATGGGAGGTGTCCCAGCACTTACATGGGAGGATGCTGGCAGAGGGCCGTGCCTGCTGGTTGCCTGAAGATGGTGTTGCAGAGCTGGCTTCTTTCCTCACAACCTCTAGAAGGTTCTGCCAGAGTGAAAGAGAGTGGAGGATGGAGTGAGCAGGAGGAGCAGGGGGGACTGGGGACTCCTGGGGGCTCCTGGGGACTCCTGGACTCAGCAGAGGGGTGGTCACAGCTCTGTGGTCACCCCTGGGGGTGGGCTGCCAGCTCGGCTACATCAGCCAGAGGCTGCATCTCTGTAGGAAAATGGTGCTCAGGGTGTCTGGGAGGGAGTGGGGCAGGGGCAGAGCCTGGGGTGCAATGCCATGGAGAGGGGACACTGCCAGGACAGCCAGGCACTGGGAACTGGGGCATGGACCCACTGAGGAGGCCTGGAATGGGTGTGCCTGAGCAGGACCAATCTATCCCCAGGTCCCTCCAGGGCATGTGGCCATGGCAGCCCCCCCTGCACCCTGCCCAGCACAGCTCTCACCTCGTATTCCCTCAGGAAGCCCACATGGGCCTTGGCTGCTTTCTGGGCATAGTGCTGAGCAAAGGTTTTCAGTGGGATGGGGCAGGACCTGGGGAGAGAAACTGGGGGTAAGGGTGAGGTGGAGAAACTGGGGGTAAAAGTGAGGGGGAGAAACTGGGGGTAAGGGTGAGGGGGAGAAACAAGGGGTAAGGGTGAGGGGGAGCAGAGCCAGCAGCATCCAGGCTGTGCCTGCACTTCGAGGACAGGGCTGGAGCAAACCTTCACCCTTCAAACACCAGGGGCCTTGCAGATCCCCAACTTCTTATCCCCTAAACCAACACAGGGCTCAGGCATGGCAGAGCCCAAGATGCAGCCAGGACAAGGGCATCCTGCTCTGCGTGAGGGAGGAGAGAATTTGACCCCAAGGATAGGTATGGGACCTCCAGATGTGGCCTCAGAGACAATGAGGTAGGTGGGCAAAGCCCTGCCCAGCCTGACCCTGCTGCCTCCTCTTGGTCTCCATTGGAAGGGACATCCCAAGGCTACCCAGCTGCCATCAGCCCATCCAGCTTGAACTATCCCTCTAGGTTAGGAATCCAGGGCTGATGGGAATGCCTTCCCTGGGAAAACTCTGCAGCTCTGGCATTGGCAGAGCCCAGGAGACTGGCACTGGAAGAAAGGAGAATGTGGCCCCCCAGGACCTCTCAGTGATTCACACCTAGTTCTGGGCTGGGGTCCCCATGCTGCAGGTTGGGGACAACTGGCCCTGGGCTGCCTCCTCCTCCCTGAGAACACAGGGTGGGGTGGCTGGCTGGGATTCCTCATCCTTCTGTCCTGCAGCCAGGGGGTCAGGATCCTGGCTGCTGCCTGGAGGGGCTGCAGGTCAGGGTGGGTAGAGAGGCAGGAAAAACAGAGCAGACCCTTACGTCTCCGTCTCTGATAAACCCAGGAGGGGTTCCTCCAAGATCTTCTCCAGGATACAGCTGTGCAGGAAAATATACTGGGACTGGAAGGCAAAAGCAGACAGAGAGGTTGAGCACTGCCCCAGGGCAGCAGCAGCAGCAGAGGGTGGGCAGGGCACTGTCTAAGGGGCAGAGGTTGTCCTAAATTCATGCCCAAAAGATCATCCTGGCTAATTCAGTCTCAGAGCCCCAAGATACCTCCCCTGGGTCTCTCTGTTTGTCTGTCCTGAAGGACAAGTGCTGACACCTTGTCCCAGCCCTGACCACTGGAAATATGAGGTTGTGGAGCATCACAGGCCAAGTACATAGAGTGGGTTAAGAATTGCCTGCAAAGGGTCTGATCCTGTCCCTAGGTGCTCTGGAGTGTTTCTGAACCTCCTGGCAGGGTTCTGAGACTTTATGCTGCTGCTGTGGATCTAGCAGGGAAGGAAACTGCTGGAGATGCTCAGAGCTGAGCAATTCCCACTCTGCTTGAGCTGCAGCTTCGAGCAGCACCCTGCCATGGGGTGTCAGGTTAGGGACCAGCCTGGAGGTGCTGGGGCTGGCCAGCCCTGCTGCCTTTACACCCTGGAGGAGGGGGCTGGGGGAAGAAGGAGCAGAGGTCTCACCAGCGTCTGAATCATCAGATAACGATTCATCCTCAAGGTGTAAACAACCCCAAATGTGTCCACCACCTTCTCCTGCTTCATCTGCTGCAGCAGCTGGTCCAGGGCAATGAAGGTGCCAGTACGGCCCACCCCAGCACTGAGAGCAGAGACAGCAAGGGTTAAACATTGCCTGAGCCCAAGGGCTCCCCTCCTGCTGCTGGACGTGGCTCACAGATGCAGAACTGGTTCAAGCATCCTGGGATACTGGCATGGCATGGGGCTGAGAAGCCATTCAGACCCCCCCTGGCTTGGTGCTGACCCCATTCCTGGGACCAGCCCTGGAATCCCAACCCAGCCCCACAGACCCACTCTGGGTGCTGCTTCCCCTCCCAGTCGGTGCACAAACGGGATGCTCCCCCCCCCCCTTCCTCCCCCCTGAGCAGATCCTTGCCTGCAGTGCACCAGGGTTGGTCCCGCATCCTTGGAGCTCTGGATGTGCTCCCGGACCAACTCTCTGAAGGTCAGAATGGAAGTGGTGGACTCTGGGACCCCATGGTCAGGCCAGGCTGTGTAGTGCAGGTGGGACACGTGCCGCTCTGCCTGGAGACCCTCCTGCCAAGGGGGAGGTGGGGATCAGTGTGCAGCTGGTGGGGACGGGGACATCCCCACAGCCCTTGGGGACATCCAGCTTGGCTCAGGGAACAGGCAGCTCCAGGTTTAGTGCACTGCCTGGTGACTCCCCTGCCATGGTGAGGGACACGGAGCTGGTAGGGAGGAGACCCCCCAGGAGTTCCCCCAGGGAACAGTGAGCCAGTCCACAGAGTGTGGAAAGGAGAGAGCAAGGGTGGACATCAGGGATAAGCCACGTTGGACACTTCCATGGTACCAAGTCTGAAGTCAGAAGCTGCTCCTCTGGGGACTGGCTGGTGTGGAACCCCACTAATGGCAGGGAGAGGAAATCCTGGCCCACCAGCAAGGAGGAATGCCACCACATCCCATGCAAACCCCCAGCCCCTGACAGGTGTCCCCAGCCCCTGACAGGTGTCCCCAGCCCCTGACAGGTCTTCCCAGCCTCGTGGATCCTTACATGCCACAGTTTGAACTCCCGCATCGTCCACTCCTCGGAGCTGCTCTGCCTCAGCAGATGGACCCGGACCTGACCATAGGAGACTGGGGCAGCTTCAGATGGCCAGTAATGATCACAAAGGACCTAAAGCACAGGCAGGACAAGATCCCAGTGAGGCCACTGAGGGCCCAGGTCCCACTGAGTGACCTCCTGGCTCCCAGGGAGACTCTGGAGAGCAGCAGGTCTGCAAGGAGCCAGGACACATCTTGGGGAGCAGAGGCAGAAGTGCTTCCCCTTCCCACCAGAAGTTTTGCACAGCTCTCCCCCACCTTCCCCTCGTTTGGCTCTCAGCTTCCTCCAGAGAAAAGAACATGTGTGGGTCTCATCATCCCTGGAGACTGGAGGAACAGCCCACCTGAGGTGGCTCATCCAGAGGCAAGTGGTCATTTCAGATGCTGCAGGAATAGCTGAGGACTGAGAGCATCTGCAGCTCCTCCATCCTTGCAGATACCTAGAGCTCTATGGGCTCAGACACTGAGCAACCTGCACTCCACGTGTGTGCTTGGAGCAGAAAGTTGGACCAGGGACCTCTCTTATCAAGATCCATGTCCCAAACACAAACTCCACTGCTGCCCCTTCCTACCTCCAGCTAATGCTGGGCTGCAACACATCAGCTTGTGTGTCCCCAAAAATACCCGTGTCCCCCAAACCACCTGTGTCCCCCAAAGTGCCAGAGGACCCAGAGCCAACCTGGGGCTCAGCTCACACGACCTTGGGCTTGGCTGGGGCTGGCACCTGGCATCCTGGTGCTGCTGACCTACCCTCCCGTTCTCCATGCACACTGTCAGCATGATGATGTTGCAGACGTTCTGCTCCCACACCAGCCTCCAGAAATCCTCGATGGTTTTCTTCAGGGGCCCCTGGGTGGCAATGAACTCCTGCTGGGATGTGTAGCCCTAAAGGAAGAGGCAGACAGAAGGGGTTGGCGAGTTGCTGAGGCAGGTGGGTCCTGCTCCAGGACACGGTTGGTGCCTTCTCTGCTCTTTTGGTGGAGGGGGAAATGCCTTTTGCCTTCAGCTCACATGGGAACAGTTCTCAGGCAGCCTGATCTCAGAAGGAGCTGAGCTCACAGGCAGCATGTGCCTCCCAGCATCTGCTCTCTACATCTTTGGAATAAAGAGATGACCCCTGCTGCTTCCCTCCAAGCAGTTCCTCATTCAGCCTGACCAGGGAAAGGCAGATCTGGGTCTTTCTTGTTCTCTTTGGTCATGGTTGAAAGCAGGGTGAGAGCATGCAGGGCCTCAGGCTGCTTCTTCACCTTAATCCCTTTGACACACAGGACCCTCAGAGATCCCCAGACCCCCCCTGCATGCTGTGTGCCCTCCTGGTTACCTGGGACAACCTCCCAGCTGGGGGATGTGGGCACAGCTCCAGGGTTGTTCAAATGCAGCTGCACAGACCAGAAGGAGAAAGAGGAGGCAGACAGAGAGGGCAGTGAGCTGGGAGAAGATGGGAAAGGAGGACAGTCCCCAAGAAGCAAGCAGGAAGCTTTGCCACTCTCCCCACACTCACACCTCGGTGTTCACAGCACTTGCCACTGGACCAGCTACACCAACCCCTGGTAAGGGCACCTCCACTTCTCCCCCTGGCACCCCATTTCTGCCAGGCTGTGTCAGCTGTGGCTTCAGTGGCAAGCTCTTGCCTGTCAGCCCTCACAGCCTGAATCCCTTCCAAGTTTCTCTGATGGTGCCCCGTGGCCCCGTGGCCGTGGGGAAGGCACTCACAGGCATGAAGTTGGCATTGATGTAGTCTGAGTGTGGGTCCTCCCCTTGTTGGCTCAGCTTGACCCGGGAGTGATCATCTGAAAGGGAGCATGCAAAGTCACCCCCATAGCTATGCTCATCTCCTCTACACCCAACAAACACATTGGAAGAAGCCCCAAAAGCTCCAGACAGGCAGCCAGCCCTGCAGAGGTGAGCAGTGCCTGCAGCTGGGCTAGCAGTGGTGTGAGAAAGCAGAATTGCTCTCATGAGGTTCATCAGAGAAGCCATGGAACACTCATGATCCCCAACTCTGGTCTCCAGTTGGGAACATCCCTGAGCTGGGCTCCCCCAGCAACCTCCTGGAAGAGCTGAGGATGGTGGCTCAGCCCTGGCTCAACCAACCCTCAAGCCTCGAGTCTCTAGCAGGCAAATGGAAACTGAGGCACATTTCAAGACAACTTCTTCTCCCAGGAGAGGAGCCAGGTTCTGTGAGCCCTGCAGCAATGCCAGGTTTGCCCATCTCTGTCCACTGCAGCAGGAGCTCCCCCCCTGGGTTCTGGGGAATGAGGGAGGAGACAACACTTACAGGGCAGCACGTGGGGATATCTGTTCTTGGAGACATTTGCTGGGAGCTTGGCCTCCACCTTTGGCTGCTCCTTCCCAACTTCCTTCAACTCCTGGAGGAAAGGGGAGAAGATAAGCAGAAACATCTCTTCAGAGAGCTCCTGGCCAACCCAACATCTTGCTCATGCCCAATGGCTCTGGATGGTGGTTGAAGGGGGTGTCCCATGCACAGGGAACTGCTCTGCTTCCCCCTCAGTGTGACCTGTGAACTCCGAGCCAGAAGTGGCTTTTCCCAGGGCCTTTTCCAACAGCAGGGTTTGTGTTCATCTAAGAGCTGAGGCATGAGCTACCTAGAGGGTGTCCTCTTCAGCAGGAGTCTTATCTTACCTCAAATTCCTGGAAAAAAGCATGGTTTCCATTTGCTGCCTTCATCTCATAGTACTGCTTGAAGTTCTGTACAGGAATGGGTCTGTGGATGTTTCTGCATGAAATGGAATCCAGGGGAGAACATTTCCTTTAGCATGTCTGGCAGACCAAGACAACCCAGGTGTTTTATAGCCCAGGTCATTGCCCAGGGAGGTGAGTCCAACCGAGGACTGTTAAGATTTGGGGAGGGATTTCAGGATGCTGAGGATAATTCTCCTACTGCAGAAGCCTGGCAGAGGAGGTGTGGACAAGGCATTGCCTTGGAATGGAGCTGGGCAGTGAATACTGCACATGGGAAAGATTGATAAAATAACTCCAGGAGAGGAGACAGAGTTGGATTTTCCTGAGTCAAAGCAGAAGAAAGGAAGAATCTGGGACCTGAAGTGGGGCCAGGGAGAGGGGGAAGACTCAAGCACTCACCTCAAGCTGTAGGTGACCATTTCCTGGGGCAAGCTGCTCTTCTGGGTTCTAGAATCAAAGCATGGGAGATGTTACTCTTCCCTGCAGGGGTGGAAGGTGTGAGGACAGTGGGTACTGCTGGCCCCCAGGAGGCTCAGGAGCAGAGAGCTCCCACCAAGCATCCTCCAGACGTCTGGAGCTGGGAATCAACTGCACACAGGCAGCTCCTCTTTCCCCTCTGCCTTTTGCTTCTGTGCTTCTCAGGAACAACTCCACTAAGAGGTGCCCTGCTCTGCCTAAATCTCTTTGGACAGCCCCTCACGGCTCGTCCTCCTGGCCTGGCACTGAAGGTTGGGGTTGTCGTGGAAGAGATGGCTCCTCCTCACCTCTTTGCTCGGAGCTGTTTCCAGTAGACCAAAGCAAAAATAGCTGCAAGTGTCAAGAGAAATCCTATGATGATCCCAGTGATTATTGGCATTGAGAGTGGAGCTGTGTCTGCACCAGATCCAGCAGCTGGGATAAAAAAGAGAGAGAAGAGACAAAAGCAGAAGTCAGCAAACAGCTTCATTTACTCTAATTCTTATACTTAGCATAGCCTAGGGTCTTCTGACTTGTCATTGTCAGGTTATTGGTTACCTTGAACGTACCCAGGCAGGCAGGGCTGATGGCAATCTCCATCTTACCTGAGAACATGGTGAAAGTCACTGCAGGGGCTACTGGGTCGTATTTGGTGAAGGCAGCAATGCTGAACCTGGGGCAAAGCAAATCCTGATGTCAGGGGCAACCTGGGCTCAGCACAGCCCCCAGCCAGCCTGCAGCAGGAAGATGCAGAGAAGCAGGAGAGCTGCTTCTGCTCTGAAATGCTGCATTGGAAGAAGCTGATTTTCTGGTAGGGTTTTAGGAAATGTGGAGAAAATGGTCTTTCCTCCCTTTTCTTGGGCAAATTTGTTTCACAACATGAGAAAGCACAGAAATTCAGAAAAGTTCAGAAAGCACAAATGGGGAGCACCTTGCCACGTGTACAGTCCCTTTTCTCCTCCAGCCTCTTTCCCTCAGGATTTTGACCTCTCTCACCTGTACTGCTCGTTGGCTTTCAGCTTCCCATTGCAGGTTGCTCGGGACTGGCCACACTCCTCTGTTCCCACTGGCACTCGCCAGGTTTCAGGCAAGCTCCTGGGGCTCGGGTGGAAGGGATTTGGGATTAGCACAGCCAGGTAGGAATCCTCTGTCCCATAATAGTGATCATACCAAGTGCTGGACACGATTTCCTGGGTGGGTCTCAACACTGAAGAGGAAAGGACAAAGTGACAGCAGCAATCCCAAAGTGGGACCTTTCTGGCTTCCAGGGATCCACTGGAGACTGGGATGAGCAGGACACTTACATGAATCATTGGTGGTAGCAACGACACCGTAATACTCAATCTGGCCATTCTCCTCACTGAACAGCTCAGATGAAATGATAACTGTGGAGCTGGCCTCCACCTGGAAGATGTCTTCTCGCAGGGGTGGAGGCAAAGCTAGAAGAACCAGCAAGCATCTGTTAGTGTGTCCCTGCTCCCATAGACCCAGCACACATTGCTCAGGCTGTGACTGGTCCCAGCATCACTGCCCAGAGCCCTGACCTCACTGCAGGACCCCGTGGGGCATTTGGAAGAGTCCCTAGGTCTCATTAGCAACACTGGGTGTCTTCTCCTGGGGTCAAGGCAAGGAAAGAAGAGGACTAACCCTCCAGTGTGGTGCTGCAGAGCAGAGTGACAGCCTGGCTCCTCATTGTGTTCATGCCCACTGTGCTCACAAGGATTTGGTAGGATGAGTTTGGCCCCAGCCCCTCCAGGCTGGCCTGACTCACAGGGACACTCATGACCAACTTGGAACTGGGAGCTCCATCAGAAACTCTCTCTGTCACGACCTCGTAAGCCTCCACATCTCCAGGAGAGCTGCTCCAGTTCAAGTGGATGCTCCTGGCCTCTGGTAGGCATTGCACATTCTCCACGGGGTTTGGCTCTGCAAAGAAAACACAACAGGTTCTCAACTGATTGGGTCAGAGAAACCCCAACCTCAGCCCATGCGTCAGCCCAGAGCCACACGGGTCCCCTACTGCCTGTCCCAAGGGCAACAAGGGATGGACATCTCCAACCTGGGCCAGGAGCCAGAGGAAAGGGGAAGGAGTCAGGGCCTGAGCAGAGGGGAGAGCAATGGAGATCTCTGCAGAGTCTGCTTTGCTTCAGAGGGAGCCAGTCCACGAGGTGATGGGAAATCTCTGGGATAAGAGCTGGCTTAGGGAACCACTGGCTACCAGAGGGTCACCTTGCTGCCTTTCCTTATCTTCAGCCACAAAAACCTCCCCTGCTTGTGTTGATGCTCAACACAAGGGTTGATCCAAGGGTTGAGGCCACCCGGGCATCTTCCCCCTTCCAGGCATCTTCCCCCTTCCAGGCATCTTCCCCCTTCCATCCTCCACTCCCTCCATGCCCAGGAGACTGAATACCCCCCCATGGGCACCCCGTGCATACCCACCCATGGGCACTGCCAGGGGTTTGGTGCTGCTCCAGTAGGGCCCAGCCACACAGCTCAAGGAGACAGAGTAATTCCTTCCTGGGATCAGCCCCTGGAGGAGGTGCTGCCTCTGCCCTCTGCCCAGGGCAAACCTCCAGGGCCGTGTGTGGTTCCTGGGATCCCGCAGCCAGAGCTGGCACTCATCCTGCTGCCCAGAGACACTGAGCCAGGAGATGAGCATCGTGTTGTTGCCTTCAGCCACCACGGAGAGATTTTTGGGAACTGAAGGAGCTACAATAAAAAAACACACCAGGGGAGAGTTACTGCCATGCAGGTGCTCTCCTTCATCCTAGAGAGGTGTAATCATAGAATCCCAGACTGGTTTGGGTTGGAAGGGAACTTAAAGCTCATCCAGTCCCCAGCCATGGGCAGGGACACCTCCCACCAGCCCAGGGTGCTCCAAGCCCCATCCAACCTTCAACACTGCCAGGGATGGGGCAGCCACAGCTTCTGGGGGCAACCTGGGCAACCAGGGGCTCAGCACCCTTGCAGCAAAGAATTCCTTACTAACGTTCAGCCTAACTCTCCCCTTTTCCAGTTTAAAGCCATTCCCACTCATCCCATCAGTCTTTTCATCCCACACTTTCATCCTTGTCCCAAGTCCCTCCCCAGCTTTCCTGGAGCCCCTTCAGGCACTGGAAGGTGCTCTAAGGTCTCCCCATTGCAGCCTTCTCTTCTCCAGGCTGAACACCCCCAACTCTCTCCCCCTGGCTCCAGAGCAGAGCTGCTCCAGCCCTCAGATCATATTTATGGCTTCCTCTGGAATTGCTCCAACAGCTTTGGGTCCTTCTTGTGTTGGGGACACCAGAACTGGACCCAGCACTGCAGGGGGAGGTCATCCCCTGAGAACAGAGGAGAATCCCCTCCCTGGCCCTGCTGGTCATGGTCCTGGTGATGCAGCCCAGGACATGGTTGGTTTCTGGGCTGTCAGTGCACATGTTGAGTTTCTCATTAACAAAGTTGAACAGAAGTAGAGGATGAGTGACATGCAAGGAAACCTCCCAAGTTCAGTGACAACATTGCTGCTGCTGGCTGCCATTACCAGAAATGCCCTTTCAAAGGCAACTGGAGGACATGCAGAGTGAGGAGGATGAGGAGATGGCTTCTTCCTCCTGCTAATTAGCAAGCTGCATTAGAAACCTGCCTGAAGGGCTCTGCACATGACTCCCAACACCCTGCCAGAGGCCAGCTGAGCGTGGGAGCAGAGACCTCTGGATTCCCCAAGCAAAGTGCAGGGACTGTGGGGACAAGCACATGAAAGGGCTTATTGTGCTTATCAGCAATATCCACATTCCTTAAAAAAAAAAAAGAAAAAAGCTCAAGCCTCCCCTTCTGCTCCATGCCAGGAATTTTCGGAGTGCCTGGAAGGTAGAGGGGCTGCTGGGTTTGGTGGGTTGTCCCCCCCTGGCTGTAAGGCCTCATGGGGGCTGTGGGTTTCTCCTACCAGAGCAGCATGACTGCCATGGGATCCCTCTCTCTTGTGCCTGGAGCAGGCAGCTCGTGTTTGGGGCCAGGAGCTGGATGGAGCTCTGCCTCCTAAAACAGCCCCCACGGCTTCCAGCCTGTCCAAGGCTCTCCTGCCCTGCTCTCCTCCATCCCAGCCTTTTCTCTGCCCCTGCAGGTCCTGAGTCCCCCCCCTGGGGACAGATGAGCTTGGTGCATGATGCAGGGACCTCCAGCTCTTGCCACTTACTTGTCCAGTCACTGATGTTCCCCGTGGAGGCTGTGTAGGGCCCTGCCAGGGCCACCACTTCCAGCAGATATTTGTGTCCTGGAGCCAGGCCAGAAAAGGTGAATTTGCTGGTGCCTTTCCCCACAGACACATTGGCTGCCACAGCACCCGAGCCCGAGTGGTACAGGAGGAGCCTGTAACCATCTTGTCCTTGGGGTTCAGCTCTCCAGGACACACTCAGCCTGTTGGGATAGCCCTGGTTTGTCATGTACACGTTACGGGGTGCCAGGGGGTCTGGAGAGACAAGAGAGGAGACATGTCAGGGAAGGACATTGCCCAGGTACCTTGACAGTGACACCAGAGGGGACAGACCAGCCAGGACAGGACATGGCACAGGATGGCTGCAGGCAGCTGGAAGCAGCTTCTGCAAGTCTCAAGTCGTGCCTGTCTGGGCAGAGAGTCCTGGAGTCCTTGTCCTGTTCCAGCTGGAGCCAGACCCCCAGGGCTGGGTGAGGGGATGCTGAGGGGATGCTGAACCCTGCCTGGTGCCTCCCCCTCCCTGCTCCTCTCAGGCCCAAACTCAGGAGCTGACCCCAGGCTGGTGGAGCTGGTGGTGAGGGGGGACAGAGCTCTGCTCACTGCCATGAGATGGACCTGTCCCTGGCTTCAGGCAGGGCTTGGGGGCTGCCGTGAAGGGCAACGGGGCCACCTCAGCTTTGGGGACTGCCCAGCACTGCATCAACCACCTCAGCACAGGGTACTCACAGGTCCAGTTGCTGACGTTCCCTGGAGATGCCTGGTAGGAGCCTGCCACGGACAACACCTCCAGGGTGTACTTGGATCCTGGGCTCAGCCCCGTGAAGGTGAAGTTGTGGGTGTCTCTCCCAAGTGAGGCTGTAGCTGCCACGGTGCCCAGCTCTGCCTGGGACAGGCTCAGGGTGTAGCCATCTCGGCCACCAGCTGGGGGTCCCCAGGAGGCACTCAGCATCTCGGGGTGCCCCTGGCTCAGCAAACGCACAGCAGTGGGGGGCAAAGGGCCTGGGAGGAATCACCAGACCTGATGTTAGGGAATGGAGACAGTGCAGAAGGGAACAGACACCCTGAGGGGATGTTGTGCAGCAGGACTGATGCTCCCTGAGGGCTGGGACTTGCAGACTCCCTCTGGCACATTTTGTATCATAGAATCATAGAATTTTCAGGGTTGGAAGGGAGCTTTAAGATCATCCAGGTCCAATCCCCCTGTCCAGATCATGTTGCTCAGAGCCCCATCCAGCCTGGCCTTAAAACCTTCCAGGGATGGGGCTTCCACCACCTCTCTGGACAACCTGTGCCAGTGTCTCACCACCCTCCTGGTGAAGAACTTCTTCCTAACATCTAATCTAAATCTCCCCTCCACTAGTTTCCCCCTAGTCCTGTCACTACCTGACATCCTAAAAAGCCCATTCCTTCTCCTCACTTTTTTCTGTCCCCATCCCACCACACCTTGAACACTGCTCACCCTCTGTGGTCCTTCACATCAACCCTTCCTCATGGAGGTCACCCTCATCCCCCAGCCCCCAGCTGGAGTGCAGCTGCACGGCCAGAGCTGGCACATCCCAGAATCATCGAATCATTGCCTGGGGTCGATGTGACCCCTGGGAAGGACACTGCCCTGAGCCTCGTTGGATCTCATACAATTGTCCTCAACCCATCCAGGCAGCCTCTCCAGAGCCCTCTGCAGAGTTTTCCTACCCTCAGGCAGCTCAGCCCTCCTGTCCAACTGGGGGTCATCTGCAAACTGACTGGGGGTGCACTCCATAACCTGTGTCAGCAACACAGACTCTGCCCAGCCCTAAATCTTTCTGGATGGGGAGCAGGGCTGGAAGAGCCCATCTCCAAAGCCAAGATCTGCTCCTGTGAGAGCACTGCAGATTAACCTCTTGGACTGAACCTTTATGGTAAGATGGTTTCTACCAGCTGGAGGAGACTCTAACCCTCCTGGTGGCACGAGTGCTCCTGTGTAGGGGGAGATGGGGCAGCACACAGGGGAAATGTCCCTGCACAGGCACAGCTGGGCCACCCCCGTGTCACCAGCATGGAACTGTGGAAGTCTACACTCACCCACCCGTGTGCCCAGGGACTGGCAGAGTGTGTCCCTGCACTACCATTGCCACCTCAGTCCCTGGCTCCAGAGACAGCAGCCCCCTCCCCAGCACCCCCCCAGGACCACCCAGCACTGCAGCACATCCCACCCCTCCGCAGGGGACACTCACGGGTCCAGCTGCTGATGTTGGGTGCTGCTGCCCGGTATGTTCCAGCCACAGCACTGGCTTCCAGGGTGTACTTGGATCCTGGGCTCAGCCCCGTGAAGGTGAAGTTGTGGGTGTCTCTCCCAAGTGAGGCTGTAGCTGCCACAGTGCCCAGCTCTGCCTGGGACAGGCTCAGGGTGTAGCCATCTCGGCCACCAGCCGGGGGTCCCCAGGAGGCACTCAGCATCTCGGGGTGCCCCTGGCTCAGCCAATGCACAGCAGTGGGGGGCAAAGGGCCTGGGAGGAAACAGAGGTCACTGCAGGAGCCACATCTGGGCTGAGGAAAAGGAGATGCTCCACGTCTGCACCCAGCCTGTGCTTTGCCCTGCTTTGCCCTTGACCCTCTGGCAATTGCCTCTTCCCTGGGGCTACCTTGAGCCTGTGGATGGCTACCAGGGACACGGGTGGCCAGGACACAGGGTCATGAACAGAATCCCCATGCTGTATCCAGCAGGACAGGAGCACTGGGCACTCGCTCAGAGGGGAGAGGGAGCCAGAAGGAAGGCAGAGATCTGGTGGGGGACATCTGGATGGAAGGAGGGCATCAGCATACTCACGTGTGCAGTGGGTGAGGGTGGGTGAACTGGCCTGGAAGGGCCCAGCTGTGGCCCTCACTGCCACGCTGTAATGGGTGCCAGAGCTCAGGTTCCTGAAGATGTGACTCCTGGCATCCCCATCCAACACCACCTGCCCCACAGGGCTGCTGGAGGCTGTGGCAGAGACCTCGACCACAAAACCTTCTGCTCCTCCCTTCCCTGCTGCCCAGGAGACCTGCAGCCCCGAGGCAGAGGGGCTGCCCAGGGTGAGGTTGGCAGGGGGCAGGGGATCTGGAAATCAAGAGGGTGACAGTCAGGCTCTGGGTGCCACTGCTTGCTGCTCAGGCTCTGGCAGTGCTGGACTCCAGTTCCCACTGCAGATCCTCCCAGGGAGAAGCGTGGGGACAAATAAATGGGGAGAGAGTGTACGTGGCTCTGAGCACAATATCCTCAGGGTTTGGGGGGTGCAGGGAACATGCAGGGGAGACATCCAGAGCCCTTGAGGTGGGGAGGGGTGATGGGCTCTGTGTTGGAGGAAGGAGTGAGGACAGAGCAGGGACAAGTCTGGAGAAGCTAAAGGGCAGAGCAGGGAGGGTTTGAGGTGGGGAAAGTGGTGGTGGGTGCTCTGCAAGGCTGGGATGGAGTGTGTGTCCAACCCAGCCCATCAAACTCACGTGTCCATTGGGTGACGTTGGTGGAAGAGGCTTCAAAAAAGCCTTTCACAGCAGTGACCTGCACAGCAAACCTCCTGCCTGCTTCCAAGTGAGACCAGGTGATGTTCTCAGCATCCGGACCCAAGAGCTGGACCCGGTTCCTGCTCTGGGTGCTGAGGCTGTACAGAGTAACCTGGTAGTGGTCCCTCCTGCCAGGGGGCTTGCTCCAGCACAAGTAAAGCTCTGAGGAGCTGCCCGGGTTGGTAAAGCTCAGGTTTGTTGGTGCAGCAGGAACTGGGAGGACGGGCAACCAGATGAGACAGAGAGAAAAAGATGCAGTTCTGAGCAGGGCTGGGGAGGGGTCTTGCTGTCCCCAGGGAGCCAGGAAGAGTTTCCACCCAGGTGGGGTGAGAAAGCTTTAAGAGGCTGGGGCTGATGGCACACCAGTGCCACCTGGAAGTGCCCTCCTGTCCCCAGGTGCCCACGTGGATCCCCAGCTCATTCTGGAGTTCCTCTCAACCCTCCCACCCAAGTTCCCCGTGGGGGGGACAGATGCTCACCCGTGCAGCCCGTGATGTTCGTGGGGAGGGAGCGGAGGGATCCGGCTACTGCCCAGATCCCAACAAGGTAGCAAGTTCCTGGTTCTAGCTCTGTCAGGGTGACATTGGTGCTGTCCTTCCCTGCTTCCAGGTTCCTTGCTGGTGCAGAGGAGCCCTCCTCCTGCACGCTGAGCAGGTATCCATCCCTCTGCCCCAGAGGAGTCTCCCAGTGCACAGCCAGAGCCCCAGAGATGCTGGCAGGGCTTGCAGACAGGGAAAGAGGAGGTAGTGGGACTGCAGGAGAGAAACAGCATTATGGGGAACAAACCTGGGATGCTCAGGACGGACCCCAGTTTGGGAATGAAGCTGGGAGCTGGGGGACTGTGAGCACAGACTGGTTTGGGTTGAAAGAGATCTTAAAACTCCCCAGTGCCACCCCCATTCCATGGGCAGGGACACCTCCCACCAGCCCAGGGTGCTCCCAGCCCCATCCAACCTTCAACACTGCCAGGGATGGGGCAGCCACAGCTTCTGGGGGCAACCTGGGCAACCAGGGGCTCAGCACCCTTGCAGCAAAGAATTCCTCACTAACGTCCAGCCTAAATCTCCCCTTTTCCAGTTTAAAGCCATTCCCATTCATCCCATCACTCTTTTCATCCCACACTTTCATCCTTGTCCCAAGTCCCTCCCCAGCTTTCCTGGAGCCCCTTCAGGCACTGGAAGGTGCTCTAAGGTCTCCCCATTGCAGCCTTCTCTTCTCCAGGCTGAACACCCCCAACTCTCTCCCTCTGGCTCCAGGACCAGAACTGCTCCAGCCCTCTGACCATCTTTGTAGCCTCCTCTGGGCTCACCCCAACAGCTCCATGTCCTTCTGGTACCGGGGACCCAGCACTGGGGGGGGCTGGGGGGTCACCAGAGCTGAGCAGAGGAGCAGAATCCCCTCCCTGGCCCTGCTGGTCATGGTCCTGGTGATGCAGCCCAGGACATGGTTGGTTTCTGGGCTGCCAGAGCACTTGGCCAGCTGATGTCCAGCTTTTCATCTATCAATAGCCCTAAATCCTTCTCCTCAGGGATGCTCTTGATCCATTCCCCACCCAGCCTGGATCATGCTTGGGATTGCCCAGGAGCTTGGTTTTGTTGCATCCATCACGCTGTCTAAAGACAGGTGAGAGCAGCAGGTTGTTCCCACATCCAAGCTGCTCCCTGGATGTCAGGCAGCGTGGTCCCAAAGTCCCAAAGTGCTGGGGCAGGCTCCCAGCACCCTCACTGGGTGAGCAGCACCCAACAAGACAGCCAGCACCCTGAGGAGGAGACGGGCACCAGGGGGGTTGCAGGGACACGGTATCCTGCAGAACAGCCTGGGGACTCCCCTCTTGCTCCCTTGGCAGGTGATAAGCAAGGATAGGATGGAGGTGGAGGTGCTGTGTCCCTACCCGTGTAGCCAATGGCAGTCTGAGAGGACGTGCGGTGAGGTCCAGCCTGAGAAATGATCTCCAGGCGGTACCGGGAACCTGGTACCAGCCCCCCGAGGTCCAGCTGGGTGACTCCCCGGGGAACAGACACATTCCTGATGATGGACAAGGACTCAGCCACCGAAAGCTGCACCAAGTGATCTCTGCCACCTCCTGATTCCACCCAGCTCACACGCAGCTCCTGGGGTCTCCGGCCAGGCTGCAGGGTGACGTTGGCCAGAGCCAGGGGATCTAAGGGAAACACAGCATGGAGCTCCATGAGAAGGTGGAGGAAATCCAGGACAGAGCCTGCAGCTCAGGGCTGAAGGAGGAATGGTGGCAGATGAGTGCCAGCCCTCCTGTTGTCCTGGGGGGGACACACAGGATGTCCCCAGGGTGCTGCTGCAGGCAGGTGCAGTGAGTGAACATTCAACTGAGGAGTGAACATTCATCTCCCTGGAGGGCTGCTCTGCTCCACAGGCAGGAAGCAAGCCCATAGAGGTCTCTGGGCTTCCTCTCTCAAATCCCTCTCCCCCTAGTCCCAGACTGGCCTTGAGATCATGAGTGGTCTAGGCAGAAGGTTCAGTTTGACTAAGGAAAGCCTGGGCTGGGTAAAAAGGGCCCAGAAGCCGTGGCACAGCACCTGACTCATGACACAAGCTCTGATTCATGTCACTGCCATTGTGCCAGGATGCCCTGTCCCTGCATGGGCTCGGGGACACTTCTCACTCACATGTCCACTCGGTGGCAAAGTGTGACGAGGATCTGTATGGGCCAGCAAGGACTGTCACCTTCAGGAAGTACTGAATGCCAGGGGACAGACCCAGGAAGGTGAAGTTGTGGGTGTTTGGCCCCACGGAGATGTTCCTCTGTGCTGGATGGCTCTTGCTGTAGAGCTGGAGGAAGAACTGGTCCACGTCACCAGCAGCCTTGTCCCAGAAGGCTGAGAGTCCCAGAGGGCGTCGGGTGTTGGTCAGGGTCACCCCAACTGGAGCCAGAGGGTCTGGGAGAAAAGAGAGATCCAGGCAGTGAAGGTGAGGGGGGTTTTGCCATGGGATAAATGGGGTTCTGCAAGTGCTTGTCCTGAGCACCCTTCACTGCCTGTCCCTGCTGGGGATCCTGAGGTCAGGAATCAGCCCTGGCATCTCAATCCCCAGCTGAGGGGAGGGAGCCTGAGCTGCTGCTCCACAACAAACACAGGAACAGGTCCCCACCTTTCCTATGGGGTCACATTTGGAAATGTTTCCTATTCAGGGATGGGTTTCTCCTGCAGAGGACACTTCCCTTTTACTTCCAACCTTCTCTGACTGTGGCTCTGCTCCTTCTGCTCTTTGTCTGCATCCCTGCCCCTGGTTCCCCCAGTTCCCCACACGTGGCCCACATTTTGTCTGGCTTGCATCTCCTGAGCTTTCTGTGCTCCTTGGCAGCCCATGCTGAGAGGCTGCTGAGGGCTGGTGGAGGAGCATCCCACTCACATGTCCAGTCTGTGGCTGCTTGCACGGGGGATCTGTAAGGTCCAGCCATAGCAACCATCTCCAGTGTATACTGTCGCCCAGGGACCAGGTCCTCAAAGGTGACATTCGTCCAGTTGGTCCCCAGTGTGATGTCCCTGACCCTCTGCCAGGATTTGGTTTCCCAGAGGGTGCCTGTGTAGCCAGTGCTGCCAGTGAGAGCTGCTCTCCAGGAGCCTTGCAGGGAGGTGCTGTGGCCACGGTTGCTGAGGCTCAGCTGCTCCAGGGGCAAAGGATCTGGGAAAAGAAAGGAAAGGAAAGATCTGGAGTCACAGCGGCACCCAGACTGAGGTCACCTGGCAGAAACATGACCCCAAATGTGCTGGAGTTGGGGCCCCTTCCCTCGGAAAGCCCAAAGCCACTGTCACCCCTGCTGACACCCCTAAACTGGTTTGGCAGGGACCAGCACAAGGTTCAAACTGGCCCCGGTCCTGGAGGAGGTGGTGGGTGGCATGGGATGGAGCAGGTGGTGGAGAGGTGGCTCCAGGCAGATGGATCCTGAGCAAATGCCACAGGAATGTGGGCAGAGGGAGGAAGAGGAAGGTCCTGAGCTCTGCTGATCCTTGTGAGAGGCAATTGGGATTCAGGTCAGGGTGGGACACATCCAGCAGCACATCCTCTGCTTTCCTCCTGAATTTTTTGCCCTTTCGTTGGATGAAGCTACAGAAGAGCTGGGCTACCACATGCCCTGAGGCAGGACACCACGGGGAAGGGCAACATCCAGTGGGAACACCAGGGGTGGCTGCAGTGAGGGCTGGGACACTCACACGTCCAGTTGCTGACACGCCGGGGTGGGGACACGTAGGGGCCAGCCAGGGTGCTGAGCTCCAGGGTGTAGAGGGTGCCAGGGCGGAGGCCCCCATAGGTGAAGTTGGTGACAGCTCTGGGCAGGGACTTGTTCCTCAGGGGGTGCTCCCCAGGGCTGAGGGCCAGCAGGTAACCCTCTCCCACTGCCTCCTCCCAGCTGGCCAGCAGGCTGTAGGGGCTGCCCTGGCTGGACAGACTGACAGCAGATGGTGCCAGTGGCTCTGCAAGAGAGAAGGATGGGATCATTCCCTGGGAGAGGAACCCTGGGGGCAGGAGACTTCACTTCATGAAGCCACAGCCTGCTCTTGGGACTCGGTGTCACTGCCCTGCCCAGGCCCCACCTTTGTCCCTGTCCAATCCCCCTTCCCGTCCCCCCAGCCAGAAGCCATCAGCCTCTCCATCAGAGGGCACAAACTGCTTCCAGAAGCCACTCTGGGACATTTCTGCTAACCTGTCCAGGCTGCTGTGCTGTGGGCTGATGCCCTGTAAGGCCCAGCCACTGCTGTCACCTGGACAGAGTACTGCAGCCCTGGCCTCAGCCCATGGAAGGTGACGTGACCACTGTCTCCATCAACAGAGATGTTCCTGGTGGGAGCCTGGTGTCCTCCCTCCTGCAGTGTCACCAGGTAGAACTCCCTCTCTCCAGCTGGAGTGCTCCAGTGAGCCTGCAAGGAGCTCTGCTCCTCTGTCCTGCTCAGGGTGACGTTGCCAGGGCTCAAGGGGTCTGGAAAGGAATGGGATTGTACGTCAGGGTTATGGGGTCCTCTGGGTCCCTAAACCTCATGCCCTGCTTCCTTATCTGCAGGGTTACATCCAGCCTTAGGCACAACCATTCCTGGTCTAGCAGAGCCCAGACCAAGCTGGCAGCCCTGCTGGGGAGTTCCTGAAAGCCCCTTTCTTCTCCATTCCTATCCCCTCACGAGCTCCCTGATATTCCCAGCAGCTGGCCTGGATTGAAGCCCTGGCTGGGTGCCCTGGCTCCTGCATCTGGCACTGGGGAGGTTTGTTCAGCTGGGCAGAGCAGAGCTGCAGACAGCAGCAGCAGCAAGGCTGGAGTCAGCCTCAGTTCACAGCAGAAAGAAAGCAGCTGGGGGGGTGTGGAGGGTTTCCAAAACCCAGCTGCAGAGTCAGCACTGAGCAGCCTCCAGCTTTCCAGGCTGGCAGGAGGAGAGCTGGAGACCAGTCAGCTGCTGGCACCCAGGTCCTTCCTCTGGACACTCGGCCAGGACAAGTCCCTGGACACAACAGCCCTGAGTTTGCAGCTTGGCACCTCCCTCATCTGTTCCTCCTGATGGGGTGAGCCAATGCTTCCCTGACATTTGGCAGGAGTCCTGTTCTGCTCAGAAGGCTTTGCCTCTCCATCTCCCCCTGGCATTTTTGGGATCATCTGGGAGAGCAAAGCCAGGGCCAGAACTGGTTGCAGAGCTACAGACGTGGTGGTAGCAGCAAACCAGGAGTGAAGTGCTGGGGGTCAACCTCACTCAGGGCTTTTCTCAGCTGGGCTCTGGGATGGTCACCCTCCAGTTTCTGATCCACGAGGGGCTGGTTTCCCTGGCTGTGTTCACACAGCACTTTGCACATTAGGTACATCCACCAGGACAAGGTTATCAGGTACCAAAATACCCCCTCGACAGCAACCCAAGAGGACCAAAGATCCACTTCTCTGAGGAAACCTCCACCTCAAAACAGCCAAACTGCTGTCCCCTGGCTCTGTTTTCTCTGATGCCTTTGGACAGCCCTGAGGCAGGTGAGAGCCCAGCCTAGCTGCACCAAAAAACAGTGGGATCTGCTGCCCCTTCCATCCTCCTCCTCCTCAGGGAGATGCCAGGCTGGTCACAGTGCATCCCCAGAAGACACAGGATGGCACCAGGAGAATCCCTGACCTCACTATCACAGTGCCCTGGGTCCTGGAGCAGCCTCTGTACCCTAGGCTGTGTCAGGAGACCTTTGGATTCAGGGGCTGGACCAGAAGCAGGGAGAAAGCCAAGGCCACTGAGGTCCTCCCTCATCCCTGGTCACCATACTCACATGTCCAAGAGGTGGCATTTGGCCCTGCTGTGGTGTAGGGCCCTGCACTGGTGCTCAGCTCCAGCCCGTACGGGGTGCCTGGCTGGAGGTGCTGGAAGGTGAAGCTGGTGAGGCCCCTCCTGGCTGCCAGGGTGGTGGTCACCGTTTGGGTGAGGAGGTTGTGGAGCACGAGGTGCAGCCAGGCAGCCCCCATGGCATTGTCCCAGGAGGCCACCAGGCTGGTGCTGGAGCCCGGGCTAAGAGTCAGCTGGGTGGGGATGGAGGGAGCTGTGGGGAAAAGCAGGAGGCAGCAAGGGTCAGTGCTGGGGATGGGGCTCCCTGGACACCCCCTCCTCTCCAGGCAGGGTGTCCTTCACCCACAGCTGCTCGATGGGTTGGCACAGGGTCTGCCCAGGGACGTCCCCTGTGTCCCATCCCAGGCAGGCTGAGGGGTCCTGGGGTCCCTCCATACTGTCACACTCTTTAGGGCCAAGGGGGTGGCAGTCTGGGCAATTCAACGTTTCTGCAGCTCCCACCAGCCAAGATCTTTTGCCAGCACCCCCAGGTTGCCCTTCTCCCATAAGGGACACCCAAACCCAAGTGACAGGTCCAGCAAAGCAGGGCTGGATGTGGCAAAGTCCCAGCAGTTCCTCACCCTACACCGAGTCCCCATCCTGAGCCTGGAGACCTCCTGAGCCCCATCTCTGCCACTCATCCCACCCAACCCTTTCTCCCATCCTCTCCTCCGGGGCAGGGACACCCACCTGTCCACTGGTGCACACTGGTGCTGGCCTGCCTGGCTCCAGACACGGTGCTGACCCTCAGGGCGTACTCACTGCCAGGCTGCAGCCCCTCGAAGAGGAAGGTGGAGGTGCTGGGCAGGACAGACACGTTTGTCACGAGCATCTGGGACTCGCTGTGGTAGAGGGCAAGGTGGTAGCTGTCTCGCTGGCCGTGGCCATGTGCCCAGGAGGCCCAGAGCCCCCCAGGGCTCCCGTTGCTGCTCAGGCTGAGGTTGCAGACAGGTGAGGGACCTGCGTTGGACATGGCACAGATGGTGTTGGTTTGGTGATGCCTGAGCTGGCAGGACACAACCCCCAGGCATGCACAGACCCATCAGCTCCCCAGCTCCCAGGGGTTGTGTGGGCTGCACCATCACCTGGGGACCGAGTCACCTGCCTTCCTGGGAACACCAGACCATGCTCCCTGCAGCCACCACTGCTGGCTGACATTAACTCTATTATTCCAGAAGACACAGCATGGATCCCATCCATTCAATGACCCCCTGGGACCAGGGAAGGACCCTTAAACTTTTGGAAGTGAGGAAAGGCCCCCAGCATCCCCGGGAACTCACAGACTCCACGCAGACCTGGACCTTGCACCCTCCAGAGCAGCGTGACCATCGCTGGTAGAAGCACTGAGAGACCCTGTGACTGCAGTCCCTGGGGAACCCCTTACTTGTCTGTGCTGTGACTGTCTGGCTGATGCTCTCCATGCACGCAAGCGTGGCTGTCACCTCGATCTCGTAGCTCGTGCCAGGGGTCAGCCCGTGGAACCAGAAGGTGGTGAGGTTGGGTCCAGCAGATCCATTCTGCAGAGGTGTGCCTGACCCCAGGGAGGAGAGGACGAGCGAATATCCCTCGGCACCTTCCGTGGGCTCATCCCAGGAGAGAAGAAGAGAGTCTGAGCGGCCACGGTCACTCACGCTGAGGTTCAGGGATGTCCCTGCACAGGCAAAGCCAAGACCCTCAGCGGGGAGCTGTGGTGCTGCTGGTGACCACCCCTCCTCACTGCACACCTCAGTGTGCCCAGGCCACCACTCTGGTCAGGCCCTTCAACCCCAAGAGCTCCCAAAAGCTTTTGGAAAACACCAGAAGGCTCAGCCCCCCACCACGGGCTGGGGTGAAAGGCACCACGTGAAAGGCACCACGTGAAAGGCTCCATTAGAGAAAGGCCAGAAGGCTTCAAGCCATCACATGCTCAATCCAGACAGCCCTGGTTTGTTGTAGAAAAGTTGCCCTGGCTGGGTATAATCCATTGCTCCCCACTTTGGTAAGTTTGAGCCCCCCCAGGTGACGTTTCAGGGCTCTGGGTCCACCTTGTAGAAGCAAGATAATGGCTGATGAGGAAGGAGGAGTAATATGGCAGTGGGGCCATTAGGATCCCCCCAATAGTTTCTGTCTCTGTGTGGGCTCTGGCTGAACAGAGAGCAAAGGAATCCTTGAACCACCTCCCCACTGTCCTGTGCACTGCAGGGATTACATGTGAAGAGCAGGACACTGTGTCTGTGGAGCAAACGTGGAGCCAGATTTGCACAGCCCCCTGCTGAGGTGTGTCCCCACCTTGGCCTTGCTGCAGCAGCATCCAGGGCCGTGGCATCCCGAGGGAGAGCACCTGGGATGAGGAAGTGGGGGACAGGGCTTTGGTCTCATTGGTGGCTCAGTGGCCAAAACTCCTATTGAACCTCTGCCCTTGGAGCTGCTCAGGAACCACCTATGCTAAGAGAACAGAGTCTGTCTGGTGGGACCAGGCTGGGCGTGTGATCCCTGTAGGCTCCATCTCTGCCTCCACAGACTTCCCAGCCTGGCTGTAAGTGATGAGCTCTCTGATGCCTTCAGCCTCTGGGAAACACCAGAACTGCTCGAGTGACAGGACATCTGTGTAATAATTAGCACTTAAAATTGATGATGTGCAACATGTTGGAACAGGTTTACATGTGACCTGGCATGGCAAGGCAGCTCTAAACAAGCACAGCTCCTGCCCCAGAGCTCTGCCTGGAGGGCAAAGGGGCTGAAGGACTGGAGCACAGGGCATGGCTCATCTCCTGAAGACAGCCAGCAGCATCATGCCCTTTGTGGAGTTCAAAAAGGGATGGGTTTTCACTCTTGTCTCAGGAAGGCATGAGTTCCACACCCATGTTTGTCTGCTTCTCTTGGGTTCCCAACACACTGCATCTCCTGCCTCCACCTGTCACTTGGCAATCATCTTCCTCACCTCCACAGTACAAGTGCACTGATACCTAAAATGGGCCAGAGGCATTCTCCAGCCCTGAGGCCCATGATCACAACACTGCTCATGTCCTCAGAGATGAGCTCTTCTAACCACAACACATCCAGGAACATCCCCAGGCCCTGACTGCTGCCTGCAGACCATCTGGGAGAAACCTCCTGGCACTGGCTCCATGTGACCACTCTGCTGGTTCTGCCATTCCTGGGCAGCTCAGCAGAGCTGTAGGGCTGCCCCATGAAGCACAATCCATGTCCTTCTTAATTTGGAGGCCCTAGGACTAGTGTTGGATCCACTTCTACAGTCCCCAACACCAGAAGGACCCAAAGCTGTTGGAGCAATTCCAGAGGAAGCCATAAATATGATCTGAGGGCTGGAGCAGCTCTGCTCTGGAGCCAGGGGGAGAGAGTTGGGGGTGTTCAGCCTGGAGAAGGCTTTAGGGAGACCTTAAAGCACTTTGCAGTACTTGAAGAGGCTACAGGAAAGCTGAAAGACTTTTGATAAGGGGATGGAGTGATAGGACAAGGGGTGATGGCTTTCGAGCAAAAAGAGGGGAGATTTAGGCCAGACATTAGGAAGAGAAATTCTTCATTATGAGAATGCTGAGCCCCTGGTTGCCCAGGTTGCCCCCAGAAGCTGTGGCTGCCCCATCCCTGGCAGTGTTGAAGGTTGGATGGGGCTGGGAGCACCCTGGGCTGGTGGGAGGTGTCCCTGCCCATGGCAAGGGGTTTGGAACGAGATGAGCTTTAAAGTCCCTTCCAACCAAAACCAGCCTGGGATTCTGTGATCCTGTACAGCCAACTGCTGGGGCTCTGTGAAGGGCACCAAGGGCTCTGCTGCTGCTGAGCCCACTCAATGCTCTGTGGGGAGAAAGGAGTTTGGAGCTTTGTCCATCTGTCTGACTGCTCCTCGTAAGGTTGGTTGCTGGAGGAGGATGGAGCCAACTTCCTGCCCTCCCCTGGCCTGCAGTGAGTCTAAAGCAGAGTATTTACAAAGCTGCCCAAGTTCAAGAGCCCTGCCCCAGCAGATGTGCTTCTCTCACCACTCCTGGGCACCAAGACCACACTCTGCAGCCTGGGAACCTCTTTAACTGGGACTTACCTGTGTAACTGTGTGCACCCTGTCCCTCCAGCCCTGCTCGTGCTGTCCGGTTGCATCCCTCACCCTGGGGGATTGAAGGTGTCACATCAGAGAGGTGGCAACGTGAGGTGGTGTGAGCTGAGTACCCAGGCCTGGCAGAGGGACAGGTCTCACCATGCCATGGCATTTGGACTGTGCCCCAGGAAACAGCTCACATCTCTCTCCCTCAGCCCAGGCAGGGAGGCAGACACAGCTTATGGGGGGATGGAATCCCTGGGGGACCAGAGACCACCCTGGGGCCATGCTCACAGGGGAGGACATCCCACCAGAACTGCCAGGGCACAAGGGGAAGAAGATCTGGGGAGGGAGGGAGGGAGGGAGGGACAGGCCCTGGCAATCTCCTTGCTTCTGCAGACACCTTCCCTCCCACGATCACAGCAGGAAGCTGGAGGGACCCCAGACCTCCAACCATCTGCCATCCCTGGAAGCCAGAATGCTCCAGAGCATCCAGCACCCTGGGCAGGACACCCGCCTGCCCACAGCCTGCTGGCGAGCAGGGTGTGCCCTGCTTTGGTTGAGGCGAGCTCCCCACACATTAAAGGAAATATCTCTGTCCACTCCCTGTCCCGCAACAAGCCACAGAGGAGCAATCATCTCTCTTTAGCTGTTTCCCCCCGGCATTGCTGGCTGACTCACTCCCGGCTCCCCGCTGGCTGCGGGGCTTTGGGCAGCGTGTGGGGCGGTAGGAAGGGACTGGGGGGCCTGGGAGGAGCATCCCCGGGGTCCCGGAGCAGGGAACGGGGCTATGGCAGCAGGAACCGGCTGGAACGGACGGACCGAGGGGGCACGGCGAGGGGAGCGGAGGACAGAGCCAGCTCCTTAATGGCAACCGGCGTTAATTCGGTGCAGCTGCAGGGAGGGGGAAGCAGCCAGAGCCATGGCGTAATTCCTCAGAGCCACGGAGTCATCCGTCCCGCAGCACTCAGCAAAGCCCCTTCCCAGCGGGAAGCGGAGCCTGGAAGCGGGAGCTCGGCCGGAGAAACGGGAGGTGGGGAGGCAGGCGCTTACCTCTGCCAGAGATCCCAGGAGCCGCGGCACCCACAGCACCCACAGCACCAGCAGCCTCATGGGAACCGGGGGGGCTGCGGATGAGAGGGGTGACAAGTTGGGAGGGATCGGTGGGTTCTTGGCAGTGGCTGTCCCCAGCCAGACCCTCCTCTCACGCCATGCATCCCCACATCATTTCGGGGCGCGGGTGGCAGGAGGACATCAGCGGGTCCCGGTCTGGGACAGCAGCTCTTGTCCCCCTGGCCTTGCCAGCTGCCCCCCCGGCCCGGGAGAGGTCCGGTGCGTGTGTGCCGATCGCTGTGTGCATTTGCTATTGTTCCCGCGTCCCTCTGCGGTGGCTCTACAGCTGTCCCTGTGTCAGCGTGTGCCCTGCTGCGGCCAGGGAGCTGATGGCCGGGGGGGTTTTTGGGGGTGGCCCTGGCTGGGGTTGGGACTGGGACTGAGCTTCTCCTCGGCTGCAGCCCGCTCTGGCCATCTGTAGCTCTGCGGAGTCGGAGTTGGTGCTGCGAGGGGCGGAGGGGGGGGAGGAGACGGGAGGGGACAGATGGCGGCTGCGGGCTGGAGGGGGAGTGCCCAAACCAACCCCCAGCAGGGGAGGGAGGAGGTGCTGGGATGGGTGCTGGGATGGGTGCTGGGGGGCCCTGAGGGTGCGGGTCCCGGGNTCGTGGGGGGCAGGAGCCGTACTTTGGGGTACTGTGCCCCCCCGGTGTCCCCCCCCAGCCGTGTGCGGGGCTGGGCTGTGCCTGTGCGATGCGGGGTGGGTTCTGCGGGGCCGGGCTGTGCCTGTGCGATGCGTGGCAGGATGCCAGCTCTGATTCAGAACAGAGATGCCATTGGCTTCACATCAGCGCTGGAGATCTGGGACAGTACTGGAAGGGATTCAGTGGTGCATCTGTTCTGCAAGCCAGCACAGCCTGTGTGGCCGTGGGAGTCTCTCCCGATAGCCAACACGGCCACCAACGGGGACTATTCAAGCTCTGCTGTGAGCCCTGGTGCTGCCAGGGTGGGACACATCCCCCTGCTGGCTCCGGGACAACAGATTCCCTGCCCTAAAAACTCAGGTTTGTCAGGTGGGACTGTGTGAGACAGATCAGCCCCCAGTGTCTAGGCAAAGCCCCAGCCCCTGCAGCTAACTGAGAAGGGGACACAAGGGCCAGGACACATCTCCTACCCCAGCTCCATCCCCCAAACCTCCTGACAGTCCCCAGGCTGAGAAAGGGGACAGAGCACACGAGTTCTCTTCCCTTTGCATGGGGACAGTCAGCTCCCCAGGTCCCAGCTCAGTAGGACTGGTGCCAGGAGTCCTGGTCCATGGTCACAGTCATGTCCCTGCAGAGGTCCAGGCCCTTGCCTGGAGCAGGATGAGGGTAGAGGAGCCCTGGCCCTGCTGCTCAGCCCAGCAGAGGGTTCATTTGTCACCTTCCTCACCTCTGTTAACAACCCAGCCCAGAGAAACAGCTCAACAACCAGGGGCCCTTCTGGTCACTCTCTTGAGACCAACCAACTGGGAGCTGGGGTCACCCCAGCCATGCTGCCAGACCCTGCCCTGCTCAGGGCTGGCCATCCCTGAGTGCAAGGTGGGTGCTCACATCTTCATCCACTTAGGTGGATGAGGAGGGCAACCCTCTCCACGAGCTGAAGCAGTAGGTTTGGGGCTGGCTGCTGCAGTCCCCACTGGGCTGGGGATTGTTTTGAAAAGCCCCTTTTCCAGTCCTGGGGGGCTGCAGCCAGCTGGGAGGATGAGGCCAGGGGTGGGGGGGACTCTGTAGTGTCCCCAGAGTGTGGCAAGTGATGACAGAGTTGAACTGGAGGAGTGCCTGGTGGATGAAGCCAGGGTTGGAAATGAGGATGGAGGGCCTTGCTGGGATGGAAATGAGATTATCCAGGGAAATGTTGGGAAGAGATTTGGTATCTCCCAGTGTCTGAGGCAGGGGGCAGGAGGCAGCGTGCCCTGCACTGGCACAGACAGGGGAATTTCCCAGGCTAGAGAGTCAAGGTGGGGCTCCTCTTCCATCTTCAAAGCACACCAAAGAGCAGCTCCAGGCCAGCAAGAGGACAAACCCACTCATTGGAGTCCTGGGAAACTCCAGCCTGGCTGAGTCTGCCCTGTCTGGCTGGGGAGAAGGCTGAGCCCATGTGTACTCAATATATCTACCTGCCCACAGTCCCACCCAGCACTCCTGCCACCAACCTCTCTGCAAAGCTGCTCAGATCCATCTCCCAGCTTCTTGGAAAACAACTTCTGCTGCCGTGGCTTTGCATGGGAGTACAGCTCCAGCACCAAAGGAGTTTCTCTAGGCATTGGCTTGCCCAGGGACCAAAGGAACTGCCCTCCCTGGTCTTTGCTCTGAGCAGCTGAGCTGGGACTCCTGGAGCACAGTGTCACTGTCCCACTGCAGCCTCTGGCCATGCTGTGCCACTGCCCCTCACCTCTCCATCCAGCAGGAGAGGTGACCACCTTCAGGAGGACTCCTGGCTGCCCACCAGGGTGACACTGACCTCTGGACATGGCCCCAGATGTGTCTCAGTGGTTTTCACTGCTGGCTTGTCACAGGGCAAGCAAAGCTGTCACCTTGCTGACCATGGCGACACGTCTACACCAGCCCCTTGTTTTAAACCTGGAGCTTGTGCTCTCTGAGCTCAGCCAGGGAGCCTGCCCAGCCCAAAGCACTGCTGGGAGCCAGGCCCTGGCCCTCTGGGACTCAGCTGCCTCCCATCCTGGACAGGAGCTGCTGGTCCTTACACCCCAGTGCTGCCCTCCCTTCAGCCACCCCGGTGAGCACAAGGAAGGACAGAGAACATCCCCCCTCTTCAGCAGGGGGTGGCAGATCACCCCTCTGGTCCCCCCCTGGCCAGTGACGCCTCTCGCTGTGCCAGACCCAAAAACAACTGCAGATTTCTCCACCCAGCAGCTGGAAGCAGGCCTGGAAACTCCGAGCCTGCAGAGTCATCACATTTTCCGTGAAGCAGCAAAGGCACCACGAGGGGCAGGGGGATGGGGACTCCCTGCTGACCACCAGCACTTGAGAGCTCTGCTGGGCTGAACTGGGGGGGGGGATATCCCTGAGACTGCAGGGTCTGTGCAGCCAAACCACCACCTCCTGCATGGCTGAGGGATTGTCCTTGTCCTGGACCCCATGGGGATCATTCCAGAGAAAGGAAAGGCTGCTCTACGCACTGGCATTTGCTCCAGGTGCCTCGGATGTGAAGATCACTTGTCCCTTCTGAAGCATCCCCCAGACCTCAGCACAGTCCTGGGAAGCACCAGCTGGAGTGAGGAGGAGCAGAGGGTGTACAGCCCAGCATCCTGGTGTCCCAGGGGCTGTGTGCTGACAACTGGTGGGCAATGCCCCCCAGGCTGGGCACAGGCAGAGCCTGGCAGGGTCCCTGCACACTGATGCCAGGGGACAGCCAGTCCCTGAGCAGCCAGGGAGGGCACAGCCACAGCCTGGCACTGTGTCAGGAGCAATGCATGAAGGAGCCTGTGTCCATGTCTGGATGTGCAGCCCCTCTGCCACTGGGCAGGACCATGGCACCCCACCTGGCACCCTCTGACAGTGTGCTGCCCAGGGCCCCCATGACTTGGGGCACTGGTGCCACTGGGATTGGGCTGGGAGCAGCTTTGGGGCTCCTGTCCTGCCTCAGCCCAGCAGCAGCAGCAGCATCTGTCCTGTCCCTGTCCCTCCAGTCCCTGTCCCTCCTTGTGCCCACCAGTGCTGGGAACTGCCCCAGGCCACACTTTCTCCCCTTGGCCACCTCTGAGGTGCCAAGTGCTGCCTGGGGCTGCCAGGGTGGAACAAGGGGAAGAGGCTGCCCTGGGGGCAGAGCTATCAAAGGGTGCAGGTGCTGCTGGGACCTCTCTCTTTGCAAGGTTCACACGCCTCCCTTCTCCCAAGCCCTGAACCCTAGAGCAGTGGGATGCTCTCCCTTCAATCCCTTGCAAGGGATTAATCATTTCCCCACGGTGCCCTCCCAGCTCCCTTGTTTGCCTCCTGCCCGTGCTACCAGACCTTGGAGCTCTCCCTATTTTGCAGGGCTGAGAGGACAAGCAGGCAGGGGAGCCACCACCCCTTCTGGGGGACAGATCAGCACCCAGGGGAGGCTGAGGGTTGGTCGGGCATGGCAGGAGTCACCCCCATATTGGGGAGCGGGGGGTCCCTGCTTGCTGCTGCAGCCCTGGGAGGGCTGGAGGTGTGAACCAGCTGCCTGCAGAACTGGGAAGAGCAGGGTTGTGGCTGACTCAGAGCACACCCAGAGCTGGCAGAGCCGGGCAGACCTGCTCTGCCCCCCCCTCCCGTCCCCCCCCGGGGCGTGGGTGCTGCTCCTGGGGTGAGTGGGCACAGTCCCAGTCCTCTGGCACCAGGCAGGGAGGGCTGAGGTCAGTCTGGAGAGGTCCTGCCCCACATCCAGGGCAGCAACCCGGATGGTCCCCAAAACTGCCCACCCCATTGCTAGCAGCTGGTGGAGCTCTGGGGGGGCTCTGCTCCCACCCTGGGATGCAGGGTCAGCACAGGCTGGCTGCAAGGCTGGCCAGGCCACCAGGGTGCCACATTCACAGAGCTAAAAAGCAGCCACGAAGCAACTGCTGGTGCTCACCCACACCTCAGCATGTCGGGGAGCCCAGGCACCAGGTCCCCAATGCACAGACACGGCACAGCCATGCCCAGCAGCTGCCCTCCCAGGGCCTTGGGTGGGATTTGCCAGGGCACAGGAGGGTCTGCACCCCCTTCCCCACCTCATGCATCCTCATTTCCACTGCGTGGCCGGGAAGAAAGAGGGAGACAAGGAGTGGGACCGGTACCTCTCCTGCTGGGCATCCCCGGCGTGGTCCTCAGCACGTCCCCGTCAGCCTGGTGTGCCCAGTGTCAGGCTGGTGTGCCCAGTGTCAGGCTGGTGTGCACAGTGGTGTCAGGCTGGTGTGCCCGGTGTCAGCCCGACGTGCTCACACTCGCTGTTCACTCCTCTTTAAGCACAGCCCCAACACTCAGGTCTGGGCTGGTCCTGTGGGGTTGCCTGCCTGGGCTCGCCCTGTGTGTCTGCTGGAGGATGCCAGGGAGGAGGGATCAGCTGGATGGATGGATGGAGGGATGGAGGGATGGATGGATGGATGGATGGATGGATGGATGGAGATGCCTCCTGCAGTCCTGGGGGGGCCAGGGTCTGCAGGGCAGGGAGGGTGGGGGACACGTGCTGTGCTGTGGGTGTCCTAACACCCAGGTCCAGTGAACTCTGACTGTAAAAGACTTTGCTGCCCCATCCACCAGGCCAGGGTGAGACCAACCTGCTCACTCCCAGTCCTGCATCAAGTGGGAGATGGGGAGGAGTGGGTGAGCTGGTTCAGGAGGTGCAGAGAATCCCAAGAGCTTGTTCAGGATGGCACTTATCCTCCCCATGGTGAATGGGTGGCCTGCTGGTCTCTGAGGGCAAGGAGAAGTCTTGTCAGTGGGTTTAGAGGGAAGCTGGACCAGGGGAGCAGGTCCCAAGCTGCCTCCTCTCCCATCTCAGATGCAGAAGGATGGGGTACAAGTCCCACAGCAGTGAGCAGGAGGACCCCCGTGTCCTGCAGTCCCAGCTGAAAACCAGACCTCCATCCAGTGGTCCTGGTCTCCTCCCAGGAGGCTCTCAGGGGAGCATGGAATTCCCTGCAGGATCCTGGGGGGGGGGGGGAAAAACC